>OY294049.1:26207915-26346915 GCA_958510825.1 Brachypterus glaber | reverse complement strand
TTTCAAATTCATTGTCAATACAAACATTATTTTGACGTTTAAAAAAAATACAAATAACTATTAAAAAGCAAGAAGAAATTACAAGAAAAATCTTTTAAAATGAAACTAAAGTATTAATCTGCAAATGTTTTGTAAAAATTAAGCAATATAGTACAGTGCTAAATAAGGGTTTCACAGTAAACGATGTGGAAATATTTTTTAGTCGAGTTAACACAATAATGTTCATAATTTTATTTAAAAAAACATCATTTAAGATCAGGTAGGGTAAAATTTTATTTTAATAACATATTATAAATAAAAAAACTTACTTTTATTATAACTTTTAACAAATTTCCACTTTTTAAAAACTTTTTATAATGATTTGTAAGACGTAACATGACAGTTATTTTAATCTAAATGTCAAAAATTATCAAAAGCACAATGCGTAATAAAAATATCACTAAAAGTCATTTTTAAACCACTAATCACAGCTTCCTTGATCCAATTTGTTACTCATATAGATAATGCGCCGAGTTTATGTGCCAGGTTCTTTATTAATAAAATTTACATATTTTTTAACAAAAATCCTAAGAATTTCATCTATTTTCATCTCCACTTAGATTTTCAAGATGAGACTTTAAACGTCATAAGATTTATATGAATTGTCAAACTTAAATATCATTTAAATTTGATTATCCATTATTATTAAACAAACTTAAACATTTAGAAAGGAGACATTTTTAATATGCGGCTATCGTCAAAGGACCATCAGGAGGGACAAAAAGGCAGAAACTTTATTCAGAATAAATAGTATATTACGCAACGAGTTCGCGAACCTAGTTTTTAGTGTACGAGAGTGCATAGGTATTTTTTTACGAGGCAACTGCCGAGTGAAAAAAGCACTTGATTACATTGAAATATGTAAGCGACGAGTTGTGTACGCTATTTTTCCTACGACCATGCCTTTTTCATTAAGAAAATCATAAAAATTTAGTAGATAAAACATTGAAGTTTTAAAACTTTCGAAATTTCAGTTTGACTTTTCTCTAAAAATGCACATAGAAATCGCTATTTTATCTATACCGGGTGTCCCAGCCAAGAAAAACCAGGCGTTTTCTGGCGTTATTATTAAAGCTATCAAAACAAAATTTATAAAAGTTAATAGGCACCCAGTAAGCTATCATTCCCTCCAAAGAAAACTGTTGGACTGTCTTTTGTTTTCGAGTTACAGTTATTTCTAATCAATTTTTGTTGGCAACTGTAGATTAAAAACGATAAAATATAAAAATTTACAATTTTTTCTTCATCGTGTATAATTTCTTTTAACAAAATAATATATTTTTATCAAATTTAACTTTTAAAAACGACAAAATAATGAAATATTTCTTTTTGTGCAGATCTAAACAAGTTATTTTAAAGCATACTAGATACAATTAATGTCTGATAAAAAGTTTACCTAGGTGAAAATCTGACTTCACATTTTGACATTTCCTTCTTGTCTGTTAGCAATTTTATCCAAAAGACACAGATTTTTTTAATACTAGAAAGGTAGAAGAAGTAGCCGTTATCTATTAGAACGTATTTTAAATGAAGAATATCCAAACCTCTATTGATATAAAACATTAAGAAGAGATATTAACAATTTTTTACCAAGATTTTATTTTTTATCACCTATTTCTTTTATGTTAAGGGACTTTTCCTAGAGGGAAGTATAAGGTAATAATTTAAAATTTGAATTTAGTTTCCTCCAGTAATCACTCCAAACAATAGTATAATGTCATTCAAAAAAAGGACGACCCCTGTCCTAAGGGGGTGAGACTTCTTGGGTAGGTTTTGATAGGGCAATTAAAAGTTCTTCTCATTCTTTTTTGATCAATTTTTATCTTTTTATAAAAGAGGAATATTTATTATAATAAATTCATTGAAGATATGTACCATCGTTTTCATAATAAACGCTTACACCTAAAAATGTTACAGATTATATTGAACTTTATCAAGGTCTCTTTGACATTTATTTGTCAAATATTATTATGACATTACTTGTCAAAATAATTCACATTAGTTATGCCGCAGCTTACAAATTATCAAAAATGTATTTTAACAGCAAGAATAAATGACGGGATAAGTGTACGTGAAATAGCCACTGAATTAAATGTCGCAAACAGCACTATAATGCGAGCAAAGAAAAAACTTGAGGAAACTGGACAGATTAGCAGAAAGCGGGGTTCTGGTCGAAGTAGAATGAGTAGTGCAGAAGAAGATATGCAATTATCTGCGGTAAAACCCTTTCCATACCGGAGTCAGAGCGAGGGAAGAAACTAACTTTCCTGGGTCATAATGCTGAAGAATTACGACAGGCCATCATTGAGGCTTGGCACGCAAAAATTACACCAAATTACACAAACCAACTGTTAGAATTACAAAGAAGATTTTTTTTATTTTTGATACCTTAAAATAATTCACTCTTGATGATGTTTTTTTTTCTTTATATTTTTGAAGACACTATTTTGAAGAAAAAAACATTATCCCATGAACCGTAAGAGTTGTACAAAAAGCCCTTAGTGTTTTGGGAGTTTAAAATCAAGCAGGGCAAGTTATAAAGAGTGACTTTTTTTGAGATCAAATCAAAAATAAAAAATAAATTCCTCTTTGTAACTCTATCTGGAGACATACTGTATAAATATCATTTATAATAAAATTTGTTAACCTTTTTGCTTATAAGCATATATGCTTAAAGACAGTTATAGGACTTGCACTATATAATATAGACTGTACTTTAACCTTACTTAATTATTACGGAAAATGTCAGTGTCAATCTTAGTAAAGTACATATACCACAACTAAAAATTTAAAATATTGGGGTACCTCAGGGTTCTGTGATGTGAGCGTTTTCTATGAAAATGATGGTACCTAAAGATGAACTTCACGACTCGAGTCAAACTGTGCATAGTACGAGGTATATTAATAAAAATTAAAATCAAAAATATGATGTCCTCGTTTTTTATGCTATAAGGGAGGGATAGTCTGTGTAAATACATTGTATACTACTTTATTTTCACAATAAAGCGTGAAGCTGAGGTAGTTTTTAATTTTTTTGAGCCCCTTGCTAAACCCATTCAAATGAATTTCGGATATATTAGATCTACTACATATATGCATAAAATATAAAAATAGGTGATTGTGTTATTTCAAAAATGGTCTATTTTGCCTTGAAAAAAAAAACGTATTTGACTTTTTTCCAAGATTATGAAGGTCGAAACTAGGCATGACTTTTTTTTATTTATTAAAAAGTTGGTCTTGGTACCAAATTTAAAACTGATCCCACAAATACAGACTGAGAAATTATTTTTTTTACTTAGGGGTTCGACGATAAAATTTCACCCTTATAGGGGTAGTTGGGGGCTAAAATTTTGGTGGTGTATTACCAATGATAAAGTACACCCATTAAGCATAGTTGCATTTCATGCGGGGGCACTTTTTACGTGCTTATCCCGCTATGCTCTTTGGACCATAGGTTGATTATCCAAAGTTCTAGGCTGGGATTGGTTTTGGTAAAAATCGGATTGGGGTAAGGGGTAAAATGGGGTAAAAACAAGTTTTTTCAAAAATTTTTTTTTAATTTTTTTCATTTTTGATTCTAATGAACCTAGGCTTATAGGGGAAAGTATTGTTTTGTTGGGAGCAGTATTTTACTCATATCAAAATTAAAAAAAGGCTCGGCTTGAGATTCGGTGCCACAGAATAGAATAAATAGAAAAAAATAAAAATTGTGTAAGCAGTCCTGTACTACAGGCCCTGCAGCTGAACTAAAAGGAACTTTTCGTTTCATAATAGAGTACACATAGAGTAAAAATTCCAACGGGATTCTATTCATATAACTAAATACTAGTAACTAAACCTAAAAAATATTCTATTTTTATCATTTTATAAACATTTTTCTGAAAAATTTAATGGCTTTTTTTTTCATTTTTCAGAAAAATGTTTGGAGTGTATAAAATAATAAAAATACTAAAAATAGAATATTTTTTAGGTTTAGTTACTAGTATTTAGCCTTATGAATAGAATCCCGTTGGGATTTTTACTCTATGTGTTACAGGAAGCCCAAAAACTGTAGAGCCGTTTAAAAAGTGTCCTTTGGAAGACGCCCTCTGAAGTGGTCAAGATGTACTAAAAATGCAAAAAAAAACTTTTTTTATATATTCTCAATGTTTTATAAATACAGGGTGTCCGGTACTCGCGTTGGAGCGGGAAACCATAGAATCTTCTGCCAATGAGTAATATATCACAAAAAAAAATACAGTTCTATGTTGAACGGTTACCGAGATAAGAATATTTTCTTTGAGCCAATACCAGAAAGTGTTAAATACACCTTAAACCGTGATCTAATTACTTAATAAGTAACTAAGCAACCATACCGATACAAATAAAAGCCACTTTGACATTAATGTCAAAGCACAAATTTGCAAAAATCACTTTTGAGTTATTTCTTTATAATATTATGAATTTATGGTTAAAATGTTATATTTGATACAAAAACAATAAAAAAAGACATGGAGAAACAAGAAAGCAAGAAAAAAACTGAGTTTATCGCAGAAAATTAAAAAATCTGAAAATTTAGAAAGCCAGTAAAAGTAAAGGATTTATTATACACTTATAATAATGTATTCCTTATAAAATAATGCAAAAAGAAGTTCAAGAAATACGAAAAATGGTTTTTGCCCCACCTAAGTTCCACTAGTTTATTGTTTAGGCAAAATTTACAAAAAAGAAGTTAATATTTTGTGAAACACCAGTTTGTTTAAATATTTTTATTTATTTTATGAAGTAAAAACTAAACCAATTAAAAACATAAAAACAGAATTTAATTAAATATTCCATCAATCTATTTTCTAATCATAAAGAGTGATATTGGTAGACTGCAGTTTCGGGCTGATGGGCCTCTTCAGTACAAATTGTCAACCCCGTCCGCCGATTAAGAAAATATTCTTCGACTATTTTCTTAACCAGCGTACAGGGTTGGCTCTTGGTAAAACTCCATTCTGGAAGCGTGGGAGCAGGCAATAAATTTTGTACTCTAATATAGTGGTAGGGATGCCGATTATGTTTTTTCATAACGGTATTTACGGTGGTGCGTCTGAGGTTGAGATGCCTTGCAACTTCCCATACACTAGCATTTGGGTCATTGTCGAATGCTTTAAGTATTGCCTCTTCCACCTCCGGAGTCCTAACCGTAATTGGCACTCCACCAATTTCCTTTCGATTCAGTAACACGTTACCCGTTTCCCTCAAACGTTGTACAGCCCTTAAAAACACAGGGGGTGTAGGATGAACTCTTTCAGAGTACATTTCTTGATACAACCTGGCTGCCTCTTCTGTATTTCTGCCACATTCTCCATACAAAATAACCATTTCAGAATATTCCCTACGTGTAAACATTTTATTTAATTTTTGACAATTTATTGACTAAAATACTGCCAAACTTCATTATACATTTCCATAGCAACAATCAAATAACTTACCTTAAAGTTCAGGTATGTTTACATAACATCTAATTGAGTAATTATATCACGTTTTTAGGTGTATTTAACATCTTATGGTATTGGTCCAAAATGAATGCTCTTATCTCAGTAACCGTTCAAGAAAAACTTTGAATTTTTGTAGAGACATTTTTCATTGGCAGATGACTGTGGTTTTCCGCTCCAACGCGAGTTACCGGACACCCTGTATGTCCAAAAGAAATCAGTTCAATAGATACAATATTAGTTTCACAAAAATAAAAAAAAAGCTTATTTTTTTCCAATTATGAAACGAAAAGTCCCCTTAAGCCTATCTTGGTTGTTTTACCAAAAGAAATATATACCAACCCCACAGCTAATTCGTACACTTTTAATATTTAAAATCTATCCAGGGCAGTGTGGCTAAAAAATCAGGAAAAAGCTACATTATAAAAAAAGACAAGTATTTTTTTTTGAAAAGTTTAGAATTTTTATTATTTAAGCTTAGTATGGTTAAAAAAATTAAAATCAACAATTAGGTAAAATTTCAAAATATATAAAAAAATTGTCTCCACCTTTTTGGAAAATAAAAAAAATAGAAGAAAAATTCCGATTTAGTATAAATTTCCAGTCAAAATTAAAATTATTGAAAGTACTATTAAAAAAATACATAATAAAGTACTGAAATTTTCTGAAATATCGGGAAAATTAAAAAGAACAAATGTGTGTAAAGTAGTATTTTCTAGCTATGGTTCACAAAATTATAGCTTTTTCATATCGAGGGTGTGGATCCAAAACCCGGTAAGTGAATAAAAAAATTCAAAACAACCTCTTAATTCACTATTCATATCTTTTTGCGTTCTCTTTAAGAGACCCTTTAAAATGGTATTAAAAATTATAGTTACCGGGTTTTTCTAATTTTCTAGTATTTTAAAACCTGACAACTAATAACTTTCTATTTTTAAGTATCTTTAAACCGCTTTAAACATGTATATCTCGGAAATTTAATTTTGTCACTTTTATCGTTTTGGCTCCATACCCTCGATATCTGTTACTACTGACTTCATTTAACGGTAGATAAAAAATAAACTAACAATTTTTGAAACATATTTTTATGCAATAAATTAAACACCACAACAACATAGTTTTTATAATACAGTAATAAAATATTAAATTTCTAATATGTAATAGGTTTTTAAGATTAGGTACTATTATTTATTTACATTATTTTTATTAAGCGCTATTCACAGGGTTGCATAACCAAACATAACGCATATATTTCTTCTATGTATTATGACAAAGAGTGGAGAGTGGATAGTCTTATGGGTTATGCAAATTATGTCAATATGTGTTATGTTTGGTTATGTAAGCCTGTGAATAGCGCTTTAAATACTTTAGTTATCTAAGAATTGTTTAAGAAACGATATGAAGCCTTTACATCCAAACCAGCTTTTCCATTTTTCCAAAATGGAATAATTTTCTTGTTTTCTGTTTTTTAGCGGTTTTTGATCACAGACTTCATATACACGGTGTTTGCAGTCTTTTGACATTAAGTAAGGGGTATGATTATACATCATAAAACATAAAAAACCAGCATAGGAATATAGGTCCGGAACAAACCCTAAGATATCCTTTAAAATTGTATTAAAAATTAGGTTTTTAATTAATAACTCTGGTACCCTGATTTTGCATGTATACTAGTATTAATAAGAGCATAATGTTTATTTTTTTGAATATATCCAGAGACGTGCCTAGACGGACAAAAAAGAATTTTGGATTTTTTGTAAAAAATATAGAGTAAAAATACATATGGTGTAGCACTGTAGGATCAACCGTTTTAAAAAAATGCAGTTAAGAGGAAATAGCATTTTGTGCCACCAAAAATGTTACTTTTTAAAAGGCTATTACTCCTTTATTATTAAATTTAGGTGTTTTGGTGATGAATACTTTTTGCTTAGTTTTAAATGAAGAATCGCCCTGCGGCATTTAAATTTTATGGGTGCTTTTTTTTGTTCCAAATTTAACATGTCTATATTCGAACGGCTGTAGCTCCTTTATTTCCGAACATGTGTTCCTGTGTTGGTTTTTCATATTTTGTGATGTAGAATTATCCCCTTTATTTAATGCCAAAAGACTGCAAACACCGTGTATAAGGGACTACATCACAAGAAGTAATAGTATTTAGTATTTATTTCTTTGTTTTAAAAAAATATTAGTTCACAAGATAACTATCCTTAAGTTTGTGTTGCATCCCCATATTTTTCTTAAACACGTGTCAAGGCAAGATTGCATTTTTAAAATAAAAGGGGAAATTTTTATATCGTGTCTATATTTTATTTTAATAATTTATTCTATTTATTAATATAATTTTATTTGCATTGTTTAAGTTTTTAAGTACATACATAATTTTGATTTACGTTAAAATACTTAAATAAATCATTTTATTTTTTTTTATTGCTTGATATTAGTTTTTTTTAATTAACAGATATCTGTTTAATAGACAGGGTGTCGCATAACTCGCGACCATCCTTAAAGACACACACACTACATCCAAAAATATAAAAAAAAGTTTATATAAACGTAGACCCGCTAAGGGAATTATGGCCCATTAAAGGGGATACCAAAAATGGGGTTTTTATGTATCTCTGGAGCTCTTTAAGCTAGAGACACGAGGTTTTGCTTGTGGTTTAGTATTATTAAGATCAATTATTTTAGGTTATTTTAGTTTGTAAATTTTACCGGAGGCGCGTCTAGGCGAGAGAAGTGGCTGTGGCTTACCACATTTTTGCCCCAAACTTTTTTCAGTGTAAATTTTTTGCATTCTTTTTACAAGTTATGGATTCTTTGAGTAAAAATATTTTCTTAGTGTAATACCGTAAAAGCAACGGTTTTCGAGAAAAATCAATTTTAAAAGAATTACAGGACATTCCCCTAAAAAGTGTTGCCATTTAAAGAGTCCATACCCTAATATTTATTTTTGGGCCAGGGTGTAACAAACTTTTTTTTTTCTTAGTTTTTAATGTGGAATCGCCCCGCAGTGTTAAATTATTTTATAAGCGCTTTTTTTGGAGTCCTTTTTAAGAGACTTACAGTCAGTGGGCCGTAAGTCCATTAGGACCGATTTGCGGCCCTATGTTTATACGATCTTTTTTTCATATTTTTTGATATTTGTCCCTTCAACGATGGTCGTGAGTTCTGGGGCGGCACCCTGTATATTTAAATGCTTTAAAAGAGATGCTACAATCGACCACTTTAAAGGCGAAATCGACCACTTCAACTAAAATCTTATTAAGTTCAAGAAATTTTTACAAGACGACACTCAGGTAAACTGCAGAAATCTATTATTTGCCGCAATTCTGCATATAGTTAACATTATTACTATAGCCTATTATGTAGTAAATTAAAGATCTCACACTGTTGCCGTTGTTTCGTATTTACAAGAAATCTTACTTACCGAAAAAAAGTTCATTCATAATAATTTCTTGATGTTTCATTCATAATTTGCAAATTTTACGTAATGCGCATGCGTAAGCGGGCGACTTCGCCAATTTTAATGCAAGGTCTTGGTAAAATACAAGGAATAAACAATTTTTAGGGTCTCTTCCATGAATTATATTACTCTGCTGGAAAATTTCAATTATTTGATGCATAATATTTAAAGAATATTATGTTATCTTCTTATCTATACAAAATAAACATGACAACAAAGCGGAAAAAGATCAGGGCTACCAAATTTTTTTAGTTGGATAATGAATGAAACACAAGATATTATGAATGATGTATGTTGGTATAACTGGTCCACTGAAATACTACATAATAGGCTATAGTAATAAAATTAACTATATGACTCCATAGAGGAAACCAAAAATGGTGCTGATTAATAAAATATATCGATAAAAAGTTTAGGTACTAAAGTAGAACAAAAATATTTTTGAATAAAACTTGATAAGCATCAGTATTATTATAATAGTGATGCTAATCGAGTTTTATATATGCTATAATAGTGCACTATAAATTACTTATTGGCAGCCATAAAAAAATATTTTATTTTATTAGGTTACTTTTTACTTTCCAAAATTATATAATAATTATAATTCGTAGGTGGCCACTATTTAGAAACAAATTTCCCTGACTTTTCCCGGTTTTCCAGGCAATTTTTTTGATTGAAGGAAAGTCTTATGACAAAAAAAAACGACTGTTTCCCGAAATACAGAGCGATCCAAGGGTCACCCCCTCCCCTCCCCTCTTAACTTTTGAACCAGTTGAGATATCGACTTCAAATTTGGAACTTTTAAATAAGACAACTTAAACTATCTTTTAGCATATATTTAATACTTTCAGCTCTTAAAATGTGGGCAGGGGGGCATGGGGGCACATGTATCACACGACCCCCCTTTCCATTTAAAAAAATGTCCCCCCAGGCCCCCCTGCCCACATTTTAAGAGCTGAAATATCAAATATATGCTAAAAGATAGTTTGGACTTTTTAGTTAGTTTAGTTGTCTTATTTAAGAGTTCTAAATTTGAAGTCGATATCTCAACTCGTATAAAAAGTTAAAAGGGGGGGTGGACCGCACTGTATATGGAAAAATATAATAAATATCTTAGCTTAGCTTAGTAAAAGTGCCAGCTAAAATTTTTACAATAATATGCAAAAAGTGCGGAAAGTTTACTTTATTTAAACAAACGAAGCCTTCACAGATTGAAAAAAAATATATGAATTTGTAAAACAAGCACAAAAAAATTTAAAATAAAAAGTAATTTTTAAATACATAAACTAAGACTTTGCAAATAAAAAATAATACATGAATTCATAAAAAACACGATGTAAGCGCCGCAGGCGAATTTTTATATGCAAAAAAAGTAGATAAAAGTAAGTTATTAAACAAATTAGGCCCTTGCAAATTAAAAAAAAATACATGCATTTGTAATAAAAGCACAACATTAGGGCCGCAGGCAAAAATTTTAATTAATACGTAAAAGAATAGGCAAAAATATTTTTTTTGCTTGTTTCCTACAGCTTTATAGCTAAGAACAATTTTGTAGGTGAAAATATTACAAAAAAAAAAACTTGTTTGGTAAATTTGTTTTTTTTATAGGCAAATCTTTTATACAGAAGTATAATGTAGTCGCCGCAGGCGAAAATTTTTCAATTAATAAGGTTTGGACTTTTTCATAAGTTTTCATAGATTTTCTAAAATTTTTGCTTTTTTCAAAATTTTCCCTGACTTCTCACAAAATTCCCTGACTTTACCCAGACTTTTACGGTCGGTCAAATTCCCTGACTTTTCCCGGTTTTTCAGAGAGTGGCCACCCTGTAGGTATTATACAGACTACAAATTAAAATATTTGACAATTTGACAATTTAAGATCGTTTATAAATTGATACTGCACTAGATTTTTATAGCTTTTTCTTTAGAAAGCAAAAAACGATAGCCGCCCTTGTTTGCAATTGGGTTCTTTATGTTAAATTTGCAAGTAGCTGTCGAAAAGCTGACAATATGTTTGATAGATTATTTTTCAACGTTTTTATTAACCAATCATTTAACGGTATTTTTGACCATGTGTTTCTGTCATATTACAATAATTATACTGCGAATTTTCTAAATAATTGACACTGGGCAACACAGTTTCTTGCCCTGGTTGAATTCACGTTTTTTTTACTAATTTTGGGTCGCTGAGACCGAATCTCAGCATGTTTCTACTACCTCAGATTTCTGAGACAAATGAGACAAAAGTGGTTAAAAATCATTGTTTTACCATCTTTTGTTCTTAAATCATGGGATATAAAAATATTCTGAGGACTAATTTAGATTCAGCGACTCAATATTAGTTAAAAAATACCCAAGATTGTGGAAACTTTAAATTCGTAGTTGGTATTTAAAAAAAAAATTGATCCTGTGACACAACTAAGTAGGGCGGTGAGGAGATGGGTTCATAAGGGGACAAGCTTAGTACCATGTACCCATGCTGAAAAACGCCAAAAAGCATCACTAGTAAGTCAAAAATTCACTAAAAATATATTACCGAATATGGTCCTTAAGTAATGAAGCAATACTTTTATGATGTAAAACCATTAAAAAACAAAAAAAAATAAGAAATATTGTTTTTTTTTTAATTATTTTTAAACTAACATAATTGCCTATACTAAAATTTAAAAAATAAGACGTGCTGGATTTTATTTAAATTTATAAGAAAAATATATTTTTTGGGCTCAGGAACAAAAATTTACACTATGTGCTTTAATTTTATTGGTTTTTCATTTATTTACTTTTTATGAAGAAAGTAAGCAAAATAAACAAATATTTGTATAAATATTTTTGTAGAGAATTTTATAATCTACAAAATCAGTCGTATAAAATGTTTATACAAATTTGATAGTTTTGCTACAAATTTGCAACTAAGAAAACTCTGGACTTTTTAAGCTTTTTATTTTATATTTTTTTCGCGACTTTACTGTGTACTGGGTATATAGATTTTTGAATTCCTCGTATTTTTTTTAATATAGGTACCCTAAAATTTTCAAAATCCTACTCTTAAGATTAAAAAAAAAATATATTTCCTAGACTTACTTACAAACCTCAAAAATGTGAGGTGCTGAAATTTTTCTAAGGTCAGATTCGGATTCTGCGTCCTCGAGTTAGTAAGAAAAATTTACTTCTGATCGGGACAAAACAAAAAAATGCGATTTGTTGCCTAGTGTTATCATACTGAGATTTTTTGAATTATTTTGATTTTATTTATTGAAATGTTCTTTAATTCTGATATAATTTTATATCATCAGGTTTTTCTCAAACTTAAAAAATAACCAAAAAAGATCTGTGGATAAAATTTACTAACAAATAAGAGGACTGTAAGAATATGAATTAATATTCCTGCATAAACCTACTAAGTATATAACTACTAAGTATATTTACTGCCGATTTGCAAATATGTACCTAGTTGAATTAGTCCATTCTATTCTAGAAATTTTATAAATACCGTTATTAATATGGTTAAGTTTTCTTACTTAAACGTTAAAAAATAATCTTCCCAATTACACGCGAGTCTTCGAATAATCGGGAATAATTCATGAAATTTTGTTGTCATAGGAAATATTTACTCCAGGGGCTGCGCCCAGAGGTTGCGCCCCTGTCTTACTATTTCCAGAAAGCAAACTTTATGAAAACAGTTGAATTATTCCCGAATTATTCTCCAAATAGCTGCCGAGTATTTCCTTCATCCCTAATTAAAGCAGCACTGGATAGTAGGTTAGTTAGGGTACCACCCACTGGTTAGCTCTACAAATACCATAATAAACGAACCCTATAAAAAATGTCGTATTGAAACGTATTAAAACAAATTCAGACGATTCCAAATACGTATTAAAAATTACTTTTCAATACATATTTGGAATCATATCTGTGTTTCAGTACGTTTCAATATGGCATTTTTTATAGGGAACCCATCAATTTCTCCCAATAATCAAATATTTGTTTTAAAAATTATATTCAATCTAAAGACTAAAACTAAATCTACTTTTGAATAAATAATCCCTAAAACGATTTTTAAATCTAGAAAGAGAATAAGTAATATACAATTTTTAAATAAATTTTAGATTTTTATAAAAAATATTTTAGATTCGCTTGAAAAATGTAGGCCATTTTTTATAATATAGGAATATAAATTTACAAGAAGATTAATTTGTATAAATTTGAAAAAATATTTCTACTTTATATAACACTTTTAAATCACTGATTAATAGGATAATTTTTTCATCACGTCAAAGCATACATTGGCTTTAAAAAGAAATTTTCTAAAAGTGGAAGTTTTCCCTTACTTTTCGGTAAAAATGGCTAATTATCCGACTTTTTCATGACTTCCCTGACTTGGTGGAAGCCCTGGCTTTTATTCGATTATAAATTATTCTGGTAAAATTTAATCTAATGGTGTTAAATTCAGTAAAGTATCAGTGTTAAATAAATCAGAAAAATAAATAAAAATATATGTATTAAAAAAAGAAACATAATTTTAAAAAGTAAATAAATTAAAATCTAATTTATCTTACTATTATATTGTCACAAAATTTGTGTATATTTTAAAAATACTGATTTTTCTGAGGAAGACTAAGAAAAAGATTATGTACAAATATAATTTTAACGAGATTGTACATAGATTTATATATGTATAGTCAATATTTAACAACACTATTGAATAGTAAAATGAACATTTTAATATTTTTAATTATTTTTGTCTTAATATTGGAGATATAAGATGGAAAAACATACAGTTTAGGCAATTTTTGGCGTATAACAATTAAATTACATTATAATTTTGTTATTTGGTTAATTTATTCTCGCGTTCTGTTACAATAAAAATACAATGACGTCATAAATAACCATGACCATTTAAACAAATAACTTACTCGTCAGTCTGGTAAATTCTAATACGCAAGTTCAAGCAATTGTTTTGTCACGCGAGTGAATAACAAAGTTGGAATTCATTTTGAATCCTACTTGTTGCGCGAAATTTAAATAGCCAGATTGGAATTGGATATACTATAGTATATTCAAAATGCAGTGAGTGTAAACAAACGCACGATAAAACAACGGATTTAGTGACAGGGTAGGACTTTGTTTCGACAAAATATTTCTATATAACGGTCCATTGCAATGCATTGCACGCTTCTTCGCAAGTACTCACGTACTGACCTGTTTCATTTTCTACATCCCTACTCTCGCAACATTCGAGTGTTCTAACCAATGAAACCACTATACCAACTGTAACAAAAGACCCTAGAAATTAAAATTTACTTTTGGTAACTCTATTAATATATTCTAGATCATGTAAAACTTTTTGAATATACGAGGAAGAAAACCTTTACTTTATGTATGATTTTAGTGCCATCTGGAACTAAATAAATAACAAAGATGTCACCAACCTGGTTAAATATAAATATAGTCTGTGTCACATTTATAGTAAAATGTTTATATTTAAAACAGATTAATGTGAGACAGGAACGTAATTAAATTTAATTATGTTAAATACGAATCTTATATAGCTCGATGCACAGAACACAAATAAAACAAATTAAAGCCAGTCCAGTAAATATTTATTGCTACAAATGCCTTGTAGGTATGTTGTTATACGTCGAAAATTGCCTTTTTAAACCTAATATATTTATTTTGTCAATACTTCGACTGAGTTTTGCAATAGCATGTTAGCCCACATTGTGAAATGACAGTAGTTTGCTAAACATTTTACTTAATATCTTTTAAACGAATTGAATCCGAGACTAAAACTTTTTACATGTAATTCATGAACAAGTGAAGTACATTCTTAATTCTGAGTGTTTTTTATTTATTTATTTATTTATTTATAAAGCTTTGAGGTACAAACGGGTCAAACCCACAAGGAGCACCCACAACTTACAAAGTTAGAAGTAAAGAAAAGAAAACATCATATTTACAGAATATTTTAACAAATTACGAAATAAAATTGCAAAATAAATGTATCATTAGAACGTATTTACTTAAGAATTCGAAAATGAATTTTTAAGAATATTTTTAGTCTAAGCTTTTAAATGATATTAAGAAAATTCAACAACTAAACGTTGACACGTAGAATTCTAAACAACTAGAGATGTTTAATATTTTTGCTACATTGCATCTGAATAGCTATGACAGCACCTTGTGACGTCGTAATCTTAAATCTCTGGGCCTATTTAAATTCTGTTTTTACTTTTAATTACAAGAAAATATTTATAGTTTTTTTCGTCTCATTCAGTATTTTAATTTAAACATTTTAAAATTGAGATAACAGTAGAGAATAAGAATATTCCCCATAGAATTACTATGCTTCAAATATTTTAGAATATGATTTGTGTTTACGATAAAATTTCAGTAATGACAGTATAAAACTCACAATTTCTAAATTCCGTTTTAAAAACCTAACAATTTTGTATAATGTACAATAATAAATTAAAAAACAATGTCTAAATAAAAAATATTACAGAAGAAGTATCACCATTTAGAATTCACGAATAGAACAGGTTTGTTTATTATTTTTACTTGTCAAAAGTATATAACCTCTTCTTCGCTGGGTTGAGGCTGTTCGTTTTTAACCCTAAATTTCTCGGGTATTTTTGGGTACGTATTGGTTCGGGTGGCTTTTGCGCCTCCTGGGCCCTGGTTCGTCGGCGAAGAACCTTGCTGCATCATTGCCGGGCTTGAACCGGTTCTACTATGACTATGCGGAAGAGTGGGGGTCTGAAATAAAAGACTTTCCATCAGATATAGCATATCACCACAATTTTAGGCCTTAAGTTTTTTAAGAAAATAAATAAAATATCAACTGTTTGATTTGTTTTCTCCCATTTTTTAATAAAACGCATATTGTTCTTAGGAGAAAACGTTCTACAAATAAAAGCAAAGTATACGCGAATAGAGTACTATACTTTATACACGGACTTTTTACAGTTTAAAGTTTTTTTACAGACCCGTGATGTATAGGCCTATAAATCACGGCCGTGGATAAATGGTATTTATTCAACATTCTACGAATCAACATTTATTTTTAAAAACGTTGACTTCAGCAATTACAAACGTATAGAGTTTTCAAAGTAAAAACGTTTATAAGAACATATCCCGGAATAAATATGACAAATGCAAAAGTACAGGATCGCAAGTGCATCAGTATAGAAATATTTAAAAATATGTTTTATTACATAATATGTAATATAATTACTATATAATATATAATATAATAATAATATAATATATACCTTATTCTAGTTTTGAGAAAAACGATTTTCATTTGTTTTTAATGTGACGTGAAATTTTTACTGTAGTATTCAACCAATAAACATTATCATTTTATGACATAAAAAAAACTAAATGTCTAACCCATGAGGCACCCATTATCTACGCCCCTGGTCAAAAACTTAATTTTAATAAAACGTTAAATGTTAACATTTATGGGTCCTTCAATAGTTTATTAACATGAAATTTGAGGGGCAAATAAATTAACATGAAATTTTTACTAACTTAAACCGTTTCTGAGATATGAAGTGATAAATATTCTACAAATGCCCTTTAAAAGTACTCTATCTCCCTTAAAAAGCAATTTAGCACTTTTTGACGTAAAATCTGAAACTTTTTTAAATGTGTCATATTTTTTTTGTTAAAACAAATGAAAATCGTTCTTCTCGAAAACGCAACGATAGATTTTTTAAAATTTGGTCTTAAATATATGCCAAAGCTCTAAATAAATTAATTATGAAAACAGCTTAAGTTATATGAAAGTTGAGCTAAAAATTGTTTCCAGACTGGTGTGATAGGCTAAGTTTACTTTTTCTACATACGCTCGCAATTACACAAACTAAGGTAATTTGTATAGACTACTAAATATCGACAAAAAATTATAAAACAGTGTCTAAAAAATGAAGAATTATTATGAAGAAAAAGGGTTATAACCTTTTTCTATCACAAGTAATAAAAAGTCTAAAATTTTTAACTCTAAAAAACTTGGAGGTTTGGAACCATAACGGAAATACGCCCCTGAGTTTTCTGATAACTTTCAAAACTTCTGTTAAAATTACTCGATGCGCATTAATTTTCTTAAACAAACCTGAAAAAATTGTTAAAAGATATTAAAAAGTAAAAAAGTTATCCTAAAAATTTGGATGATTTTTCTATTTTATCTTGAGGGGCAAATATCTCAGAGTAAGGGAGCGTAGCCAAAAAATTTATATTAACTTGTGGCATTATTTTGACGAGATCTAAATACCCCTAAGAGAACATTCTGGGACACCGTTTATAAACAATTAGCTATTATCCGTGTCTGAATTATACTGCAGTGACTCATTTGCGAAAATGTGCTAAAAAGTGAGGATCATACCAGTTCGGATGCGGTTCGCGTAACTCCGTGTGAGGGGAATCCTTTATACGAGAGCAGCAAAATACGTTTTAGGTATGAGTCACTGCAGTCTAATTCTGGAACGGATAATATGCTTAGATAAAATTTTCCTTTTTTTCAATTTTAAACATTGTCAAAGTATAATAACTGTTTTATAACAATTTACAGCATACTTTTTGCAATACAAATTTAATATAACAGAATATACTAAAATGCCAATTGAGGGGGTCAGTGGAAAAGTGGTACAAGTGACAAAATTATTGTTTTGAGTAATTAAGCGAATAAGTCTCTGATAAATACAAAATTACTGAATACTGAATAATTGTCAGAAAAAACATTCCTTCACTTATACCACTTTGATAAGAATTAAGAAAAAGTGCAAATATGGTACAAGTGACACTAGAAATACATATTATTATAATACACTAATAGATTTTTTCTTCAAATTTTAAAAATATATATTTTTAAAGATTTTTTTATAAAGAAATATTCAAATTCTTTTTCTTGTTCTTTATGTACTATATATTGATTCTAATCTTGCTTTTAAGAACACAGTGAAAAAACTCAAAATTATAAAGCCAACGTTTCGCCCCTTATTGTTGGGGCTTCTTTAGGGCAAATTTATTAAAACAATATAATAATTAAATACGATTAAATATAAAAACTAGTGCAAATGGTAAAAATATTAATAAATTTACATTAAAAAATTTAATTTATTAATAGCCAATTTTTTGTCGGGTCACCGGAACTAACCAGGTTACTGAAACTCGTTTTTGTGAGAATCGGTTACATACGGTAAGTAAGGGGAAGCGATGACGTCACTAACCGACAGTAACCGCGTCTAACACAGGTTCGGAGGTGAGTTAGATACGGTTAACCGTAAAAACTTAACCTATAAATTGTTTATTTACACCATAATTAACAGGCCTGTGGGAATTTTTCTCGATTTGTATGCAAAATGTAAAAAATAGAGTAGGTAAGTTATTTCAACTTTTATTTTCTAACTTCTAAGTGTTTGCTTATGTGGTTTAAAATTAAATTCTTATATAAAAAACTATTATAAATTTAAATCAAGCGAAGAATATGATATTATCAAGAATGAAAGAGAAGAACAAGATATCTGGAGGCTTTGGCCTAGTTCCTTCAGTCATCTTGGAGAAGAGTAAATACGTCAAAAATAATTTTGAGCTCCTGTTGGAAGTTTGAGATCTAATTTTTTAGTTGGATTACCACTCCTGTGGTTAAAATACCTTTGAATTAAGGTCCCATGTACGAGTATAAAATATAAATAAATAAATAAAAATATTTAAACTTATCATTGTTCACAGTTGTCCCCGAGCTCGCTTGGGTTAAAAAAAATTCGAACCAAAAGTTAAAGTTGGATCCTTGTAGTAATCGGTTTGGAGATAATATATCCACCAACAGCCAAATCCAGAAAATTCGCTTTTGGCAGATAATGGTAACTCTTCTTTGAAGAGGTACATCTTTTACACCAATGATATTAGAAACCTGTTCAAGTGTATTTAGTTAGTATTTTTGACGCAGATTCCAAATATCATTTCAAAAGTAAGCTATCTATTTTTGTTACGGAGAAAAACATAAATAAAAAAATGGAAAATTGAAATTTAGGGTACTTTTAAGCATTTACTTTTATTTAATTTTAGTAAATATATGACTCTAAAGTATAAATGAA
The DNA here is from genome assembly GCA_958510825.1 of Brachypterus glaber. Lineage (NCBI taxonomy): Eukaryota > Metazoa > Arthropoda > Insecta > Coleoptera > Kateretidae > Brachypterus > Brachypterus glaber. The sequence goes on along the minus strand of OY294049.1, from coordinate 26,327,854 downwards.
GAAAATCTGTTTCTTTAACTTAATAAAAATGCTAATTAGGACTTAATTTATTAACCATTTTAAATTTGGGAACCTTTAGAAAAATCGATTGATTTTGATTATATTTTATTTTGTTGAGTAGTGTGAAAATTGCAATCCTTCAAAGTTTGACTTTTTAAATCATTTTATGGAATAAGTAAATCAGTGGTTATAAAACGGTTTAGAACATTGAATATAGTTCCTCCATCCGGCGGCGGTTCTAGGGAACCACGGCACTATGATACCAAATGTGTACTTGTTTGGGAATGATGCGAAACTCTCAACAAAATGAGGGTGCTAGGACACGAGGGTGTTGAAGGCAATGAGGCAGCAGACTCTCGTGCTAGAGAAGGGGCATGCACTCAATTTACTGGCCCTAAACCTTTAACAAAAGCCACCTGGTAAAGTCTACCAAAAAATGGGAAACCAAAATCATAGTTCGATATTGTAAAGACCAAAACTTTATAAAATATGAACCTGAAAAACAAGAAAAGTGAACTCAGCATTCCGGAAATAAAAACCAGTCATTGCCCTCTAAGATAACGCTTAAAAATTGACACCTGCTGTATATGCTCAGAAGCACCAGAAAAGGCCGAACACATTATCTGCTTTTGCAAACTCATTGTTTGCAAAAAGCTACTATATCGAACAGGTATATCCAAAATCTGCAGATATATCCCAAGTAGCCCCAAAAATACTTTTGTCCTTCTTGGGAAGCCTAAAGTTATATGTAGATTAAATTATGAAGGGGATTCACAATAGATCTCATTGGTCGCAGTGACTTGAAAGGTACTATGTTGCCTCACAACCCCATTTGTATTGAATTGTATGATGTTTAAATATAACTTAATATTTTAAGGAGAGGCGTTCTTAGTAGTATCTGGCGAGCCTGCCTATTAAAATCTGTTCGAACCCACTATGTTAAGCAACAATACGAAAAATGTAATTTATTATTAATAATCGGTAAAATATAATACATACAGTTGTGTTTAACCATATTATAATTTTTTGTCTCCATTTTCCAATTTCATTGCTGACTTTTGACTTATTTATGTGTATTTGTATACATTCTAAAGATGAATAAACGAATTGAATTGAATTTAAAATATAATACAAGACGAGGAAGCCGAGGAAACGTGTAGATTTAGGAAATAGTTAGAATGTAAATTGAATATAAATGAATTTCTAGTCTAATAAATTATCACAAATCAGTTAGTGATCACCGTTTTATTTCACCCTCTCTGATCAGCTGAAGGACTAGAAAGTCTTCTCCATCCTGCTTATTTGAGAGTTACCTGATGTAAAATATAACTTACAAGTCTGGGAATATTGCTTGGATTTGTAATAATTATATTGAAAAAATAAAAAAATACAGACAATAAAACGATTTTTTTTAAATAAAATTATTATGCTTTAATTTGCAAAAACTACTGTGCCAAACAAAATGTATTATTATTTTATAAGATGTTAAAATATAAAACATAATAACTAACGTTAAATTATATTTAATAAAAAATGGAAAAAAATAAATTTAAATTAAAATAAAATATTTAATCTTATTGCAATACATGTATTAATAAATAAAAAAAACTTTAGACAATAGTCTATGCTGGCTACACATATTTAAAATCATTACTTAAAACAAAGATAGGGTTGTCAGAGTTTTATATAAATAAAACTTAACTTATTGAGAACCACTGCTTTAAAAAAGGACACTACCCAACAGACCGTAATTTCATCAATGATACTGTAAAAATAGCAGTTACTTTTTCAGGTTCTTAAGTTCAGAAAAAAATAATATTTTTAACTGTTAGTAGCGTATATATTTAGTTAAAAACATGAAATTTATTCAGGTTTAGTCGAAAGTATTATATTTGCTAAAATGTAATAAATAAAAATGCTTAAAAGTGCCCTAAATTTCAATTTTACATTTTTTTAAGAACGTTTTTCTCTGTAAACAAAAATGATAGCTTAATTTTGAAAAGATATTTAAAATCTACGTCAAAAATACTAACTAAATACACTTGAACAGTTTTCTATTATCATTGGTGTAAAAGATGTACCTCTTCAAAGAAGAGTTACCATTATCTGCCAAAAGCGAATTTTCTGGATTTGGCTGTTGGTGGATATATTATCTCCAAACCGATTACTACAAGGATCCAACCTTAACTTTTGGTTCGAATTTTTTTTAACCCAAGGGTTCTCGGGGACTACTGTGTGTTGTTTATTACCTTCCCCATGAGCAAATAAACTTGGAAATGTAGTTTAAGTGCTTTTTCATCATTTATCCAAAGGAAATATACAAAATATATACCTTATCAGTTTTTTGGGAAAAGTTAGGTTGGGTACTTGTCAAAACCTCAAGAAAATAACCAATGCGTTTTTGTGAGAACTTTCGGTAATACGAATTTAGTGGTGGGGATAAAAACCGTACGGTTAACCGGTGTTTCCACAAAAAATTGGCTAATATTTTTACCATTTACACTAGTTTTTATTTTAATTATTATATTTTTTTAATTAATTTGCCTGAAGACACCGCAAAAATAAGGGGCGAAACGTTGGCTTTATAATTTTGAGTTCTTAAAAGCAAGATTAGAATCAATATTTTATATAGAAAGAAAAAATATATAATTGTGAAAACTCCGCAATGATGTTATTTTTTGGCACAGATTTCGTTTAGATAGAGCTATAGCGACTTTAATACTGGATAATATCCTGTTTTTTTTAGTCAATCCAAACGACCGGAATCATGGCGACCACCGTTTTTTGATGTTTTTTTTTTCAAAAATAGGCACTTTAAACATCTAAAAAAAAATGTATTGTTGTATTCTTTAAATATAAATAAACATACCTACAAAATTTCACAATTATATCTTTTTTCTTTCTATATAAAAAAAATGTTTAAACAAAATATGCGTGAATTGAGCGATTGACGAAAAAAATCACACAGTAAGCTTTGTGGGGTACAAGTCCTACATTAAAAAAAATAAATTTTGAACTTAATAAAATAGAATAATACAAAATTTAACATGAATTTTATTGAAAAAAAAAATAAGTTAACTAAAATAATATAAAATTCAACAAATAAAGCATAGTCATAATTTAAAAAAAAATTAACTTAATCAGTGTTCTGTAATACCCCAACCGACTTCCACAGGAGCGACCAACGCTAAATAGGGAGCGGGATGCGTTGCGAGGTCGCATACTTTTGATTTTATTTTTGGTTACCTGTAATGGGGTATGTCATACCCCCACAACACTGACTCGGGATTAATAAAGACAGCATTCTTTTATCAAAATTATAAAACAATTATTAATTTATACAAAATTTATAACATACATATTTACAAATAACTAGGGGAGAAAGGGGTAATAAGAAACAGGGGTAATAAGAAACGATCAAGAAAAAAGCATGAAAAATTTCTTCTAAAAATTTGAAAAAAAAGTACAAAGAACTCACATCCATAAGCTATTATTCCTAAAAATTGCAGGTTGCTACTTAAGCATTTTCATATTTTTTTTAAGTAAAAAGTTAACATGTATTCATGAACTTTAATGTTTAAAGTGGGACCATTTAATCTTTAACTATGAATAAAAATTTTGTTAAAAGTTTTAGCAGGCTTTGCAACATTGATATATTTGACTGACATTTAAAGGTTGTAAATGTCATTATAATAATTTATTAAAAGTGATTCTGGTGTTTGCAGAGTTGTTTTCTCTTATTACCCCAGGTATTGTATTTTGTTGGGGTAATAAGAAACTTTTTAAAACTATTTATTTAAGGAACAATAAGAAACAAAAAGTTGATGATAAAAGCAGTGTAAAGAAAAATGATAAAGTTAAAAATAAAATTTCTCGATATTCATCAGAAACTAAAAGGACAAAGAAAAAATCCAGTAGTAATAGAGAGTGACTCATCGTCGGAAAGTTTAACCTTGGAACTTGAAGACGTTGACGAAGACTTAAATATCTCTGATATCGAAGAAGAGGAGTCACCAGAACTGGCGCTACTAGAAAAAAACTTTTATGCAGTAAAGAGCTTAGCAGAGTAAGACGGGAAAAAGTGCCCTTGATCGAAAAAAAAGTAAAAGGGGCACAAAAGATGTATTTTGGCTTGAGTAACATCCCACCAAAATTTTAGCCCCCAACTACCCCTTAGGGGGTGGCAAAACGTTAATTTACCCCAGAATGTTTTATTTTTTTTCTCTAGTTCTATTTATCCGATGGATTTGAAATTTGGTACAAGCAATAAGGGTGGTAAGTGCACTTTGTGAAAAATAAATTACGCCTATGCGATCAAGTTACCATTGGAAAAAAAATCATTATTTTTTTCTTAATGACAAAGTGGGCCCTTTTTGGCCGAACACACCCGCCATTTTTTATATTTTAAGCCTTAATATATTGTCTATAACATATTAAAAATTCAATTTTTTTCGTTCAGTGTAACAGGTTCAAAAAAAAATAAAACTGCACCACCCGCACAGTTTTAATCATTTTAACACGTAAATATAAAAATAATCGTTTTTTTTTACATAATATGTATGCCTACGAGTAGTTAACAATATTTAATAAATGTCCATCTAATATATTAATTTAAGACCAATTCTTCTATAAAAGACATGGCGGATCCCGAAGGGCTATTGGAGGTGATTATCTTCTGGGAATCCCAATTTACCACAGAATGTTTTATTTATTTTTTCAGTTCTGTTTATCTGATCGATTTGAAATTTGATACAAGTAATAAGGGTTGCAAGGGTACTTTGTGAAAAAAAGTAACGCTAATGCGATAAAGTTATCATTGGAAAAAAATCATTACTTTTTAACAGTAATATTAACGGGCGGGGGTAGATGGCTGAAACCGTTACGAAAAAGTTTCCCAAAATATGTGAAGCTCGCATTGAGTTTTCGTGACAATTGTGACAAAATCGTAAGGAAAATCGTGATAATTGTGAGGAAATCCGGAGAAATCGTGAGGAAAATCCCAACAAAAATCCTATGAAGTTATTAAAAACAAAAATCATGATGTGCCTATTTTGGACTTCATGGCTAATATGTTTTGGCATTTGTAGGTATCTTGTTTCAATAGTCACCATAAGCGTATATTTCAAGTCTCTAAGTCAATCCTATGTAAAGTTATTAAAAAACAAAAGAAAATCATGATGTGCCTGTTTTGGACTTCATGGCTAGTATTTTTTGGCATTTTATGTATGTATCTTGTTTTAATAATCCAAACCATAAGCGTATATTTTAAATTTCAAGTCTCTACGTCATTTCAGTAAAAAATTATTAAAGAAACAACATGCATGTTGCTGACGCTGACGCTGACGATCACGCACCTAAAGAAGTTTCCACAAAAATTATATTGAAGAAGATATCCGCACCGATCCAGGCAGCTCTGACGGCATGGGCCACGGCTTCAGCTGAATATTTTTTTATGTATACTTCACCGATGTCATATATCACGACTTTTTAAATTAAGCTTACAAAAAAGCCGATTACTTGAATAGGTTTATAATATAAAAGTAACATCAAGATAGCAGAAAATATTTTCCAATGAAAAAAATAATCGAGCAACTTCTGGATTTTGGCCGGACTCAAAACTCACACCAGGAATCTACGGGAATCTACGGACATTTTGATTTAGTATTATTTTTTGGGACATAATTTATTTTTTATTTTATACTTTTTTTTTCTATTTTTTACTTTTTTTGCAATTTAGTTAGATTTTAGTATACAACTGGGTAAGTCGGTTAAATTAGAGGAAACTACAACTAACAACTGAGTTAAGTAGAGGAAAATTAATTAATATACACAGTAATAAGAACTAGAAAATTGAAGAATAAATGAAATAAAAACTAATTAAAAAGAACTACATTACAGAATTGGTGTCAAAGAAATTTCTTTTATGCCGAAAAGCAATCGAACAATATGTTAAATTAAAGATAAGGTAAATTAAGTTAATACAAATAAGAACTAGAAAATTGAAGAAAAAGGAAATAAAAACTAATTAAAAAGAACTACATTACAGAAGTGGTGTCAAAGAAATTTCTTCTATGCCGAAAACCATTCGAATAAGAAGTTAAATTAAAGATAAGGAAAATCAAGTTAAAATAAGCACTAATAAGAACTAGAAAATTAAAGAATAAAGAAAATAAAAACTTATTAAAAAGGACTACATTACAGAAGTGGTGTCAAAGAAATTTGTTTTATGCTAAAAAGCAATCGAACAATAATATGATGAACACCAACTTCTATAATTTAATAACCAGCACAAAAAATAAAATACAGCCTTATTATTCAATCCTCTTCTTCGCTGTCCTCGTTAATAACAGGACAAATATCCGAATCAAATATATTGGTTAGAATATTTGCCGGCTTAAATATTTTGGATTTATATCTGGCATTGGTGAGGAAATATACCACGGCTGCGATATGCGAACAGCAGCCCACAGTTCTTGTTCCATTCGGACAAGTGCAATAGTATCCTTTTATACCATCAATACTGTTTTCATTGGGCTCATAATTAATAAATATGTGGTAAATTTTTTTCCCAATGTGCCTGGATTTTATGTGAAAACGTAAAATCTCAGGCGTTTCCTTTACAAATTCTATTTTTATGGACTCATCAGGCTGATAAAGTCCGGCTAAATAACAAACTGCTTGGGAAAGTTGGTAGGTCCCACCAAAAAATATTTTTAAATTTTTCTCATCCATTTCTGGAAAATCCATAATGTCATTACTGGACAGAAATTTAAAATCCCGTTTTTTTCGTATCCAACCCTTTTCATGAACCAACTCTGCCAAGGAATTTACTGTATCCAGAGACTTTAACTTCAACTGATTGACAACTTCTGTTTTCATTCCAACATCGCTAACAAGTCGTTTTCCATAGACATTATTTAAAAAACAAGCTATTCGGCATAAACTACCAACTTTAGGCAAAAGCTTGTTGTCCACTTTGTGATCTAATAATCTAAATTTTTGTTTTAATATACCATGGACGGCCTCTACTGGCCAACGTATCTTGGTCACTAGTCGGGAGCTATTCGCTTCAGTAACAGTAAGCTGGTCTCGGCTTCCTTTAAGAGCAAGAATCAAAATCCTGTAATCAGATAATTCTGACAAACAATCCCGGAATCCACGATCTACAACTATTATATCTCCAGGTTTTAGCAGCTTGGAAAGGCCATTCGGATTTGACATTATCTGAGTCATAATAGTTGCATCATTCACATTAGCGTTAAAAGGGCCAAGCATGTCAATAACGTAACCATCAGTAGTGCAAATGGTAAACGGTTTACATAAAGGCACCTTCTTTTGTCCCGAGAAAGACTTTTTTTGATAAATATTATTTTGACTTTTTTGGTGTCTTATATAGGTACCGTCACAAATAATCATAAGTGTATCTTCATTTACATCAAATAAGGCCTTGGCCATATCACTGGTATGATATTGAATAAATTCCCTACTAAAGGCATTCACTCCAAAACGAGTAGGTAAAATATCCTTTTCAAAGGAATGAAGGACAGAAGATACATATTCGGAAACGGTTTGCTCATTTTCTAAACCTAATATGGCAGCAATTAATTTATTACTGTTGCCTGCTCTTAATTTCAATAAAAAAACGATTAAAGCCTGTCCTACAGTGCGTGAGGATGATTTTCGCATACTCTTTAGCATCGTTACCAATTGCTCGATGTTTTCCCATGTTAGCCCAGTAAATACCTTTAACTGTTGCTCAGAAATAAATCTGTTTTCAGCAGAATTGATTAACTTATTTGTGGCAGTTACTGTACTTAAAATTTCTACTAAGTCGGATTTGGGAATTTGTGAATAGTTTGCAAATGGTTGAAGGGTTGACAATTCTTCATCATAAAACCGTTTTTTGATTAAATGGGTTGTACAGCACCTATTTCCTTTTGGTATATATATTTGTTTTTTTGAATAGCAGTGATGCCTTGCCTCTTTTGGAATAACTATAAGATCGTTTTTACCTTTACATATACAGCAGTACGCATGTGTAGAAACCAAACGCTGTATAGGTAACTCTACGATTTCTTCTTCAGGTCTGGCAGTAGCAACCACATTATGCTGAAAAGTTTCCTCTTCAAATGGTGGCGGCTCCTCCTCTATAATTTCCTCATGCACTTTTTTATATACATTAATTTGGCAGTTGTTACATAGTACGCTATTTAATTCAACAGTTTTTCCTAAAATATTGGTAAGTCGGACTATTTCTTCATTATCGATTATAATTTTATGCTTTCCTGGTATATTTCTTACCCACTTGTCACATTTAACGCACTTTGCATTTTGCATCTTGCAAAAAAGCCTATAATATTTTCTGCAATATTGTTATTAAGTGACACAACTGTATTGTTTTGATTGCAAATCGAATTTTCGTTACCCAGGAAACCAAGATATCTAGAGGCTTTAGCCTCTAGTTTCTGGTCATCTTGTTGGGCACTAACTCTTTTGACGTCACAAACTTACCTCCAATAACCCAATAACCCCCCTTGGGATCCGCCCCTGTCTATTATTGACGAATTGACCCTAAATAATTATATCGCATATCCGAATTCACCACAATTTAAATAACTATTTAATAAAATATATATACTTTTAAGGATTATTTTTATATGTACGACGTACGTTGTACGTGTTAAAATGTGCGGCTGGTGCAGTTTTATTTTTTTACTTTCTCATAATAGAAAGTATTGTGATGCAAAAAAAAAATCAAAAATTTTTTTTTTGCTTAAATCATCTTATTTTTTCCTGAAACGCCGAGAAAAATCAAAATAACCAACAAAAAAAATTATGTCTGTCTGTCTGGATCCACGATAACTTAAGAACGCTTTGAGCTAGCGACTTGAAATTTGGTATGCAGGTGTATTTTTATATTATCTTGGACAAGTTCGTATTTGAGCAAAATCGGTTGGGGGGAAGGGGGGTAAAAGGGGGGTTAAATTTTTGTTTCGGCCGTAATTTTTTTAATATTTACAATAGAAGAAAAATTTAAAAACCACATAAAACCTTAAATAAAACTACACCAAAAATGTTATTATCATTTTTTTCCAACGACCCCCCTCCCCCCCAAAAAGTAAAAAAAAAATGTTTTTAGACATAACTTTTTTATTATTTACAGTAAGAGAAAAATTTTAAAACCACATAAAAGGTACAATTAAATTACACAAAATGTGTAATAATTAATTTTTTCAGCCCCTCCCCCTCTCCCCCAAAATGTATTAAATTGTTTTTGAACATAGTTTTTTTATTATTCACAATAGAAGAAAAATTTAAAAACCATCTAAAATGTAAAATAAAATTAGACAAAATATGTTATTATCATTTTTTCCATGAACCCCCCCCCCCCCTCTTCAAAATGTGAAAAATGGTTTCTGGACATAACTTATTTTTGTATTCACGATAGAAGAATATTTTAAAACCACCTAAAAGATAAAAAAATCCCACTCCCTCTCAACAGCCCCCCTCCCCAAAAAAAAATTCGAAATTGGACCTGACATGTTTTATGAGAAAGTATTCTCCCTCATTCGAGACGGCTGGTTTAACCTATTACACTGAACGAAAAAAAAATTAATTTTTAATATTGTTTAAACAGTATTTTAAGCCTTAAATTGTAAAAAAATGGCGAGTGTGTTCGTTCAAAAAGGGCCCATTTTGTCATTAAGAAAAAAATGATATTTTTTTTCCAGTGATAACTTGATCGCATTAGCGTTATTTTTTCACAAAGTGCCCTTATCATCCTTATTACTTGTACCAAATTTCAAATCGATCGGATAAACAGAACTGAAAAAAAAAACATTCTGGGGGTAATTTAGGATTCCCAGACGATAATCACCTCCAACAGCCCTTCGGGATCCGCCATGTCTATTATAGAAGAATTGGTCTTAAATTAATATATTAGATGAACATTTATTAAATATTGTTAAATACTCGTAGGCATACATATTATGTAAAAAAAACGATTATTTTTATATTTACGTGTTAAAATGATTAAAACTGTGTGGGTGGTGCAGTTTTATTTTATTTTGAACCTGTTACACTGAACGAAAAAAATTGAATTTTTAATATGTTATAGACAATATATTAAGGCTTAAAATATAAAAAAATGGCGGGTGTGTTCGGCCAAAAAGGGCCCACTTTGTCATTAAGAAAAAAATAATGATTTTTTTTCCAATGGTAACTTGATCGCATAGGCGTAATTTATTTTTCACAAAGTGCACTTACCACCCTTATTGCTTGTACCAAATTTCAAATCGATCGGATAAATAGAACTGGAGAAAAAAAATAAAACATTCTGGGGTAAATTAACGTTAGGGGGTGGCCTAAGGGGTAGTTGGGGGCTAAAATTTTGGTGGGATGTTACTCAAGCCAAAATACATCTTTTGTGCCCCTTTTACTTTTTTTTCGATCAAGGGCACTTTTTCCCGTCTTACTCCGCTAAGCTCTTTAAATCTAAACTGGCATTTGGCCTTTATTCAAGAGGATTTGAATGAATTATATAAAATTAAGATTTTACAAACAGAAATGGATGAATTTAGCTGGCCTCCAAATGAAAATATAGAATTTGTTCAAAGAAGACATTTTTTTATGGACCCATTCAATTGTTGGGAAATGGACCATTCAAATTACGCAGAAGCGATAAATTAAACATCAACAATAGGTTTAATTGTTTGTAAAAGTTAAAATTACCAGTTATTATTACTGCTTTTCATCATTTTTTAGTTTTTTATAAAAAAATTTAAATGCGTTTTTTAGTTTAACAGTTCACCTTTTCAAAATAAAATTTTGTTTATTGATAAGTTTTTTAATCTTTATTAATTTTTGTTCAAATTTAAAGTAAACTTAGACGTGCTTTAGAGGTGTCTCTTGTGTATTCAGTTTATTTGTTTAAGCCTTTTTTATAGGGTATAATATTTTTGTTTCTTAATACCTCATAAGGGGTAATAAGAAACAATTTTTTTTTAAAAGTTTATTATTTTTTTACAACTAAACGTATTAGTATTAATTGAATTTTATACAAGAAACTTGATACATCCGATCAATACATAATACAAAAAAAAATTGAAGCTTCTGCCTTAACGTTAAGTCCTAATTCTAACATGCTCTGTTTCTTAAAACCCCGAGTGTTTCTTATTACCCCTTTCTCCCCTATAGCTATTATTGCACAAAATTTAAAGATATGTGCAAATTTTAGGGAGATCTAAGCGAAAGTGACAAAGGGTGACAGGGGGATGGGTTTAAAAATTCTCTAAATTTCGGAATGTATTTTGGAAATTCCGGGACGTGCCTCTAGCCCGTACGTAATAGTAACAATGATCAGTTAAGAAATGTAAAAGTGGTACAAGTACACTTGTACTACTTATTCACTGTAGTTAAAACAGGTTTTGTTTAGATATAAATCTTTTGCACGTAAGATGTCGCTGTCAAGCATAACTAGCAATTGTATCAATTTTACTTTAAAGGAAACTAAAAATTAACACGCAGATTTGTACTTAGATTGATTTTGTTAAAAAAGTCACTTGGACCACTTTTCCACTGTGAGTGAGTGATTCAGAAATAGGGTAATAAATTTTAAGGGGTGATTCTAGGTCCAGAAATATGAAAAAAAGTTCCTATAAATGTTGGTCTGGAAATAAGCCCTAAGGGAGCTACGACTCTCGTAAGGGTACATCTGAAAAGTAGTTTTTATTGAATAACCCTGGAACCCCATGAACTACAGTAACGATTTTTTTTGCACAAGTCTTAATACTAATAAAGGCTATTTTTTATGTAATTTTTACTTGGTAGTTTTAACCAGGGACATGCAAAATGGGGAGGGCGATGTCACTGTTTTGCCCCAAACTTTTTATCCATAGATTTTTTGACATTTGCTCAATGAAATAGGATTCTTTAGTTAAAAATACATTACATGTTTTTTTAACCTCGTACTATTCTACCTAATTAAGCATCAAAAGTCCAGGACTTGTGTGGGCATACTGACTTTTGAACCAGTTTTTATAGGGAGTGTCCGCTTCACTTACGCCTTCGCCAAATTTCAATTATTAATTAACTGAAAAAGGAAAATCGGCCCCAGTGAGAATCGAACTCACGCTAGTTGGCTAGTAGGCTTGTCATGTACATAAAAAGGTACTCTATTACCACCGCAGAGCCAACCGTTTTCGAGAAAATTTTAATTAAAAATGCAATTTCTGAGCATCCAAAACAATTTCAATACTGCAGGTAGATTCTAAATTAATAGAAACTACTTTTCAGACGTACCCTTAGAAGGATCGTAGCTCCTTTAGGGCTCATTTCCGGACCAACCTTTATAGGAACTTTAACCCTTAAGATTTTGTACCCTATTTCTGAATCACCCTGTATACAACCAATGTCATATTTATTCCGGGGTCTGATAAAGACCCGTGTTATTTATAACTCACCGTTTCGCCAGAAGGAGGGCTGAAGCTGTCAGAACCAAGTCTCTGGTAGCCAGAAGAGCTGGTTCTCCTCACCTTCTCGTCCTGACTGAGCTTTAATGGTAACATTTGCTGCGGACCGCCTGCAGAAGAAGATACATTAGTCGCTAGGCCAGAACTAAGCCTGGACGCTAGTTTTAGTGGTATTTGTTGTTTTACTGGATTATTTTGTGATACTTTTTGTTGATTTGTGGTGCTTATTAGATTAAGCGGTAATTGTGATTTGGACAAAGTCCCTGAAACAATAGAAAATAAAAAAAATTATAAAAACAAAAATAAAATAAAAAATAAACCCGAATGGTGGTGAAATGAAAAAAAGAAAAGGAAAAACTTTTTTTATTGAAAAGAAGGAAACTAGATTTTAAGACAAACCAAAATAAAATTAATCATCTAATACACAAATCGCCAACATTTTTAGCCCCCCCCCCCCTAAAATTATAAACGTAAACTAAAATTATTTCAACAAATATGTGGGTTCAATTCTACATTTTATTGAAATGCTTCTTCACATGTTATTTTCATGGAATGAGTACAGCTCCATGAATGAAATTTTAAAAATTGTATTAATAAGTTTTTATTTAAAAAAATCAAAGTCGTCACAAGATGTGAGAAACAAATATGTCAATAACCAGTATGTACTCTTCTGTTCTCAATCAAATTATTAACACGTCTGTGCATGCCAGTAAAAAGTTGTTAATGGCTTACTGCGATATGTTGTACCATTCATCTTGAGTAGCAACAATAAGCTCCTGAAGGGTAACAAATTGGCAACCCTTCTTGTGCGGTGGGGAATTATCTCCAACTCCGTTTCGCAATGAAAGACAATTGGTTAAATAATGTTTTGGGCCTAAATGTTTTGCCTGAGATGAGGACATACTGGTTATTGACAACCTTTATTCTCACATTTTTTGACGAATTTTTTTATCAATAAAAATAAATTGTTGCAATTTTTTAAATTTCATTCCTGGCCGTGTAATGAAAATAACCTTACATGTAATAAAGCATTTCAATAAAATGCAGAACTGAACCTACACATTTGTTAGAATAATTTTTGTTTACGTTTCAAATTTATTTGGGGGGGGGGCAAGAGTTTTGGCTTTATTACTTGTGAGATATTAGGCATGAGGCCCGCCAGTGTAATCAGAAAGTAGACGTTGCCCAAACCTGAATAAAATAATATTGTTTTTTACTTCTGGCTTTAGAATGTCAAATCAAATAAAAAATCGTTTATACATCCCAAAAAAGTACAGAATTTACCTCTGTACATACTTATATCACATATTTGTATAACATATCGTCCATGATACTGCAATACCGCTTAACGTCCAACTGCAAAACCGCGTAACGTCTAACTGCAAAACCGCGTAAGGTTTAGAAACAAAATTTTACAGGAGAAGGAAAAACTTATTATATTAATGATTAACAGAAAAGTAGCGCTTTTTAAAGTAAAAATATTATACTTTAAGCTGGCTAATAAAATATTTATTAAACTAAAATATTATAACAATGATATACCAATGGTATTACTTAATTTTATGTCTTCATTATTTTCTTCTTTTGGTTTATTTGGAGCTCTATTTTCTATACAATACCGAATAGTCCATTCTTTTATTCCGAGTGTGTTAAGGAACATACTTTTGCAAACCCTTTTCTTTTGATCGTTAATTTTCAGGTAGTATTTTCTTGATTCGGATCTTCTCGAAACATTTCCATTTAATTTCTTCTTCTTAATGGTTCCTTCTACGTCTATCATTGATAATAAAAACACATTCTTCTACCCCCACGTCATTTTCCAAAAACCTTTAAATAAATTTTCTCTGTTCTTTTCTGTAAACATATTACAGTTGAATACGTTCGTATTTTTACAATATTCTGATATACATGCAGGTCCTAACTTCCTTTCTTCTTTTGATACATCCTGGACAATTTTTTCATTCTGTTTTCTAAACCCGGTGTATTCCTGGCCCATCATTCTCTGCTTTTTGTTTAATTCCCTTTTCCACTGTGTTGAATCGGCTTTTTTCTTCCTTTTTCTAATTTTCTTGCAGTCCTCTGGATCTACATGCATTTTCATCTCAGGATCCACCTCACTTTCTATTATTTCTAAGCATAAATCCATTGTATATGCGTTATTAAAAAATACAATTAAAAATTCATACGTCAAATTGTTGTCAACGCGGTTTTTAAATAAATATCTGACCTACTTGATGAATTTTTAAATGAGAAACAATAAATTTAAAAAGCTTAAAAGGCTTTTTAAAATGGTTATTTCTTACAAATATTAACTCAATATACGCCATTTATTGTGTAGATCACGCTTGTGCAAAATCTTGATTTTGTTACTTTCATTAGTTACGCGGTATTGCAGTTAGACGTTACGCGGTTTTGCAATTATACGTTAAGCGGTATTGCAGTATCATGGACGATATGTATATCTACCATTATTTATCATTAATCTGAGAAATCAATTCTCTGCACCTAGAGCAATAATATTTTTTTTTACTACTAGATTTAGAACATACCATTATTTATCATGTTTTCAGACCGTGAAATCAATTTTTTTCACCTATAGCAATAATAATTTTTTCTCTCCTACTAGGAGTAAATTTTATAAACAATTGATTTCTGTCACTTTAGATGTTTCAGTTCTTTGTGCAATTTTTACTAATTAAACCCAAGAAAATTGCTTTAAATAACTTTTTATTTAAAAATATAATTATAATTATTACCAAAGTAAAAATTGCACAAAGAACTGAAACAGACAGAATCAATTGTTTATAAAATTTACTCCTACTAGGAGAGAACAAATTGTTATTGCTATAGGTGAAGAAAATTAATTGCACAGTCTGAAAAGATCATAAATAATGGTATTTTCTAAAGCTAGTAGTGAAAAAAAAAATAGTTAAATAGTGGTAGTAGTGAAAAAAACCAATATATACACTACGGTAGATAATACACTTTTTATAGCCGAGCGTATTAAATCTCGAGCTACGTAGCAGCGAGGGATTTAAGAGTGCGAGGCTATAATAATAGTCTTGGTATATAATTACTATTTCTCTCCTAGCATGCTCCTGCTAGCAGGAGATAATTTTATAACCAGGTGATAACTGTCACTTGATTTTCCTTGAATTGCATGTCGTTGATTATAATTTGTGTTGGACAAACATTTTTTTTTGCCATTGGATAAAAAATAAATATAGCAAACATTATAAATTAATTATAATAGAATATAACACATAATTTAATAAATAAATACTTACCCATATGTTTTCACACATTTTAAAAATATAAGAAAGCTAGTACTGTCAACTTTTTATTCATTTGTTTTCAACAATTTCAAAGACTACTTGTTTTTTCGCGCATAATTAAGATCCAGCAAACAATTTACTCTTATTCATATAATAATAAATGTGCTAGTAGTGAAAAAAATAATATATAAACCACGGTAGAGAAGACTATTATAGCCTCGCACTTTTATATACCTCGATGCTACCTACGCTCAGCTATAAAAAATGTCTTCTTGACCTTGGTATATAACATTGCTCTATAAAAAAAGGTTTTTTGTTTTCCGGGGATCTTTTAGTTGCGTTGGGCTATATTTGATGCGCTGATTTCAGAACCTTTTCCGTTTTTCTCGATCAGCTCGTTTTTTTAGATATAGCGCACAGTGGTTTTTTTCCTATTGTAGTTTGGACTTTTTAATTATTTTATTGCAGTAGATTGGTTCTTTATTAATGGGACTTTAAGCCAAAAAAAGCGGATTTAAAATAGCTTTATTGGTTTATTTTTGTAGGCTTCTAAATTCAAAAAATGAAATTTTTTCGTATTTTTTCGATATATTTTTATGAAGATTTTATATAAATACTAAAGATATGACTCTGATTTTTATAATAGGGCAATGGAGAACCAATCCAGCACAAAAAAAATATTTAGACCTATAGTAAATTCAACTTCAAGATGAAGTAGAGGTAAACAAAAGAATCGCGCACCACGGCAGCGGGCGTTTGTTTTTATTGATTAAGACACTCGAATGTTGCGAGAGTAGGGATGTAGAAAGTTAAACAGGTCAGTACGGGAACACTTGCGACGAAGCGTACCATGCACCGTCAAATATAACTTCCCTTATTTTGAGTCCTACCCTGTCACTAAATACGTTCTATTCACATGCGTTTGTTTACACCCACTAACTCTTGAAATTGAATATACTATAAATTATTTTTTTTTTACTATAATTATAGGCAAAAAAACACTGTGGGTTATATCTCAAAAAAACAAGCTTATAGAGAAAAAAGAAACAAGGTTTCGAAAACAGCGCATCAAATAAGTCTAGAATCAACTAAAATGGTGTCGGCAAATTGAACTTAATTATTTTGTGGTATTTTTTTTAATATCCTAGAAATAATGATAAATATGTTTAAAAAATTCTTGTCCCACCACTTTTCATTTTTCATATTTTTTTGTAAATCGGGTAAGGGTTTTTTTTGACTCGATAAAACTAAATTTACTATTTAAAAAATTCTAGCCACTCCCACAAGGCGGCAGGAGTAACTTACTTGTTTATTTTTCATAGAATCTTTGAAAATATGGGGTTCCAAAGATTTTTGCTAAAAGATTTACTGCGGATAATTTTTTATATATGTAAACTAGAATATTTATTCTTTCATGTTGCTCTAAAATAATTACCAATTTAATTTAATTTTTTTTTATTGGATTTTGGGCACATTTAAAATGAATATCAATTAGATATAATTTCTTTCACAGCTAACGTTTCGCTCATCCAGTGAGCTTCTTCAGAGTTTTATTACTTTTGGACACCACAATTGTACAAGACTACGAAATAAATTATATCTAATTAATATTCGTTTTAAATGTGCCCAAAACTCAAGAAAAATTAAATTAGAAGATTTATGAAAAAAAAAGCACAAGAAATACTAAAATATAAAATAATTACCCGGACGCACACTGAAGTATAACAAAAACCTTTCAGTATATGTTCAAATAAAAAAATAGTAATAAACAATAGTACATATCTTGTTCAATACAATCCATAACGAAAATCACCACAAATTTCGACACACGTTAGTTTCTTTTATCTTAACAAACAGCAAAATAGATCTCTCTAAAACGCACCGCTTACATGACGTCTGGACTTCGAATTACTGTGTACAGGCGGACAGCCCAAAAAAAAAAATCAAAATAGCGGCCAATTGTCCGCCATCTATTTGGCTACCACAAACAATAATCCTTTCCTAGAAAATCCTAATTTTATAAAATCGAATTAAGTTCATGTTTATGGGTCAAATACCCCATAGTGTGTTGTGCAGTGTACTGTTCCTACCTTTACTCCACTTGGTTTCCTTTCGTTTATCACAAATAGACGACGAGTACGACAAAGACCCCGACGTTCCAGAGGCCGCCGATGAAGTGTCCGATTGGGGGCTGCTCTCCTCCGAGGTGTCCTTGTGCAGGTCGTCCGCCAAACCGGTGTTGGGGATGGAGGTGTTCGGCGAAATCAGCAGTCCTTGGGATGTCAAGACCTCCATTTTTCGGTACAGTTGCTCCCTCTGTTGGTTTATGTCTTTTTGCTCAGTCCTCAGTTGTTCCTGAAACGAAAATACTGCTGCAAACAAAACAACACTTTCCCAAAACTTGTTTTTCTTTCCCATTTTGAAAATTTTCAAAATTTCGGGAAAGCCTTGTATTCGTTCAAAAATTTTCAAATTTTTTTTTGCGTATTTTTGCGTTTTATGACGTTTTTTGTTGATATAAATCAATTTCGAGCAAAATAATGTCGGTCGATCGGTCGGGCGTTCGGGAAATATTGTAAGCACGATAACTTAAGAACGCTTTAAGCTAGAGACTTGAAATTTTGCATACAAGTGTGTTACCAAAAGTTCTCGCTCGTGATTGTTTTTGGTGAACATTGTGGGGCATTGGGCAGCAAGGGGGGCAAATGGGGAAAATACATTTTTTTTACAAACATTTGAAAATTGCTATATAGAGGTTTTTAAGGTTGCTGAAATTGAATCTGATAATGTTACGTAACGGACGTTGATTTGAGCAAATGTTCACCAGAAATTGAAGAAATAGAGAGTTCTGTAATGCCGTTTGTCGACGTGAAAAAACACATGATCAGGGCCGTAGCTGGGGAGCGTTCCCCATACCAAGTTGTAAATTTCATGGGTTAAAAAATATAAAAGTTGTAATTTTAGCAGTACTGCTACTACAACTACTACTTAGTTTTTTTTTAGTCATCAACTTATTTATCGAAGGAAAAACAGTTGTAATTTTAGCAGTAGTGGATCCTGAAAATCGATATAGTTGTAAATTTTATCTGTTAAAAATTATAGTTGTAAATTTTATCTGTTAAAAATATGAAAGTTGTAATTTTAGCGATAGTGGGAACGTTTTTTTTTTAAGCAAGGGGATATAAGTTGTAATTTAGGACTCCCCCTTCTTATTCTTCGCTACGGCCCTGCACATAACTTTTTCATGGACAAAATATTTTGTTTTTTGCAAGTTTTCTAGTATTGAATTTAATAGTAATAAAAATTTATCGTTTAAGTACAGTTGAATCCGAAAAAAAAAACAAGATTGAAAATTTAGTTGCGTAAATTCAATAATTACAATACAACAAAGCCGTTGTCATGTTGACAATATTTGTCAAAATTACTTATAATAATTATAAAGTAATTAGAAATGCGTTAAGAAATGTTAAGAATTCTCAAACTATTAGTATATTGGAAGTAGGATGTGATCTCTATAGAAACCTTTAATTATGGAAAGGTTATTTAGTGTTTCGGAGAGTTGTGTTAAGATCATAGAAAAAAGAATAATGTTTAATATTGAAGAAAAAATAGATGGGGGAGGAAAGGGCGTGCAGACTCGGAAAGAAAGATTTCAAATGAAATACAGGATGAAAATGTAGTTAATTATTTGAGAGAATACCATTTACAAGAAGCGGTGCATGCTATAAACAATAAAAATTTTCCTGGGTCAAAAACCATCGCCCGTCGCCGCGTTTTTTGTGGGTCCAACTGTACCTACCTACATAATGAATATGTATCATTTATAAACTTTATAAATTTATTATAACCCGAAATTCTGTATCATAAAGTATATTAGGAAAAAATTACTAATTTGGATATTTTTACGTGACACCCTGGGGGTGAGGTGTTTGTAAATGTGACAGCTTTGACACGGGGGGGGAGGGGGTCAATATTTTTGAAAAATGCGTTACGTAATACCGAGTGAGTTTTATTTATAGAATTATCGGCTAAGTTCAAAATTGTGTGGGGTTCCATTTAGAAAAAAAATATATTTATACCACTTCCGTTGAAACCGGAAGTGAAACAAATAAAATAAATCCGCCATTTTATATCCAATGTAAAATTATATAAATCACCCAAGTTTCGTTTTTATCGAATGTAGGTTAATCTTAATTTTGGTGGTAGACATAAATAAAACTCAACCAGTATACGGACAGCCCTAAGGTACTCTCATTCCAAATTTCAAGAGACTATCTTTATTTGTAAAAAAGTTACCTATAGCAAATAAATCTAGGAGTCTTGGAGTTATAGACACAAACAAGAAAAAGGTAACTCAATAAGCTAGTAACTCGTACTTGACAATTTTTTACCTCTAATCTTAGTAATTCTATCTTTTTCTCCTCCAGTTCCTTGGCCTCCTGATCTCTGTAAACGGCCCAAGCCGTTTTTTCAACGGTCAGCTTATCTTGCAAATTTCGTAACTCCTCTAATTGCTGATTGTGTCTATATTGCTTATCTCCGCCGCCTCTAAGAGTATGTATTTGTGCTTGTAAACTGCCAAAAAAATAAATTATTTTTATGTAAATTTTTTACACCTAAACTGCCCTTCTACGCTAGAAAGCAGTGACTCCATTTGACATTTGACATTTGTTTTGACATAACATGATGTAATATTTTGAAAACTCTGCTATTGACAAATGGAGTTACTGCTGTCTAGCTTAGCAGGGCAGTAAGCCATACCTAATAAATGCATAAAGGGTTATTCATCAATAAGTTCGACAATTAAAAAAAAAACTCCTAATAACAGAACGGTTCGGAAATGAGCCCTAAAGCTTCGGTTTCCTCCAAAGGTCGCAGTCGCTGCCGACTGCGACCGGGTAGCCTCAACCGAGTCGTTGAGACACCTCCAATGCATTTTAAATGTCCCTGTTTTCCTAGCTGCTGCCGAGTCGTTACTACTAACTAGGGAACGTTCAAGTATTACGTAACGCGAATTGTACCAAAATTCATACCCCGGTTCTCGCGTTATTTAAGGCTGTAGAGATTTCATATTTTGGCTACCCCCCCTAACACACCCCCTGTTAGGGGGGTAGCCAAAATATGAAATCCCCCCATAACACACCCCCTGTTAGGGGGGGTAGCCAAAATATGAAATCTCTATAATCTATAATAACGCGAGAAACGGGGTATGAAGTGTATGAATTTGGTACAATTTGCGTTACGTAATACTTGAACGTCCCCCTACCGGTCGCCGGTCGCTTGACCGCTACCTGAGCAGATGCACGACTATTTCGTCACAAATATGACGGTGAAACAGTTGGTTTTGCGCTGTGACAAGTGTCTTTCACTGCTTCACTCAATTAGAATTGCTTGAAATCCCTTCACCGCTCTCAGCCGAAACATCTCATCAACTTTTACCCTTTTTTCTTCATGATGTAATGTTAATAAATGGAGGAGATTCTCCTCTTTCGCTTGATAATTCAGCAACATTAGAAGAACCGACTATTTAGAAATATTCATGATTAAAAAGCATAAACTCGCAAACAAAAAAAACAGCTGATTATAAAATGGCCAGCTAACAGGATGGCGACTGACGACTCGCAAGGCCGAGGAAAACAGGTAGGGTCTCGTAACGAACTGGTCGCGGTTACCCGGTCGTCAGCCACTGCGACTTTTGGAGGAAACCAAAGCTTAAGGAAGCTACGACCCTCCTAAGGTTACATCTTAAAAGAAATTTTTATTTAATATCTCTGGAACACTATGAAGCACAGTAACGAATTTTTGCACTTGCCTTAACATCGATAAAGGCTATCATTTTATGTAATTTTTATTTAATTTTAATCTGTAGATTTTTTGACATTTACTCAAAAAAATATGAAAAAGTCCAAAATGATCAAAATTTGCGTTACGTAAAAAAACGTTAAAAAAAAAACGAAAAAAGCTGAAAGAAAATTCCGATTAACGTAATTTTTTTAGGAAAAATTACTTTTATTATAAGGATCAATTCTAACAAAAGAAAATAAAAAAAATGAAAAATTTGAAAATTAAAAAAAATAATTTTTATTAAAAAAAAAAATTTCAATAATTTTTCGTTTTTTTAAACAAGATCTTTAAAAAAAAAGTAATTTTTTTGTTATTTTTTTTTGAAAATTATTTTTTTTAGGAAATGCAATATACCATTTACTGTGAATAATATATAATGGAATGCGTAGCATTACATATCTTCACGGCTTGTTTTTGAATAACCCAGTATAATACTGGGTTATTCAGAAACAAGCCGTGAAGATAATAATTATAAGCCTTTAATAATATGTATGTAAGCAGCCTTTAGAACTGATATTCAAATGTATATATTGCGCCATGGTCTATGTTATCAAACGCACAATTGAAGTCAATAAATATACAACCAACCTTTCGTTGGTGGTCATCAGCTGCGATATAATACATAAAAGTGTGTAGACGTAATGCGAAAGTTGAATAGCTGCGTATTGTTGCTCTCTGCCTAAAGTTAACAAGGCACCGTCCGAGTTCATGGGTTGTTGTGAAGACTGTTCTGCATTAATAGTGTTGCCATTGGTTAGGTTGCTGGCACCAGTTACCACACAATTTCTATAGGGCAGTCGTTCCTAAAAATAATACATATCCTTGTTACTATGGTCTGTTTCTTTAAGCAAGATAGTAAATTAAAAATCGCACAGTGAATATTTTTAAAACAGATTAGAATATTGGATGTGCAAATATACTGCGTATTTTATTTTATAAAACCTAACTATATCCTATACACAAACATATACTTTTCAAACCTATTGTAATAGTAGTTTTCGTAACGAGTAAGCGACTTTAGTCCTTAGTGCTCGAGAATGAAGTTTTTTTGACGACACGAAGCGAAGTCAAAAAATCATTTGAATGCACTTCATTTTTCGTTAGATCTACAGTCTAGACTCTTTAAAAATGTATATTTTAAAGAATTACCTGTGTTTAATTTTGACATTTTAAAATTTTATATACGTCAAATGACTTTTGTCAAAATGAATGCTATGGTAATCCTTATGATAAATGAGTGTGCATAGTTGTCATTTCATTCAAATATGCACTATGGACTCGTGCGATAGAAAAATATCCTAACGAGGATTTATAGTGAACATGAATTTTTATTTATTTCGTGTACACTAGGTCGTACGAAAAAATATTTACTGTTCGATTTTTAAATTATTCTCTTGCTTGATGGTATGTTTTTTTTAACTCATTAATGCATTTAATTAATGATTTTTGGAAATGACATTCTTGTCAATTTTATAATTTTTGGTTAGGTTAAGCCTATAGAGTAGTCGAAAAAAGTAAGTCATAAGTTGACAACTTTATACACTATTGTCTAAAAAAACTAGGAAACTTCGGGGCCGTTGAGGAGGGGTCTAGAGGTTTTTTATCGAAAAAATAATTTTACCAGTCGATTTCAAATTTAATTCCGTACACTTACCGCATAGTCGATTAGCATCTTTTTTTTTTCGGTGTACCCTACTGTATAATACAATAATTGTCTTTACATTAGCCAAAACATATGAAAGTTGCTGTACCTGTCATTATTAAAGTTAATATCTTTAGCCGTTCAATAATATAATTCAATAAAGAGGGGGGGGGGGGCGGACTTTTAACACGCTGTGTATAAGTTGTATCTCAGAAATAAAAGTTAGTAAAAAACTTTTGTTTATGCACACTTAGGTAAAGCTTTTAAGGTGTATGTTAACTGTCATAAATTTTATTTCGATAGCTTTAATAATAACGCTAAAAAAACTACTGATCTCTGTTAGCCAGGACACCCCATAGGTACTAGGTATACAGGGTGTCCCAGAACTCGCGGCCATCCTTGGAGGTACATATACTACATCAAAAAATATGAAAAAGTTTATATAAACATAGGGCCACAAATCGGTCTTAATGGACTTATGGCCCATTGAAAGTAGGTATCTTTAATAGGGCCCAAAAAAAGCGCCAATAAAATAATTTATATAAAGTTTGTTACACCCTGGCCCAAAAATAAATATTAAGTGAGTTATGGACTCTTTAAATAGTAACACTTTTTAGGGGAATGTCCTGTAATGTTTTTTTTTAATGGATTTTTTTTTCGAAAACAGTTGCTTTTACCGTATTACACTAAGAGAATTTTTTTCATGTATTTTTACTCAAAGAATCCATAATTTGTAAAAAGAATGCAAAAAAATTAAACCCTGTATACTACATCAAAAAATACCAAGTAGAGATCAGTAGGATCTAGTAGATTCCGATTCGTTTTCTACTGGTCTCTACTTGTTTTTTTTTAACAGCGATTTCGCACGCCAATGCGCTCCTCCGGTAAAATATACAAAATAAAATAACTTTAAATAATTGACCTTAATAATACTAAACTACATACAAAACCTCGTCCCTTTAGCTCAAAGGGCTCCAGAGATAATAAATAAAAACCCCATTTTTGGTATCCCCTTTAATGGGCCATGACTCGCTTTGAGGCCTTATGTTTATATAATTTTTTTTAAATATTTTTTGATGTAGTATACAGGGTGTACCAGAACTCACGTTAAAAAAATTATATATGTATTTATACAGCAATAAACAAAAATGAGCAAAATTTGAGTGTTTTATGTATGAAATTTTGAGATAAGTACGTTTTGTTTCCACCAATCCCAGAAGCAGTTACAATAAAAGTGGATAAATCGCCCAATTGGTTTCTATGGAAACATAATAGATGAGAATGTCAACTTGAAATTTTTAAGATGTAAACTGTTATATTACTGGAAGATTATGAATTTTTAACTGTATTGTAATAATTTTGTGAATTTATGTAAACGTTTTTTTTCTTTGTTATAATCCTACTTTAAATTTTAGGTCCTAATTTAAATTAAAAGTTCTACATATGCACATAAATGGGAATGAAAAATATACTATTTAAAATATATATTGATAGACAAATGTTTAAAATGCCCCTCATTCCATATGATTAAAAAAGTAGAAAACGAATAAACCAACTTGTATTTTAACACTGGCTACCATGTGTATCTCTCCGTATACACACTGGCAGGGGCCAAATCGCCACATGTATATGTCAGTATATATATACAAATGTGTGTATGGTTTTACGTTATACAAAACTATTGCAATAAAGTTAAAAAAATTCATAGTCTTCCAGTAATATAGAAGTTTACATCTGCATACCTTTAGCCACAAACCAGTGGTCTGTGCCTTTAGCTACTGGTATGTTTCCATAGAAACCAATTGGGCGAATTACCCACTTTTATGGGTAATTGTAACATCTTCTGGGATTGGTAGAAACAAAACGTTCTTATCCTAAAATTTCATACATACACTCAAATTTTGATCATTTTTTTTATTGCTGTATAAGTGCATATGTATTTTTTAACGTGAGTTCTGGTACATTCAAGGATGGACGCGAGTTCTGGGACAACCTGTATAATGTAATATTACTTACAAATAATCTAGAGTCTCCAGGTTTGATATTGTCTAAATCTTGGCTGCCGACATTGTTGGCTCCAGAATTCAGCTTTTTTCCTAATAGTTTTAAAGGTACTTGATTGCAATTGTCGAATCCGCCGAAAGTTTCGGCTCTTTTGGGAAGAATCGGTGATATGTAAGTCTCACTTTGGTGTTCGCCTGCGGAACTCACGCTTCTCGATAAATTGGTGCCTGTTGTGTACAAACTGCTGGCTAACTGACTCACCTCCTAACAAGACAGAATTATTTATTCATTTATTTTTATTGGTAAACAGTATAATTTTAATTGATCAATAACTAGATCTTAATTATTAATTACAATTAAGTAATAAATATACAGAAACAAGGAAACGGTAATTATTACACTCCTCGTAGCTTCCAGCAGAGGAGAATTATACATTAAGGCTCCTTTTGAATAAAAAAACTCTACAAAGTTTTTCTTGTCCATGATAGAAAAAAATATATGTATGTGTAAGCGAGTTAGACCCTGTTCCGATTGGTTAAAATGCAATTTTTGGCATTTGTAAGTCTTTTTTTATCCGAAAATTCTTGTTTATTAATAAAGATATCGATATAGGGTTTTCAGCAATGTTTAATTAAAGAATTGCTTGAGTGGCTAACGTAGCCCTCTTTTCTTTTTTTTTTTGTTTTAAATACAGGGTGATCAATAACTGGCATGCCAAAAGAGGTGATTCTGCATCCAAAAACATCAAAAAAAGCTCCTATAAAGGTTGGTCCGCAAATGAGCCCTAAGGGAGCTACGCCCCTTAAAAATTGTAATAAAAATAAGGTTTTTAATTAATAACTCTTGTACCCTTTAAGCTAGAGCGACGAGCTTTTGCATGTAAACTAGTATTAATAAGGGCAATAAGTTTATGTTAATTTATTTTTTTGAATTTATCCAGAGACTCCCTAAACTTTTTTATGTGTTTTTGGATTTTTTGTAAAAAATATGGATTCCTTGAGTAAAAATACATAAAAATGTCATATACTGTAGGAGCAACTGTTTTCAAAAAAAAAATGCAATTAAAAGTGCGTTGTAAGGGAGCTAAGCCCTTTTGAAGGTGGCAAAAAACTCGGTTTTTATTTAATAACTCAGGAACCCTTTGAGATACAGCAACGAGGTTTTGAATGTGAAATAATCTTAATAACGACCATCTTCGTATGGTATTTTCATGTACTTATTTTACCCATTGATGTGTAAAACGGTTGGGCCTTCTCAGTTTTTTGTCCCAAACCTTTTGCTGTGCAACTTTTTTGTTTGTTTGTTATTGGAACATAGTTCCTCAGATCAATACACACAAAAGGTACTATTGTTGTAATGCTTGATTAATCGTTTTCGAGAAAAATTCATTAAAAGTTAAATTTTCACGGTTCGAGGACTAAAAACTAAAATTTTGAATGACAAAATTTTAATGATGCCGGGTAAATTTACATCAAAAACTAAGAAAATAACTTATATACAGGTACTTCCACCATTTTTAAAGGGCCATATCAGCCTTAAAAGCAATTTTCCGAACTGCATGTAAAGAAATTTATTTATTTTGTTGTTGTTTGTTGTAGAATCCCGCACCACTGAAATTTTGGTTTTAAACATTTTGTTATTTAATTTTTGGCCCTCAAAGCGTGAAATTTCACCTTCAAATGATTTTTTCTCCAAAACGGTTAATCCCACAGTATTACAACAAGAGTACCCTTTTTATGTATTTTGACCTGTGGAATTATGTTCCAATGATAAAATTACAAAGAAAAAAGTTTGGGACAAAAACCTGATAAGCATGTCCCGTTTCGCAGGCCCCTGGTTAAAATAAGTTCATAAATATAACATATGAAGATGGACCTTATGTGAATTAGTTCACATGCAGATCCAAACCTCGTTGCTATATCTCAAAGGGTTGCTTAAATAAAAACGTTTTTAGCAACTCTCAAAGGGACTTAGCTCCCTTACGACGCATTTTTAGACATATGTTTATAGGAACTTTTTTCATATTTTCTTATGTGGAATCACCCCTTAAAATTAATTACCCTATTTATGAATAATCCTGTAAACCTTATTATACAATTATAAAAAAACATTTAAAAATGTTCGTTTGTCTGTCCGTCCGTATGGCACGTTTTCTTGTCCGCGTAATAACTAAAGAAACAATACGATCGATCACAAGGCACAAAGCCTACTGAAATTGAAAAGAATCAAGCCAAGAATAAAAAAGTGATAAGCCAGTTTAAAACAAAATAAAAAATACAGGTAAACCTTATTTTCGCATGCTCACAATTGTCACCAATTAAATACTGGATACGTTTCTCGTTATTTTATTGGAATTGACTCGTGCTAGGGTCACTCGATCGGTTGTTGCTTTGTCTAGTTTGTGAGTTAGTGTGTTTTTGTGGTTGGTTGGTTTGTTTGGGGTTGGTTGGTTGGTTGTCGAAAACTACAGGAAACCCAAACAGCTAACCACCAAAACACTAGACAAAGTCACAACTGATCGAGTGACCCTAACTCGTAAATGCGAAAACGATATTATTTTGAAAGTGGAATGATTTGTGGTTATTTTCGCGCTAAAAAACTCGGAACAAAAACCGAGCAGCATTTTTCGCAAACAATTTTCGCGCTGATCAAAAATCTCTTTTCGAATAGCAAAATTTGCGCTATTTATTTTTTCTGTTTGTTTTAAAACCAAAAAATACCAATGAAGGTTTCCATAGCAATGAGCCAGTACAATATAATTAAATTTAACTTAACTTCACCAGGACAAAACTACTTGCGAGGAGTATACTAGAGAATTCGAAGCATTATATATCATTAAGGCCTGTTAAATATTTATGGCAGATAACGGTAATAACAATTTAAAGAAAGTCTTATTAAAAATGAATTTTTCAGTGGCGACTCGTTAAAATATTTATCTTAACATTTAAACCTTAATTTTTTAGAAAATAAAAAAATAGTAATACATTCAAAATTGTTTTTATCTACATTTTTAATATACAGCCTGTTCCAGAACTCGCGTACCGAAATTTAAGAGGTGATTCTACATCTAAAAATATGAAAAAGTTTATATAAAGGTTGGTCCGGAAATGAGCCCTAAGGGAGCTACGGCCCTTCGAAGATGACGTATTGAATGGGGAACAAAAAAAAGCACCAATAAAATTTTAATGTTGCAGGGTGATTCTTCATTTAAAACTGAGCAAAAAAGTATTATACACCAAAACACCTAAATTTAATATTAAAGGAGTAATAGCCTTTTAAAAAGTAACGTTTTTGGTGGCACAAAATGTTACTTCCTCTTAATTGCATTTTTTTTGATAACGGTTGCTCCTACAGTGTTACACTATATGATATTTTATATGTATTTTTACTCTAGAAATCTATATTTTTTACAACAAATCCAAAAAACATACACATAGAAAAGTTTGGGGCAAAAATGTTTTAAGCCTCATATATTTTGTCCTTCTGGGCACGCCTCTGGATAAATTAAAAAAATAAATTAACATAAACTTATTGCCCTTATTAATACTAGTATACATGCAAAAGCTCGCCGCTCTAGCTTAAACGGTACCCGAGTTATTAATTAAAAACCTTATTTTTATTACAATTTTAAAGGGCCCTAGATCCCTTAGGGCTCATTTCCGGACCAACCTTTATAGGAACTTTTTTTTATATTTTTGGATCTAGAATCACCTCTTAAATTTTGGCATGCCAGTTATGGATCACCCTGTATCTAAGTAATTATTATTTTAATAAATCTCTAAATAATATTTATCACCTCTTATTTGGCTTAGCTCATTTTGTTATAGTTAAATCAGATATTATAAATAAATATTAGAATAAATATTAGAATGCATTAAATAAAAATAAATTCAGTCCGATCTGATACATTTTTAAAATGTTTGTTTACCGTTTGACTCACACTTATGGTAGAAATTCGAAAATAAGGGGCAACTTTGCCGGATTTTCAGCACTGGTTTTTGAATCTTTTGATCATTTTGAAATTTGGCACATAATTTTGTATACTTAAAAAAAAAAATTAAGATTTCAAGCCCTTTAAATTTTTTACTTTAACTAAAATTACAGACAATTTTCAACGATTTTTTACGATTTGCGGTAATTTTACGAATTTTAGGGCCCTCATTAGCACCATTAGAAAAGTTTAATCACTCGCATATTTTCAGAAATTTCTAGTTACACCTAAATTTTAAGATATAAGGTCCACCCTAACGAGATATAGGTATTTTTGAAAATTTGTATGGTTGTTTCTTATAAAGACACAGTTTTTAAATAAGAAAATAATAGAAGAGGAAAATATATTTAAGGATTAAGAATTTTGTAAATTAAACGAATATTAATGAGAAACCAGATGAAATGGATACCCCTCGGGATACCATTTCAATAGTTATGTCACCGAAACTAATATTTCTTCAAGAAAAAATACTAAAAATGTTTTTTGCAAGAAATTTAAAATGCTTTATAACTGACCAAGAATTTTTGTAATAATAAGAGAGTTATCACTAAAAATATTAGTCTTTGCCCCTGACCCTACCCCATTATTAAACATATTTCACTTGTCACAAACTACAAAGATACAATCATTTGGTGATAGAATTTTTCAATTCCGTTAAAAAGTTATAAGGTTTACAGACAGACAGACAGACTAATATACCCACCACCCACTTTTTTACGTTTCTTAAAAATTAAAAAAGTTTTTTCGCTGAGACGGAGTCGAGGCAAAAAGTTAGTCGAGAACACTTAAGATGTTTTTTGATAGCCTAAAGTTTATAACTACAAATATCAGTTAAAAATGTAGTTTAAAAATTATTTTTACATAGCTGTCAGTTTGACAAATAAGTTGAAAAAACTTATAGTCCGTCCAATTATGCAATATAGTAGTTTAAAATTTCAGCGATTTTTAAGCTACATTGGTTAAAAACTCGTACCTTTTAACATATAAAATATTGTGACATTTTTTGTCTATGACGGTCGTTAAAGCTAATAAATGATTTTAATTAATGTTATTTTGTATGGTATTGAAAAAGGTACTTTTTTGGCTTATTCTTCATACACTCACACTAAATTAGCATATTCTACATATTGTACACAAGGAAAACGTAAAATTTTTAGGTTACAATTACAACTTAAGGCATTAAGCCAATCCTGGCATCGCATTCTTATGTACTATGCTTGTTATGTAAGTCTTTGGATAGGCCCTTTCCAGGAAAACAGTACCGACATCTGTTAAATTTTAGATACACTACGATTTATGCATAATTATGCTATTTATGCGCTCTGTGGTGTAAAACGGGCCGCGTCCCTTACTATCTTGCATAACTGGACGGAGTATAGTAGTGTAATTTTTTTCATTATTGACCGCCGTTAATAAACGGTCGATAATAAATGAGCTAATAATTGAGTTGGTTACTGGTAAACAACGGTTGATAATATATTATGTAAGCTAGTAGAAAAAAAAACTTACTTGTACTGCGTTCAGCACTTCTTTCCACATCTGACCAGTATCCATATTTTCGTTCACTAAATGTCTATAGGAAGGCGAGGAAGGCGGATCTAAGCCAGCTGCAGCGAGCAATCGTAATTGCAGCGACATTTTTTCCTCGAGCAACAGCGCCTGTTCAATGTCTTTCTGTCTTAACAGACCTGTTAAAAAAAAGCAATAACAGACTTCGCTCTTAAAACACATTATGTGAAAGGAAACTGCTTCAATAAAATGCAAAAATAAAATGCCAGTAGGGTAACTTGGGGTAAATGTAACATGTTTGAATAGTTAGATATATTAAGTTGAGAATCATATGATGACAAAACCTCTACTATTTAATGAAAAAATCATATTTTCTGTTATTTTTTCCCAGCAAAACAGGGTATCGGAAATAATTTGTGTTTGATGAGCAGATTTATGGGTTTAATGCCATACAACTAGAAAATATCTTTAGAACATAAATCATTTAATATGAAAATTTACAATAAAAACTTTTAAATTGAAAGTAATTTCTGTGTGTGCGATTTAACGTTTCTGACTCGGTCAGATTGCGTATGTTTCAACTTTCATCACTTTTTTGAGGTTAGGAACGAAATGCGATCTGACCAAGTCAAACCAAAACTAGATTCGGATTTAGCGATCCTAAAAACGTGTAGAAATGGTTGTCTCGTCTGGTGGACAAGACCTTTTTTGCGTGGGCCTGTGTTATCAGCAGACGGCGCATGCCCGGTGATTGAAATGAAATTGATGAAATTCACCCGCTCTAGTCCAGCTTGTGCACCATTTATACCCGCTCAGACCCGTCATTTTCAATAATTAGCATTAATCGTAACAATTTTTACAGTTGCTCCTCTATTTGCAGTTACATTTACCCCTATACACCTTACTTACCATTCTATAACAATGTTTTATAAATAATTTTTTTACCAAGATCAGCACATTGGTATAATAAAAGTGCATGCAAAGTATTGTGATACAGAGTCAAGGAAAGAAACAAGAATTGATGAATTGGCGTGGGAATCTTTTTCTTGAAGGGACTTGATATGTTGGAAAAGAAAATAGGCGTTTTAAAGCTTTTAAGTTTTAATGGGACAGTACCGTCAACTGGTGACTTCTGACGGTGTGGTTGACTTCGGATACTTTTTCGCAAAACCCTCTGAACCAAAGCACGTGTGCACAAGTTATGAGGTTGCTAAAACTGAATCAGAATTAAAAAAATCAAAATACATCCCCTCAGGGGCGGGGGTAATTTTTGTAAAAATTGGTATATTGGGGTTTATCAGGTTGCTAAAAGTGAATTTGATAATAAAAAATCCATTTTACGCGCAGGGTGGAAAATGGGAAAGCTTTTTTGGTGGGCAGTGTATTTTACACTGTTTTTACAACAAATATAATCTAGCACTTAATTAGGTAGTAGAAAAAATATTAATTTAAATTTCTTGTTTCTTCCCTGTACTACTTTGAAGAATTAAAATACCTAACAAGATAATAAGAATGCAAAAGATGCAAAATAATGTGTCATCTAAAGCAGAAGAAACTGTAAATATTTATATTAAGAAAAATAAATTTAAGCGTTGCAAAAAATATTAGGAAAAATCAAGTGCACTTTTATAAAACATTTTATATAATGTAATAATTATAAATTATTTATAAAACCTATATTTTAATACGAGAAAAATTAGGAACACCAGTTCAAGGTCTTAAGTCCACACGTCCCCCCAAGTGAAAATAGGTTTTAAAAAATAGCAAACTTAGGTGATGATAAATTATGTGAGAAAAGGCTCTGTACAATTCAAACCCTCTGAGAACGAAATCCTAATAAGCGCCAGTTCGTAAATATTGGTAAAAGTTCTTCTGCAGACTGCCTGCTAAACAAACAGTAACAAACTGCGAATTCTTTTGCACAATTCTAATAGTGTTTTTGTTGCTGATTTCGATTCTATCTAGATCAAATCTGTATCTCTTTACGTTTTTTAGAAATGCCCTGCCGAAAATTCGAAAAAATTAAAAAATAACATTTTAGGTGGACAATAAATAAATTATGGACGCACCTACGCAGGTTTTCTATAGCTTGAATTCAAGTTACATAGTTGCTATATAAAACCGTATTGAAAAGTATCTGGATTTTATTTCCGGTGTCCAACGGAAGACTAGTTTTTAGGACATCTGCAATGACGATTCAGTGTTGCTGTTTAAGACTATTTTGGGCAGTACATGTCATATTTAACACATAGGCTTGACAAGTATAATAAATTTGACGTTAAATTTATAAAACTGCTTAACAAAGATAAATTCACCTTCTTTTAAACAGCACTGCAGAGGCTTCAAAAGCTATTCATTAACTGAACTTTTAAAATGATTTTGAGACATTTTTCGTAATTATTTTATGGAGCATAGATGTAACTTTAATTTAAACTAGAAATAACTTTTGTAGCTGCTTAATAATTTAAATATGGGCCTCCAAAAATTACATATTTTAATTTTTATAAAATTTTGGAACGGTTTTTTCTCAAAAATGGGAACAGATAGAGATTTTATCTATTTCGTTCTCAGAGGTTTTGAATTTTACAGACCCTTTGCTCGCATAATTTATCATCAACTAAGTTTGATATTTTTTTTAAACCTATTCCCATTTGGGGGGACGTGTGAGTCAGCAAGGCCACAGTCTGTCGGCTTGATTGATCTAGTGCCCCTGAGAAAAGTAGCTTTTTGGGCAGATTAAAAAAACAATGTTTTTTTTTCTTATTATACTCCTCGAAGATTCAAATTGCTTAGCGTTACGATGATGGGGGACTGACGTTACGTAACGCACTTTATTATTTTTAAAGAAATAAAAACGGTTGGTTTTTTACCCATTTTTTTAAGGGGGGTCTTGGCTACCAGCGTTACGTATTTATAGGGGGAAAGTCTCAGCATTACGAAGCGTTAGAAGGGAGAGATATTAATAAAACACAAAAAAAATCTCTGTCCTAAGATCAACCAATAATTTCCTATATTTTTTGATGCGCTGAAACTGATTTCACCATAAAAAAAAGATTCATCGCGCAGTTTTTTCACAAATCGTATACAGGGTGTTCCGTGAGGAAACGGAAATATTTAAAGGATGTGTGCTAGAGGTCAAAATAAGAAAAAAAGTTCCTATAAACATATGTCCATAAACGACTCGTAAGGGGTACCAAAAATTCAATTTTTAATTAATAACTAAGGAACCCTTTGTGTTCTAGCAACAAGGTTTTGCATGTGATCTATTCTTAATAAGGCCTATCAGCCAATGGTATTTGCATGTAGTTACTTAAACTAGTGGCGTGCGAGATGAGGGGTCTTATCACTTTTTATCCCCAAGATTTTTTCTGTTTATTTTTTTTGTGGGTTTATTATTAGAATAGTATTCCTTAGGCAAAAACACATTAAAAAGGTACCCTTGCTGTAATACTTTAGGATTAACCGTTTTCGAGAAAAATACAATTAAAGGCAAAATTCCAAGTTTCGAGAACCAAAAATTAAACGCTAAAATGTTAAAAACCAAAATTTTAATAGTGTAGGGTTACTGTACACCAAAAACTATGAAAAAAAGTTCTCATATACGTAATTCCAAAAATCAATGCTAAGGGAAGTACGGTCCAGAAAGTCCAAAATTTTTAAAGGGCCATGTTATCTTTAAAAGCGATTTTTGGGCCTACATGTATGAAACTTTTGTTCTTAGCTTTTGATTTAGAATCACCCTGCATTATGGAAATTCTAGTTATTAAAATTTTATTGTTTTTTATTTTTGGTTCTAGAAAGGTGTAATTTTGGCTTTAATTGTATTTTTTTCGAAAACGGTTAATCCTATGGTACTACAACAAGGGTACCTTTTTAATGTGTTTTTGCCTAAGGAATACTATTCTAATAATAAACCCACAAAAGTTACCCTAAACGAATTTGGACGTTCGGGTTTTTGCTTTTTTTTACGGAAATAGATAGTCAAATATTTCAAACGGATTTAGAATCCTTGTAAAATATATTATAAGAATCGCCTTTTGGTTAGTTAGAAAACTGGTTTATGATGGTGAGGAAGTCTGCAGATAATATTTTGACATTATCTACCAAATACGAGCTGATGAGATTTAACTGCAAATGGTTCTATAATGTTCGGACCTTAAACTACTTAGGGACACTAGATCTAGGTCTTAAGTTAGCAAGGCGCCTTGCTAACTTAAGACCTAGATCTAGTGTCCCTAGAACTACTGGGATCTATGGTCAGTTTTTTTTCCTTTTAGTTAATCTCATAACTAGCCGAGCATAGGTGGGGATGGGTTAGAACCTTAGGACAAAGAATATTTTTTTGTAGACCTGTGTAATGTTTGTGATTTTGTTTCATATGGATATCGCTGTAAAAAAAGGTTTTTAAATTTTTCTTTTCTTGTGAATAGTAAAAAAGTTGTATCCAGAAATAATTTTTATTTTAGGGGGGTCATCGAAAAAATGATTTTATACATTTTTTGTGTATATTTTACCTGGGTGTTTTTAATTTTTTTTTCTATTATGAATAATAAAAAAGTTACTGTTAGAACAAAAATTTTACCGCTTACGATTTTAATCAAATACCCACTTGTCCAAGACAATAAAAAAAATACATCTGTGTGCTATATTTCAAGTCTCTAGCTCAAATCGTGGATACAGGTAGACAGAAAGACGTCATTTTTTTCTTTGCTTTTTTATGTTTCTCGACGTTATAGGAAAAAATAACATAATTTGGACAAAAAAAAATATTTATTTTTTACAATCCATTTAACCCTTAGCGGCCACACGGGGTAACTAGTTACCCCAGGCTCAGAAAAAGTGAAATAAGAAGTCTAAAACCTTTGAAAGTAGTAGACAAGTGTGAGATGTGACTCCATTACATAGGAAGCCAAAAAAACGCATGGCGGCGCTTTGAGCGTTCGTTTTCTCGGCGTGGGGTAACTAGTTACCCCAGTGTGGCCGCAACCGTTGCTCGGCACAGTACTTTTTTTTTCAAATCGACTTGTTTATGGTGTCAATAGACAAAATAAAGGTAAGTTTTTGATATTCTAGTATTAAAAAAAAATTTCAATCCTAGTCGTTATGGAATCTTGTCTGTTCATGTGATTTTATTTTATTTATATGATTTTGTTTATTGAATAAATCTAGTGTACCTTCATTGTAGGATTCTAGGTTATGAAAATACGATGTATAGACTTAGTTTCATATATATGAACAATTTTTTTGTCTTAAGTGCATCCTAAAAATTAACAACAACCAAGAAATGGACGTTGTGGAAAAAGTTACCTTCGACAAAGCGCGGAGGTGCGTACTGTGCGACCGAAAGAAGGATAAAAAAACGCGTGTTGGATGTTCGGCCTATACAAGACCGGTTTGCGAGGAACATCGGTTCCCTTTGTGCATGACGTGTGCTGGTCAATAAAATAGGATTCAAAATTTTTTGTCAAATATCATAAAAATTATATTTTTTTTACTTTTCTGTACGTAAATATGTATTTAGAAGCTAATAAAACACAAAAAAGCAAATTTTATGATTTGTAATTTTTGTAATTTTTCCCTCCAGTAATTTTGCAAAATAAATATACTTTTTGAATGATCGGCGGATACTGTTATTTTTTTATGGTAGTGGTATATGTTGTGCGTACAATCCTAAAATGTTAGCCCTTAATATTAAAAAATGGCGGAGTAATGAAATTTTTTCTGAAAAAAGCCATCTTTGCTGAATATTCACATATATGACCAGTTTTTAAAACGCCATCTATAAATTGACCGATAAAAATCATTAGAAATGTTGAAAAACTCTTTAAAAAACATGAAACAATCGGTTAAAGGTCTTAAAAAACCCATATGTCTTGTACAACTAGGTTTTCAGCGTGGGGTAATGAGTTACCCCATGTGGCCGCTATGTGGCCTGGCTGAGGTGTGGCCGCTAAGGGTTAGAAAAGATAAAAATTGTAAATGTCTCAGTACAAAATAAGTTGGGTTTATTTTAAAACTTCACCAGGAAAACTAAGCTACTTGCAATTGCGAGGAGTATACTATAGAATGCGAAGCATTATATACCTTCACGGCTTGAAATTATATCTATAGTCCGTCCAATTATGCAAGATAGTAGTTTAAAATTAGCGCGATTTTCAAGCTACATCATTGGTTAAAAACTCGTACCTTTTAACATATAAAATATTGTGACATATTTTGTCTATAACAATGATTGACGGTCGTTAAAGCTAATAAAAGAAGAGAAAGTTACATAAAAAAATGATTATACTTAATGTTGTTTTGTATGGTATTGAAAAAGGTACTTTTTTGGTTTATTCTTCATACACTCAAACTAAATTAGCATATTCTACATATTGTACAAACGTAAATTATATTGAACACAAGGAAAACGTCAAATTTTTAGGTTACAATTACAACTTAAGGCCTATCCAGAGGCTCGCATAACAACCATTACAAGATACATGACGACACATCAAGCCAATCCTGGCATCGCATTCTTATGTACTATGCTTGTTATGCGAGTCTTTGGATAGGCCCTTTCCAGGAAAACAGTGCCGACATCTGTAAAATTTTTGATATACTACGATTTATATAACAGCATATTTATGCGCTCTGTGGTGTAAAACGGGCCGCGTCCCTTACTATCTTGCATAACTGGACGGAGTATAGCTGCACAATATTAAAATTAAATGCATAATCTTAAATTTGAATGCAAACAGGGCCTGAAGAAGGGGCGGGCGGACCGGTCAGTCGCGCGCTTACTATCGAGGAGGGGTCAGTTTTTATTCTTTATTTATTTATTCGTACAATAAGTTCTATAGGCATAAGTATTGGGGCATTGCAAAAAAAACACTTTTTTCTAATTTTTCATATGCACCCCTCCTATGTTTTAATTGAAAATCTATGCTTGCATACCAAATACTAGTTGGGCGGGGGCAAAAAATGATCAAGTAACCTGAAATTTGGTATGCAAGCATAGTTTTTCAATTGAAAGAACATAGAAGGGGTACCCCACCCGGGTGCATATAAAAAATTAGAAAAGTGTTTTTTTAAATGCCCTAATAACTTATTACTTATTAGTAATAAAATTAAGAAATTCTTGATCCTTACTCATATTGGAGTTGATTTAAATAAATGACATTTATGTGTCAATTATAATTTATATTTTTTGGTATAAAATCTAAATTTTTAGTAATTCAAGTTAAATAATGGTAAATGATCTGAAAAATTAAAAGAATGATTTGATCCTAATCTACAGTGTAAGGAATTGTAAGAAAACACCTCGGAAAACACCAAAGAGCTTGACGATTTCTTAAAATTTACTGTGAAGACTGTCCAAATTCCATTTTGTCTTTTTATTGTTATCAAAATTAGTGGAGAGCCCCTACCACAAGCCTAGAGCTTATTTGGGTCTCCCCACGACTCTGTAATAACTTCAAATAAATAAACTAAATAAAAATAAAACTAAATTGTCTATTAAACAAGCATTACAGCGACAATTGTTTCGACTTTTTAACATAAATTCATTTTCGGGCTACAGTACCAAAAAAAGGAAAAAGATTAATTTATATTTAACTTGGTAATTGGAATAAAATTGCAGAGGTGGCAGCAAATTC
Source organism: Brachypterus glaber (assembly GCA_958510825.1). NCBI lineage: Eukaryota > Metazoa > Arthropoda > Insecta > Coleoptera > Kateretidae > Brachypterus > Brachypterus glaber. The sequence continues at coordinate 26,289,482 of OY294049.1, read as the reverse complement.
AAATCCAAACCTCAAAAAGAAACCGAAAATTGGACAAAATTTTTGGAAAAGTTTTTTGAACAAAAATATTTATTCCAAAGATTAATGCTCTGTAAGGGGACAGGCAACAATCTCCGGTCTAACATTTAAAACATTTTTGTAAACATAAATATTCAAAAAATTTATTTGTTCATTAACTAGCCTATCCCTATGAAACTTTTTGTTGTACAAAATGGCGAATTGTTCTAGCAGATCTGTAACTCTATCGTTCCTCGAAATATGCAAAACACCCCCTCCTCCCCTTTGGAAAGGAGTGGCGTCTATAAACTGACCTGTTCCTGTGATAGCTTTTACATAGGCCGTAGTTATCGTAAAATCGTTGTAAGAACCAATAAACACTTTCGTTTACCACTTGCAAATAATGTTGATCTAGCAGGTCTGAACTATAAGTCCAACTTTGCCAACCATGTGTTGTGCAACAACCATGACTATGAAAACGAAGTAGGTCTTTTGCATATTTCGAGGAACGATAGAGTTACAGATCTGCTAAAACAATTCGCCATTTTGTACAACAAAAAGTTTCATAGGGATAGGTTAATTAATGAACAAATAGATTTTTTTTAATATTTATGTTTAGAACAATATTTTAAATGTAAAGTTTGTAAATTTTCTCATCTCAGAAATAGTAATGGTAAATAATTGCATTTATTTTAATAAATGATCAGAAATAAAGGCACCTCTTATTTATTTACAATGTTTTAAATGTTAGACTGGAGATTGTTGGCTGTCCCCTTAAAGAGCATTAATCTTTGGAATAAATATTTTTGTTTAAAAAACTTTTCCAAAAACTTTGTCCAATTTTCGGTTTCTTTTTTAGTTTTGGATTTGAATTTGCTGCCACCTCTGCAATTTTATTCTAATTACCAAGTTAAATATAAATTAATCTTTTTCCTTTTTACTTTTATATTAAAAGGGCCAAAAAAAGTTAATTTTTGTTTATTTTTTTTTTTATTTTTTATCGTTCAATTATAATTTTGGCATGTATAGAAAAGTAATAAAATTTACCATAAAAAAAGGTAAAAACCATTTTTTTCGTAGCACCAATACTTCTGGAGATATTAGCAAAATAACAAAATACACGCCACTGTGAAGTTTTTTTATTAGTTTATAGGCAAAGCCTTGTATTTTGCAAATTTTAATAAGGATTTATGTCCATTTCAAGCAAAAAAAATTGTCGGTCACCAGTTACGATGCGCAGTACTGCTTAGTCAAACGCAAGTATGCGCAGAATTGTTTGATAATACATACGAATGCTTAAAAGTGTTCTGGCTAACAAATACAAATATACCATGCGCAGTACAGTTTGGTTTAACATATTTATGCGCAAAAGTGTTTAATAATACATACGAATACTTAAAAGTGTTATGGCAAAAAATACATATACATTAGGCGCAGTAGTGTTTGGTTTTACATATTTATGTGTTTCGTAATACATACCAATGCGAAAAAGTGTTCTGGCAAACATATACCAATATATCATGCGCAATAGGGTTTAGTGGGACATATTTATGATCAGACGTGTTTAATAATACATACGAACCGGCGAAAGTGTTATGGCAAACATATACAAATATATCATGCTCAGAATGGTTTGATGGAATATGTTTATGCGCAGAAGTGTTCTGGTTGAAGAGTTGCTAAAGATGCTTGGTTAAGAATTGTCAAAGAATTGTTACAGATACTTCGTCAAGATTCTTGGACAAGTCTTTAGCAAGCAAAATTGACAAGAAATCGAAAAGGGATCTCTATCATGATCAAACCGTACTTGTTAGAGTAGGTAGATTCTTGACCAAGAATCTTGTCAAATTGCTTGCTACAGACTTTATGAAAAGACTTGACAAAGTATTGCTAAAGGCTCTGCTTCCAGAATCTTGCGCTAAAGTCTTGCCCAAGCATGGATACAGAATCTTAATTAATTCTCTTGCTCAAGAATTGTCCAATTCTTTACAAAGAACTTTGTCAAGTACTCTGTTCAAGAAACTTTTCCAAGATCAATGTTACTAGAGAAGTTTGACAAAAGGTGTGTAGTCCATTTCGACTATTCTGCTCGTCTAAAATATAAAAGTTTACAAAGGCTTTTGCGTTTCATATATTTTGTGTTTAACCACCGTTTTTGCAGTTTAAAGATAATTCCTTTAGTCCGTTTGAAATATAGTTTATATTAGTTTATGATAGAGGTCCCAGATTTTTATTCAATTTTAAATTTTAGATTTAATTAATTTATTTTAAAATATTATAGCTTTCTTTTTGTTTATTTTGTTTTTAATATTTTATAGAAATAATATATTTAAGGTCAGTATAACATTTCTAATAATTTGTACTCAAGCTTATTTGTTTATATATTTAAAAAGTAAGGTTTTTAAAAGGAATTGTACCATTTTCAACCTAATTTTCATTATTTGTAGCTTGAAAATAACTTTATGTTAAAAAAGTCGAAACAATTGTCGCTGTAATGTTTGTTTAATAGACAATAAATTTATATTTTGAAGCGATAACATTTTTTCTATGGTTAGTAATAAGTATGTAAATAATAATAAGTATGTAAATTTTATAGTGCAAGATGAGCTCTTTGTGCTTGTGTGTACACTTAAATATATTTACAAAACATAAAAATTACCTTTAGTTACATCACTACTTTATAATGATTATTTTATGGCTCAACCAGCCAAACTGGTTGGCGGTCGATTTTTTAAGAGTTTTTTTTTATTCGTCAAATTTTTGGCAAGGGAACGTTCAAGTATTACGTAACGCCTTAAGGGGGAGGGTGGGGGTGTCTCGAAAACGTTACGCCGCGTTACACAGGGGAGATGGGTGTCAGTAAAAATGTTACGTAACACTTAAAAAATTATAAACTTATAAAATGTTTATTTGATCACGTTTTTAACAATGATCTAGGCCTAAGATTGCAAATTTTATTTCATAGGGCATTCACTAAATCCTCTAAACAAAAAAAAATAGAGATGGAAAACCATAAGCATTAACTGGCTTTAGGTTAACCGGTTTTGTTAAAACACGGGAGAAGAACTGGTCAAAAACCGGTTTAAACCTTAAAGCAAAATTTCCTTTTAATTTCTTTTTGTAAAAAAAAATGTTACGTAACGAATGGGAGGAGGTGGGGGGTCTTGAAAATGTGACGCCGCGTGACATGGGGGGGTCTAAAATGGCCAAATTTTGCGTTACATAATACTTGAACGTTCCCCAGGGGCGAGTAACTGTAGGAGGGGGGGGGGGCGTCAAATCAGGGTGTCGCCCGGTCAACATTTTTGTCTTGCGTCGGCCCTAAATGCAAACATACTTATATAATCTAATAAAAATATTCTAAAATAATTTCTCATGCATTTCACCTATACATTTGCTGTATTGCCTTTAATGAGAAATTACCTTCGATATCCATGTCTCCATCTGCGAGAGAACCCAAAAAACACACGTTTTACACTTTCAATCAAAAGGGACACATGCAAAAGATTTTTTTCAAATTTAAGGGTAATTAGTCGTTTTTTAGTGAAATGGAAAAATAACACTTATATTGTTTGACACACGGTTTTAAAGCTATCGAAAGAATGTGAAGAATGTGTGTGCCTCTCATTGGCCTACACCCTGCCTTATGACGCTTTAATCGTAAAGTTGAAAACGCGCTAACCGCTTCGTGTATACCTCCTCCTTTCGTCGTAGCTAGCTTACCGTGTGCCAGACTATAAAAAAGTTATCTATCTAACGTTAAAAACAAATGGACAGGAAACAGTGACTAGTACCATTTTATTATTTTTGGGAATCATCAGCACCGTGTATACTGTATGTTGTTGTTATATAAATAAAACGTTAGATAGATGTAAAAGCATGGTACAATCTATTGTCCACTATTGATGTTATCAGTATTATCTGTCCACTTGTTCCCAAAAGACAAATCGCCACAATTTAGGGTGTACAGTAAGGTGCATTCAAAATTCCACGGACCTAAACTGGCTAAAGGTTGATATAATGAATGCACACCCTAAATTGTGGAGATTTTTCGAAACGGAACAAGTAAACAAATAATCCACATCACCCACATCAATAGAAGGCACCATGCTTTTACATCTTTCTAAGGTTTTATTTAAATAATAAAAACATACAGCAGTGCTGATGATTCCCAAAAAGGACTCACTGTTTCCTGCCATTTGATTTTAACAATAGATAACTTTTATTACATATTTTTTCGATTATTAACGGACAAACGTGCAGTAGGTATATATTTTTATAAACTGTCAATTCTTCATTTTCTTAAAGTAACACTTACCGACTAAATGCCGAACTTGATTCTGTTTTGCATTCAGTAATGATTGTTTTTCTTCTAAACTTAAGGCCACATTATCTTCCTCGTCTTCTGGGCAGTGTTGCACAGCCTCTCTATAAATAAAAATGTATTTTTTTAAATATACATAAAGATGTATAAATAAACATATATGCAGTGCGATTCAAAATTTACCCACCTCTTTACTTTTGAACGAGTTGAGATATAAAAATTCGGAATACGTACATGTTTTTCTTGACATCGATGATGCATGGCTGGCCAAAATTGAGATTTTCCCCGACTCAAATTTAAATATAATCTGTATAAAATAATATTCTTATTTTAACACCTTCGCTAGAAGCGTTATATTTGAATTTCGACTCCACATACCAATCATAAGTAATAACATGCCGTGAAGATATGTAATTCTACGCATTCCATTATTATATTATTCACAGTAAATGGTATATTGCATTTCCCAAATACAAAAAATTATTATTTTCAAATTTTTTTTTTTTTCAATTTTTTTTATTAAATTTTGTTTTTGCGAAAAACGAAAATAAAAAAAAAATCAAAAAAAAATCTCATTTTTTTTTAATTTTTCAATTTTCTTTTGGTAGAATTGATCCTATAATAAAAGTAATTTTTCCTGAAAAAAATAATCGGACACAGCGACCTAGATCGTTAATCTAGTTTAACAACCGTGACAGTTTCTTTTTGATATGTTTATGTTTATGTTTGTTTTTAACCTCGTACTATTCTACTTAATTAAGCATCCCCTAAGTCCAGGACTTGTGTGGGCTAGTAGTAGAGGGAACCACCGGCTTTAATTGACTTTCGAACCAATATATCTAGGGAGTACGCCTTCGCCAAATTTCAATTATTAATTAACTGAAAAAGGCAATCGGCGCCAGTGAGGTTTGAACTCACGATCATTAGATCAGTGTCAGGCTATATCGATGGCATTGACCGCTGAGCTAAATCTCCCATATAAATCACTTCATTTAACCTCTGTTATCATAAAAATAATTACAGTAAAATCAAATTCGTACAAACTTCCAGAGGGTGTTAAAAATTCCTCTGCAGGATACTGACTCCTTCTATATGCTTTTTGGTATTGTGAAGTAAGCGTTTATAATAGTACCTTTTACGCATTTTTTACGGCGATTTTTGATTTTTTTTGAAAATTCGAAACAACCGTATATTATTCTAGCGTGGCGCTGTGAATAATATCAGCTATGCACAGACCACGCGTCCCTTATATGAGCCGCATCTTTCTACAGACCATGTTAAAAACGCAAACCGATCTTTGATCGTTACTTTTTAAGCGGTCATTTAATACAGCAAGATCGTTAGCTCGTATATGAGACATCTGTCCATTTGAGCCGCTTGGTAGCAAACATTAATAATTTTGATTATTATTATTATTTGCACGCCACGGCAAATTTTAATATTTAGATTTTTTTTTTTTTTTTTTCAAGAAAAAGTTTTTTTTTAAGAGTCCTTTTATTTACAAAAGTAAAGTGTAAACGTTACCGACAGGATAAGTGCCGAATGCTGCCTTGTCATTAATGGTTGTATGCAACCATGTTACTCAGTAAAGCGGAAAAATTTACTTAACATCTTGCTCGAATAATTTCTAAAATATAAATTTTTAAAAAATACAATTTGCCCTAAATTTTCAATAAAAATAGCAAATCCATGACCGATTTTTTAAATCTCCGAGTTTTCCATTAACCCTGATGAACTATCTTTTGGTATAATATAATTTTGGACCACACTGTACATATGTGCCAGCGGCTCTGTTCTTTCGCAAAAATTTTCGTACAACCAATGAAATATTAGATATTATAGCAAAAACTTTTGTGAATGGTAAAAAATACAAGGTGATCAGTAACTGCCATGCCATAATTTAAGAGATGATTCTGCATCCAAAAATATGAAAAAAGTTTCTATAAAGGGTGATCCGGAATTGGGCCCTAAGCGAGCTACGGCCCTTCGAAGATGACATATTGAACGGGAGAAATAAGAGTTTTCTTCACCAAAACACCTAAATTTAATATTAAAGGAGTAATGGCCTTTAAAAAAGTAACGTTTTTGTTGACACAAATTGTTACTTCCTCTTAATTGAATTTTTTTTGAAAAGGGTTGCTCCTACATAAAGTGCGGTCCAAAAGTCACCCCCACCCCCTTTTAACTTTTGAACGAGTTGAGATATTGACTTCAAATTTAGAACTCTTAAATAAGACAACTTAAACTATCTTTTAGCATATATTTGATATTTTCAGCTCTTAAAATGTGGGCAGGGGGGCATGGGGGGACATTTTTTTAAATGGAAAGGGGGGTCGTGTGATACATCATTTTAAAGCTTATAATCTCTATTTAAACTAACATTTTTAAATTTTTTAAAAATGTTTTTTAAGGTTTTGATTTTTCTTTTTTTTGTGCTAAAACATTCGATTTTTTAAGTTTTTTTTATAAATTTTTATTTATGTCAACTAAAATTAGTGTAAAAGTATAATTTAATTAACATTTTTTTTATGATGAAATTAGGCATTTTTAAAAAATTATTTGTTTTTTTTTAGAGGTATTTTGACATTAATACCCATTTTCAACCCCATTTTAAACCCAATTTTTTTTTTTAATTTAAAAATATGGAGTTAAATGGAAAATTTTATAATCTTTAAAATGATGTATTACACGACCCCCCTTTCCATTTAAAAAAATGTGCCCCCATGCCCCCTGTCCACATTTTAAGAGCTGAAAATATTAAATATATGCTAAAAGATAGTTTAAGTTGTCTTATTTAAAAGTTCCAAATTTGAAGTTGATATCTCAACTGGTTCAAAAGTTAAGAGGGGGGGTGACTTTTGGACCGCTCTGTATGACATTTTTTATGTATTTTTACTCAAGGAATCTATATTTTTTACAAAAAATTCAAAAAAAATACACATAAAAAAGTTTGGGGTAAAAACGTGTTAAGCCTCACATATTTTGTCGGTCTAGGCACGCCCCTGGATAAATTCAAAAAAATAAAATTACATCAACTTATTGCCCTTATTAATACTAGTATACATGCAAAAGCTCGTCACTCTAGCTTAAAGGGTACCAGAGTTATTAATTAAAAACATTATATTTATTACAATTTTAAAGGGCTGTAGCTCCCTTAGGGCTAATTTCCAGACCAACCTTTATAGGAACTTTTTTTTTGATATTTTTGAATGTAGAATTATTACCTCTTAAATTTTGGCATGCCAGTTATTGATCACCCTAGGGCATCTTCAAGGTAAAAATAAAATTAGAGATAAGTAAAGTTTACCTTATTGCTTGTATCCAGACGATTTTGTCTTTGGGTTTATGAACTTTCAGTTCAAACATTTCAGGATCGGCCGGATTCGAAGAAATCAAATAAATTCCTCTTGAATCTTGACCTGCTTTTTCGCGCACCAATAACTTTTGTAACGATACAACACCAGCCTAAAATTAAACAAACAAGCCATGAAGATATGCAATGCTTGGCCTTGTAAAAACAATGTGACCTAATTTCATAACTGTGTTTATGTTTATTTATGTTTATTTTTAACCTCGTGCTATTCTACTTAATTAAGCATCCCCTAAGTCCAGAACTTGTGTGGGCTAGTAGTAGAGGGAACCACCGGCTTTAATTTACTTTCGAATCAATATATCTAGGGAGTACGCCTTCGCCAAATTTCAATTATTAATTAACTGAAAAAGGCAATCGGCGCCAGTGAGGTTTGAACGATCATTAGCTCAGTGTCAATGTTATATCAATGCCTTAGACCGCTGAGCTAATCTCCCATAAATATGAGGAGAAGCTGTTGGATTCACCCACAGAAAAAAAAAACTAAATCCAGACCAAGTTTGGACTTTTTTTTTGCACAATGGTCCAAGAAAAATCTGATTGCGTCATTAGGGTGGGTCAAAATTTTTCAAAAATGTCCGATTTTGCTGAAATTTGGTATAAAGGCCTCTTTTGTTAATCTTAATGTGAACCCCAAATACCCAAAACCTAAAAATTCAAAATAGCGGAATAAATATGACCGATTAATTTTTTTAATTTTGCAAAATTAACAAAAATATGGCATAAAAAAAAACATAATGAAAACTTCCGCCCATTTTGTTATGAGTATTTTTTTTAAATGTACTAGTAATTACTGTAAAAAATACATGATTTTTTACCAGCCTATTTTTATAAATTTAATTTTGAAAAAAATATTTTAAAAAATTGGCAAATATGAGTAATTTTTCTATTTTATTCATATATTAAGCAATATTACACTAAAATAATTACAAATTTACGAAGACAAACTGTTTAGGCTCACACATTAGAAAAATTACTAATATTTTGCCAAATTAAAAAAAAATTGTCAAAATTAAATAAAAAAATAAAAAACAAACTGGTAAAAAATCATGATATTTTTTTTACAGTATTTACTAGTAACTATAAGAAAAATAACCCATAAAAATGAAGTTGTGAGTATATGCTATATTTTCATTAATTTAAAAAATCGACCGTATTTATCCGGAAATTTTGAATTTTTGGTTTTTGGGTATTGTTCAACATTAAGATTAACAAAAGAAGCCTTTATATCCAATTTCAGCTAAATCGAATATTTTTGAAAAATTCTGACGCAAAAAAATTAGATTTTTCACTATTTTTTTTGTAATCATCGGTGCAAAAAATTACACTATGCAAAACAAAGAATTTTGTCATTTTTATTCTGAGACCACTGTGCAGTGCTCTCCTCATTCACTAAACTCTTTTAAAAGAGACTTATACCCCCCATTTCAATAAAATATGTATTTTTTTCGCAGCCCTTTTCGTCTTTAAGTGCAGTTATCTTTCTTACCTTATTGTCAGGAGTGAAAAAGGAGTATTTATGCGAGTTTTCTTGTAGGAAAAATAGCACGTCGGATAGCACTATAACAAGCACCAGTTGTATTTTCCCTCTTCCTTGCATCAACATAGCAAGGCCCTCAAAACGAAGGGCCCTATTTCCTTGCAAAATATCAGACTTTTTAAATTTGTGTCCTCTGTGAACAGTATACGATTTAGCGTCGATCCTATTATAAATTTCTAATTTTCTGTCTTCCTTCTCTTTTTCCGCGACTTGTGAATCTACCTCTACTAGGACTTCTTTAACCAACGCCAAAGCCTGCTGCAAGGCTTCTTGTTCTCTTCTGTTTTCCTTGCTGGTTTTGATTAGAGGCTCAATCAACAGAGGATACTTTGTTAACCTTTGAGTCACAAACAGAATACATTCTGGAATCCCCTTCTTTTTGAGCAGAGGGTTCGTTTGGCAATGTCGTACGAACTCCCCGAACCTAGCGTCATTTTGGAGGTAGTACTTGTAGATTTCTACTGCGTCTCTGTGCCTGCTACAAAACTCTCCGTATGCAGATTTTAGCTTGTCAGCGTGTATGCCAGAAAATTGTTCCAATAGGATGTCGGCGATTGAAGAAACTATGGGACCTTCTTTTTGTCTTTGTCTAAGTCTTGAAAGTAAACCTAAATGTAATTCAGTCAAATCGGCTAGTCTTGGAAACATTCGTTCTAAGCTAGGTCCTAGCTGGAAGTACTTTTGCAAACCATCTACGAAAACCTAAAAAAATATTAATTAATTAAACTGTTAAAACTACTACACTACTGGAAAAAATAAAAGGAGCACACTTGTTAAATTTGAGAAAAAAGAATCTAAAAAAAATACAAACAAAAATCAATTATTTTTTTTTAGTTTTTTCGAAAAAAAAAAAAAAGATTTTTCGACGATCTGATAGAAAAGTTAACCTTTCTACAAAAAATAACCTATTTCTTAGCATTTTACTTTTCTGCTCGTTACCATGACAGCAAGTGCAAAATTGAATTTTGTGCGCTAGATTGTAGGCAACCTTGCGGTTCAATCGTAAAACAGGTGTCAGTTATATGCTACGAGATGTGGTCCGACATTTTTTTAATATAAAATTATTATTTATTTTGAAGCAAATCTCAATTTCGTGTGCTAAATATTTGTTGTTATGAAGGAATTATGAAGAGTTACAGTGATGAGGATTTGACTTCTACACCAACAGATAAGCAGAATATTGTACTTAAGTGCTGCGAACTTGTAAGGTAACTTACTGCCTGAAATTTATTTATTTATATATTTTAGATCGTAGAAAAAATTTTGTTTGCATTACGAGCGCAAAATGTGATTTCTGCTTTCGCGTGATTGCCGACCTCGATCAGCAAATTCCACGCTCAAGCCGAAATCAGTCATTTTGCGCTCTTAATACAAAAATAACTATTTTCTTAAAGTTAACAAGTAACTAATGCAAAATTGTGAAAAAATGAGAAAAAAGTCGTTTTCGCCATTTTGATGATGATTACACAATGTTTACTAAACATTACACTTGTTCCTTTAATTATTATGTAAAACTTTGATTAATTGGTCCGGAAAAACGGTTTAATGGATCAATTTGAAAACAAACAGCCTTTCAAAAATCACTAAAAAATTTAGGATTTTTTTTGTTACCTTAATTTTTTCCAGTAGTGTATTTATTTATTGTGAAATCTTATCAGTGTTGTGACGAGGTCAAAATACATTTTAATAAATAAACTTATAGTATAAGAGCTGGTGACCATTTTTATTTCATTGTTTGTTTCCAGCTGTATTTTATAGAGTACAATTATTATTATTATTATTACAATATATAAAAGGGCAGAGAAAATTAATTCTATAAAGCCCCTAAAAAGTACTAAGTTAAATAAAAAAGAGATAATATAAAAAAATATACATTATAAAAAAAAGAAAGAAAAGCGTTATACAAAAAAAAAATAATAAAAAAACATTTAAACAATTAAGCTACTTGCAAATCGCCAGGTCCTGGATCGTATTCCTTTGTATGCTAGAAGCCTCGAAAAGGTGGTGAAAAATATATTTTATCCAATACATACAGATAATAAGACAATTACCAGCTTTATTTTAAATAGATAAACTCAATAATAACCCCCGCGTGGCTTTTACTTTATTGAGTGGATAATTATTAATTTTACCCCCTCAACTGTCACTTGTCAAATTATTTTCTTGTAAATGTCATTAAAATTTTTAATAAAAATATGAATTCCTAAGCTATTTATTGGATAAAACCTTGTATGGCACTCATGGGTAAACCGATATTGCCCACTTACTTTACCCACTAGTACCATAAATAACTATTTAACTTACCGAGTCAAACAAATTACATTTATTACATATAGATTAGTTTATTTTCACAGTTTTACACAATTAATCAATAGGCCAAGAGTTAAAAAAGGCTTTAAATGTATATCTGACATATGTCAACACTAAAAATTCTTAATAATTTTCATTTAATCAAAAGTAATTTCATAAATTCTCATTTCTTTAAAAAACTAAGTATCACATACTTTAAAGGCACTTTTTAAAGACTGTTCGTACCCTTTGGGTCCAGAATTATTGTGTATAACTATGACAATAGCAAATATAATCTGAATGTATTAAATGAAATGTATATGACTCGACAAGTTAAAAATAGATTTTTTGGTAGCTCATTGCCATAGCTTTTGGAGCTTCTAGCACCGAAAGGAACAGGATCCGGAGTCTAACAATTTGAAAATAGCTTAATGTACTTTAAGACATAAATAAAATATAGCCGGGAGCAAATAATGAAATAAAAATGGTCACCAGCTCTCCGACTATTACCTTTTGCATCACCAATAAAGTCATACAATGATGTTTTTCAGTCAATATGAACTCATAAATATGTTCTTGTCTTTTTACTTCTTTTTCTTTGAGCTTTTTCGAAATTTCTTTGCCCACGTGCGGTGTCCATGAATCGGGCTCGCTTTCGTGAAGTCCTAAACTTAAATCTGTACATAAATCTGAAGCTAAAAGGGGGGAATCCGACAAAAATTCAAGCGGCACCAACGGCGTTTCGTCCGAAAAACTAAAAAAAAAAATATTAATATTAATATTCTTACAGTACATGATCAAGGCACCAATAGGATGTGTTGGTTATCAAGATATCTACAAGGTGTTAGCAGTCTTTTGACGGAAAATAAAGGACATGATTCTACATCACAAAACATGAAAAACCAGCATAGGAACATAGGTCCGGAAACGAACCTAAAGAAAGTTACGATCCTTTAAAATTGTACTAAAAATCAGGTTTTTAATTAATAACTCTCCTTTGAGCTAGAGCGATAACGTTTTGCATGTATACTAGTAATAATAAAGGCAATTAGTTTATTTTAATTTTTTTTAATCTATTCAGAGTCGTACCTAGACGGACAAAACGTTTGAGGCTTAACACATTTCTGCCCCAAAAGGCCCAAACTTTTTTATGTGTAGTTTTTTTTTTTGATTTTTTTTTAACATATGAATTCCTTAAGTAAAAATACATACAAAAATGTCATATAGTGTAACACTGTAGGGGCAACCGTTTTCAAAAAAAAATGCAATTAAGGGATTGTTCTGATTTTTGAGGCAAAAAATTGATGATTTTTGGATATTTTTTCAGACATAAATATTTATTTAAATGTGCAGCACGCGCTGAAGTTGACACCTGAAATATAACATGGCAAACGGTTCCAGCGATTGGTCTGAAACACAAAAATCAAAACAGTCTTGTTAAAAGTTACGTCATTTAGTTCGCTAACGTCAAAAATTCAAGGATAAGTTAGTTAAGTATCTTTAAGTAAACACCAAAACAATGTTTCTTCAATTTAAAAGATTAAGGAGTTATTGACTTTTTGAGGGTGCTTGATTTTGATAATTATTTTCTATAAACCTGAATAACTCAAAAACCGCTGAAGACAGATATAAACTGTAACATGTCAAAAGAAAGCAAATTTAATGCAGATTTCAAAACTTTAAATATACAGGATGTTTTATTTAAAAAAAAAAACAAAGTTGAGTATAACCGGAAGTGATACAAGCATGAAAATGTTTTTTTCTATTTTGCGTCTCTTATAAGCTCATAATCACACGCATTTTTTTGTTCTTATAGGCCCATAAGAGGTCTGTACTTTTTTATCTTTTGGGTTGGCAACAGACCTGGCCTATCGCTTGACGTTTTCCGTGCAAATGTCAATGTCGCTTTATAGTTGAATTTTCTACAAAATTTTGTGTTTAGGTTATTATTACCATATTAAAATTGTGGCTTGGTCAATTGCAGTAAAAAAGAGAAGAGATGACTATAAAATATATCAAAATATGATTTGTTCTTAGAATTTTAAACACGGTGTAAACTGTAATGCCAATCCAAAACAAAAATCAGTCATCAATTTAAATGTAAGTTTTTTTAAATTTTAGAGCAAAATAGAAAAAATTGTATAAAGCACTCGTTTCATAACACGTTTTTAGCGCACTAGTACTGTATGTTATGAAACTAGTACTTTAATATACTATTAATCGGTTGGTCTTTCAAAAACCCCAAGGTCAAAATTTCAGATTTTTATAATTATTGGTTCTCCGTAAACTTTTAATAGGCCATTTCCGTGAATAACCCTGTATAATATACATACAGGGTGTATTTGAAATAGGGTAGGAAATTTTAACAGGTGATTCTACGTGATAAAATATGACAAAAAGTTCCTATAAACATATGTCTAAAAATGCGTCATAAGGGAGCTACGCCCCTTTGAAATTGGCTAAAAAAATCGGTTTTCATTTAATAACTCAGGAACCCTTTGAGATATATTAACGAGGTTTTGCACGTGAATTAATCATAATAAGGCCCATCTTTGTATGTCATTTTCACGTACTTATTTAAACTAGGGGTGCAAAACCTGGTTGATATAACTCAAAGGGTTCCTGAGTTATTAAATAAAAACAGATTTTTTTAGCCACTTTCAAAGGGGCGTAGCTCCCTTATGACGCATTTTTAGACATATGTTTATAGGAACTTTTTGTCATATTTTATGATGTAGAATCATCTGTTAAAATTTCCTACGCTATTTCAAATACACCGTGTTATACAGTGTATATGTAAAATACTATAACTTTTAAAAAAATATAAATAAGGTAAAAATATTTTAGGAGCGTATTCTATACATATTAAGAAATATAAAAAAGCAAAAAAAAACATCGTTTTTTTGAAACCAAAAAACAGAATGACCCCTTAAAGAGAAAGTAACATTTTGTGCCGTCAGAAATTATACTTTTTAAAAGGCTATTACTCCTTAAATTCTAAAAATTTAGGTGTTTTGGTGAAGAATACTTTTTTGCGTAGTTTTAAATGAAGAATCGCCCTGCATAATTAAAATCTTATTGGTGCCGGACCAATCTTCCTTTGTTGGTTTTTGTTTTGAGATGTAGAATCATTCCCTTTAGTTTTTGCTAGAAGGCTGCAAATTAATTTAAAAAATATATACTCACTTTGTAGCATCGTGGTGCCCGTGGTGGCTGTCTGTATCTTTGTCATCGCATAATATTTGGCTGAAAGTGATCAAAAATTACAAAAAAATCAAAACTAATGTGGGTTTTTTCAAACAGCTTGCCCACTTGTATCACTTGAAAGTAATATGTATGCAGATGTAAGAAAAAATGGCATTAAAGAACATATTAGTAGTTAATAAAGAAAAATCATGCTCAAGAAAAAAAGCATTTTACACGCTTTATAAACTTCAATCTAGGTAAACTGCCTAAGAATCAACTCAAAAATAAACAACATACGTAAAAAGTAGAAAACATATTTCAGAAAAATGTATAGTGGGCGCAAAACAATTTGTATTGTACGTGAGATAGCTAAAGTGAGAAAGAACAGAATGGTCCAAATCTACCTAAGAAGTAACCAAAAAATACAGTTGTTTTTTTTTTCTTTTTTGAAGTTCCAAATGACTAAAAATAATATATAGAGGGTTTTAAGAGGCTATATATTATATTACAAGTACATAAAAATAGTGGAGATAAGAAGGATTTAATTTTTAAGATAAAGATGATGCTAAAATTTTCACTATACTTCCTGAGCCGATTTAAAAACTGAAGTATTTAAAATAATTTCACTGTTTTTTAATACCTCTCTATTAAATAGCGATTTATTGGTACATGCTACTTTTCTACTACTTAAATTTTATTTAAACAGCTTCAATTTGATTTTATTTTTTTATCCAATACATACATATAATAAGACAACTACTAGCTTTCTTTTAAATAAAGAAACTCAGTAATAACCCACATGAGGTTTTTGCTTTACCGATTGGGCAATTATATATTTTATCCACTCAATTGTCACATTTTGGTCAAATTATTTTCTTGTAAATCATATTAAAATTTTGAATAAAAATGTGAATTTCTAAGCTATTTATTGGATAAAACTTTGTGAGTAAACTAATATTGCCCTCTCTAAAATTAACCGTCTAAACTTTAAAACGGCCCAGGACAAAGTATAGTATTCTACTCGCGTATAATAGCTATTCATCATTAGGGTGATTACGACACTCGCATATCGGTTCGTGAAAAATTCACCCTCACTGAATAATATTAATTATTATTCGCTCGTTGAATAATACAGGGTGTATCAAAACTCACGTTAAAAAAAATTACATGTGCGTTCATACAGCAATAGAAAAAAAATGAGCAAAATTTGAGGGGTTTGGTTTTTGTTTCCACCAATCCCAGAAGGAAGCGGGAGACTTCTTCGAAAAATTTACCACGAAAAAATTTCCGAGAAATGTTTTTTTTTCCGCGCAAAAGATATACAGCGATAAACATTTACCGCGAAAAAAAGTCCAAACGAAATAAAAATAGCGAATACTATAACCGCGCGAAGTTTTAATAGCGAAATGAAATTACCGCGAAAATTATATAGCGAAAGTAACAGGAGCGAAAATATTTAACACGCAAATTCCGCGCCTAATTTTAAATTATAAAAATATGTTTTTTTTATAATACTTTTTTGTTAGCTATAGCAAGAACATAAATATAACTAAATTGTTTGGTTTAGTTTTTAAAAAAATATATAAATAAAATTATAATTATATTACTAATAAATATATTATATAACCAATTTGTTTAATTTAGTCTAGTATTGAGTTTTATAATTGCAGAATTAACAAAATTTTAATATAACTAAATTGTTTGGTTTGTTTTTTAAAAAAATATGTAAATAAAATTACATATGAGTTTATTAATAATAAATATAATATAATATATAACCAATTGCTTTCACATAACTGAAGATCTGTGATTGCTCTTTATTGCTTTTATAGATAGATAGATAGATTTTTATTTCCACAAAAAAATAACAGAATTATTGTAGTGGAAAGTAACAATAATAAAAATATACATTAAAAGACTTTTTAAAGTAACAATAATTAAAGTAGGTATACATTAAAATATATCAAAATAATTTGGCAATAAAAAATATTGTAACATAAAATAAAAGAACGTATAAAATTTTAATAAACAATTATAGTATTCTAAAAAACATAAATATGATTAAATTGTTTAGTTCGGTATGTTTGTTTTTTTTTTGATAAAAAATAAAATTATGATTATAAAATAAGCATTTCATTCAAAAAATTATATATTTTGCAGTTATTCTTTTAAATTAAAATTTAAGCGCGATTATATTATTGCGCGGTAAAAGTATGCGCCATTATATTATTGCGAGGTAAAAGTATACGAGATTTTTAATGTGATAATAGTTGTCACAGTAAATGTTTTCGCGATAATAATTTTTCGCGGGAATTACTTTTTCGCGGTAAAAGTTTCGCAGTAATTTTTTTGGCTAAATCTCCTAGATCCATCCCATAAGCTGTTACATTTACCTATAAAAGTGGGTAAATCGCCCAATTCGTTTCTATGAAAACATACCAGTAACTAAAGGTATGCATTTTGAAAGTTTAATGACAATGTCAAGTTGAAATTTTTCATATGACAATTTTTAACAAGTTAACTGCCAGGGCCATTTTCGGAGAAGGGTTCAACAGGCCACGACACTTTTTTCAATAATTTTTAAATATGTGTTTTCTTTTGAAATCCTTCTTCTGTGGAAGTTTAAGAAAAAATTACAAAAATTTTTAGCCATGTAATTTTACGATAGGCCAACCATCCCGCCATATGTGTTTTTTCTTTGTTATAATCCTGCTTTAAATTTTTGGTCCTAATTTAAAACGGTTGAATAATTAAAGGTTTTACATGTGTATATACACTGAAATGGGATACTATTTAAGAAAATAGTTTAAACCCCCTTTTGTAGAATCCTTATTACATCAAACACATTAAACTAATTGAAAATGTGCAGCATCAAGCTACAAGGACAGTTTCGTCTATAAGAAACCTTAGCCAAGCTTGGATATGATTAAAGACTTTTATGGCTTGCTTTGTCTCGTTTTTCCGAAAGAAAAAGTGAGGATCTTATCTGTAACTTACCGTATTTTACATAGTGATATTTCGGTGGATTTAAAATAACTTTTTACTCGTAATTGGGACAATTCCAGACGTGGTCATTCTATAAAACTTTCACGTCAAAATTTATTTTACCACAGTGTTTTTTTACCTAAACGAGTGTTTAGCTCCTGGATATCTTTAACTGAATTAATTATCTCAGCCTCATCAGGTAATTTAAAAAAAAATCGTTATGGTGATCGACCTCAAACAAGGCGTCCTTCACTGAAGGACGCCTTGCTTCAACCTTTAATTTTATATAAAGTGTTTAAATTATCATATTTTATAATAAAATTTTTTAGGGGTTCGATTTTTTTTCGTTAAGTTTACTTTATTATTAGTTAATTTATTAGTTTGATATTTAAATCACAGATTCCTAAGTATGTAACATTATTTACCTTGACCATTTTTTATTAATTGTAAACAAAAAAACTGTTAAACAACACGTTTCTTTTTATTATACCCAGAACTCATTAATCTATAATTTATTGATTTTCTACTTTTTTAATCGTATGGATTGAGGGGCATTTTAAACATTTGTCCGTACATTTTAAATAGTAAATTTTCCATTCCAGTTTATGTGCACATGTACAAAAAATAAAAAACACGAAAAATTTGAAAAATACAACAAAAAATCCATGATCTTCAAGTAATAAAATATCTTAAAAAATATTTTTGACACATTATCATATGAAAAATTCCAATTTGACATTGTCAGCTTTCAAAATGCATACCTTTAGCTACTGGTATGTTTCCATAGAAACCAATTGGGCGATTTACCCACTTTTATAGGTAATTCTAAAAACTTCTGGGATTGGTGGAAACAAAACGTTCTTACCTCAAAATTTTATACATACAATCCCCACCCAAATTTTGCTCAGTTTTTTTCTGTTGCTGTATGAGCGCACATGTAATTTTTTTAAACGTGAGTTCTGATACACCCTGTATACTATTATGCCCAGTCGAGAAGACTCTGGTCTTCTAACCAAGAGGTCCGATCCTCGGTCAGAGAACAAAAAAATTCAAATAAAAATTCCACCGTAACCATGTGCTTCGGATGGCACATAAATCCGTCGGTGGACATCGCTACTAACTACCTAAAACAGGTTTAAAGATGCAACATGCGCCGGAACTACCCACTTCCGTGGGTCTCCCCGGCAATAATGCCATACGCTAAATAAATAAATAATCCACGGCTGTGATTAATAGGCCTATAAATCACAGGTCTATAAAAATAGCATTCTACTCGCGTATAATAGCTATTAATCATTCGGGTGGTCACGCCACTTTGCTAATTTGTCAAAATTAAATTTTTTGGTTACTGTTGTCGAGATTATGGACCGTTTACCAATAGTGAGTGGCATTAAGAATGGCAAGGAGCAAGGTTAGGGAAGGGACTTACTTCACTCCAAGTTTAGTGGCAACCCTGCGCCACGGCGAATAGCAGAGTTGACTCCTCCTAAAATTTGGGAGGTGCGGGGAACAGGCAATAAATTAGCCTCGAAAATTATCACACGTGCCTTATAAATTAACAATTTTGTTGATTTTCTAAACACTGATTGGATCACGCAAATTTGTTTTTGCTTGGTTGCCAATTTTTAACGTCAGGCACTATTTTTTATATCTTTTATTATTATTTTTATTACTATTATAGTACTAATATTTTTTAGTCATTTCATTTGAGCTTACTTTGTTCTTTGGTTCTTGGTCGTCTAGTTTGTTTTTTTTTGTGACAAACCAGAGCAAAAAAGTCCAAAGCAGATGAAATATCCTTAAGCTTTAAATCATGAAAACATTATCTCGTCAGTACAATTGCACAAGAACTATGTAAGTATGTAAGCTAAAAACTTACAATTTAGAACAGATTGCTTAGTGGACAAAAAATATGTTTAAAATTTTAAGCCTTTAACTGAGGGTTTTTATGTGATCGATGATTACTAACCATACTGACAAAATGATGTTTAAATGTCTAAAAACTTTGGGCATAGTTACTATAATAATAATAATATGTTTACTACATTACCTTTGTCATATTAGGGCAGAGCATAAAATATGTAAGCTATATATTTTAATTAGACTCGCCACCCCCTCATTAGATCTATAAAAGTTAATTTATTACTCTAAAAATATCATGTGTAAAGTATTTTATTGAGTGCCGGATAAAAAGCCGCCATCTGCATTTAAAAAACAATGAGTTATTGGTACATTAATGCATTACTTAATTAATAATGCATTATCGTGGACTATCTGATGATATAAGTTTGCTAAATGGCAATATGAGATTCTTACTGCCTTTAGCATACTTGTTTTCGCATAATTGGCCTCCAATAATGTCAACAAATCAATAACTAATTGTTTTTTTTTAATGGAGGTGGCAGCTTTTGATCCGGCACTCCTCAATTAGGAGTTGCTTATAAATGATATAGGCGTGGAGGCTTATTTAAAATTCGAGTCACGTAATTTGTGAATGATACTTTAATTCATCGATTATTTAACCGGGTCGGACTAAGAATTTTAAAATTATTTCTAATTTTTGGTAAGTTTGTTTAATACATACCTATGCCGAATAAGATTATATGACCTTACTACCTAATTCGTTAAACAGGCCCGGACTGGGAAAATTTGGCCAAAACGACAATTCTATAATTTAGCCACTAATTGGTTATAGGTTACTCCAAGGTAAAATGTGGTGTTAACATAGATAATCCGTAACCACAATCTGCGCCGATTTACTCATTAATTAATTACTGAAGATTTGGTACATATAATTATTTACCGAAGATTTGCTCTGCTAATATTTATTAAAAATTATAGGTAGTTTCTAAATCAAAATCACAAAGAAAATTTAAAAATGCCATGGCCACCAAGAAATGACAGTTCAAGTCATATTTTGTTAACTTTGGAAAGCTTCTACCTAAAAACATGTTATTTGGCGTGGGTCGAGAGGCTGACCGCGAGGAAATCTTTTGTACACGCCAAAGGAACTCAGGAGGAACTCTGGAGGAACTTCGAGGACCTCTGGAGGAACTCCGAAGAACTCTGAAGAAGTCTGGAGGGACTCCGAGGAACTCCGAAGGAACTCTTAAGAAGTCACAAACAATTATTATTTATTACCCCCCATGCGGATTAACGTTTTTATTTTCAAACTAGATGAGCCGTTACAAACACCTTATCAAAACATCCTACCTTTGGGCATCAATTTTTTTTGCAGGGGCGCCAAGTTTGGTAGAAACTGCCAGGACAAAGCTTTTTTCTTGCCGCCAGGGACAAAGCTTTTTTTCTTGAAGGTAATTTTGGGGCGCCAATTTTTGATTTGAAGGGGCGCCAAGTTTGGTAGAAACCGCCAGGGACAAAGCTTTTTTTCTTGAAGGTAAATTTGGGGAGCCATTCTTTATTTGAAGGGGCGCCAAGTTTTGGTTGAAACCGTCAGGGACAAAGCTTTTTTTTTTGAGGGTGCCTTATTGGCAGTAGTGCTTGTATAGCGGTAATTTCTACGGCTTATTTGCCAAAAATTATCCCTTCCAGAGAGGAACTTAAGGAACACAGGAGGAACTCGGAGGAACTTCCAAGGAACTCGGAGGAACTTCCAAGGAACTCGGAGGAACTCCGAAGAACTCGGAGGAATTCGGAGGAACTCTTGAGGAACTCCGAAGGAACTCAGAGGAACTGTGAGGAACTCTTCGCAAAAAGGAACTCTTTTGTACAAATTTCAGACGCGGTCAGCCCCTCGGTGTGGGTGCAATTTGGAACAAGATCAATCGACGCATCTGTCAAAATGCCCATTCAAGGTCATAGTTTGATAAGTTCTAAGCACCTTGACCTAAAAACATGATATTTGCTATGGAGGGCCTTTAGAACAAGACCAATCGACCCAACTATAAATATTACAGTCCAAGGTCATATTTCGCTAGTATTTAAAAGCTTTGACATTGAAATGTCATTCTGACAGATGCATCGATTGATCTTGTTCTAGATCGCACTCACAACAAATTTTATATTTATGTTTTATGATTTGAACTGGCATTTGCAAATGGGCATTTTTTGTGATTTTGATTTAGAAAGTATCTATAATTTTTAATAAATATTACCAAATCTTCAGTAAATAATGAACACATCGGTCAAGAATGTGGCTACGGATTACCTGTGTTAACACCACATTTTATATTGCAGTAATCTATAACTAATTAATGGCTAAAATATAGAATTGCCGTTTAGGCCAAATTACCCCAGTCCGGGTCTGTTTAATGGATCAGGTAGTAAGGACATATTCGGCATAGGTATGTATTAAGCAAAATTACCAAAAAATAGAAATAATTTAAAATTCCTGTTGTCCGACCCTGTTGTCGTAATGAAGGTATCAACTCTGGTCATAAGTTATGACTATTTACATTAAGAACGTTGCATATAATAACATATTTCATTGTATAATATTACTAATACAATTAATACATAACTGAATGTTTATTATATGATTTCACATAGAAAAGGTAATGAGTTTCTCGATATATAATTATAAAAAGTTGATTGCTGAGGGAATTTAGGTGCAAAAGTGCAGTGCAATATACTGGATGTCCTGGGTTTTTTACACCTGTATGCTGTAGCATATATCTCCGTTATTATATAAAAAAAATCAAAAACGAATCTTAGATGGGAACAAAATAACTTTAAATAACCCTATTAATACCTACCTCCTTTTGACTTGACCCCATGGGACTACAACTTTGTTCCTTCAAATAGCACTATTTTTTCGAGTAAATTTAAAGGATACTAAATTCAATGACCTATTATCATAATACATTATACTTTCCTCAGGGGTAATTCTGTTAAAACAAGATAAATAGGATATAACGACAAAAAAGAGTGGCAAAAATCAAATAAAATTTTGTGGACTAAATTCGTAACCAAAAAAGAATAGGGGTGAAAAAAAAGTTAAGGGTAAGGGTAAAAGTGAATCATAGTGGTAGGTTTTGATAGGATTATTTGGTCTCATTTAAGATTCCTGTTTGATGAAATTTTTATAAAGCTAGTCATACATTAGACAAGTGTCATGATATGCAATAAAAAGTCAACCAATAGAATCTTCTAAATTTAAATTCGAAGTATTGTGGTGGCTAATGTAAGACACTTTAATAAGGTAAATATAGGCCGCCTAAAACTTGTAGGACACCCTGTTTATTTTTTTATTTTATTCATTCTTAAATACACCTTTTATCATATTTAAACAGTTTATGTCAGTTAAAACAAAAATTTTCTACTATTTTACACATATAGGGATTCTTTAAGAGATTATGGGAAGTATGCTTCCACACACATTTCCTCAAAACAGGACAGGTTTAAAAAGAAATTGCCGGATTCATCTGACGGTGCATTATGGAGGTCTAAGTTCTAGAAAACCGCTTACAGCAATCCTGAGTTTAGAAAATAATGTTAAAAATTTTGCGGCAGATTCAACCACAATTTCAACTTTGCTTGACTTTTCTTATACTATTTTTCCTGCTGATTCCGAAACTTTTTATAACAGATGTTGTCGTTTTGAAGAAAAAGTGTTTCAAAAATTGAAAGAAAAAAGAAGAATTTATACTTTTGGACAGTCATAAATAACTATCATTTATTAGAGTATTTTTTTGTAATGCTTTTTCTCCGAACCCACAACCAATAGAAATCAATTCTAAAAATAATCGTAATCAGTAGGAAAAATATTAGCATTAGTTCCCAAACCTAAGCACTCAGGATTTTGTTGTAAACAGTTTAACAGAGCAAAGACCCCATAGATAGACCCCTAATAATTCATCATAAGATTTTTCCGCCAATTTTTTTTAAGCGATCGTGTTTTGAGGAGACGTGTGTCCAGTATATCACATATACAGGGTGTTTCATGCAGCGCACATTTTTTAAATATTCACAGTAGACTTCAAGACAAATATTTTAAAAAAATTGTACCTACTATGATCATACAGATCAATTCTATTATGTATTTTACATAGTTCGCAATTTATGATTATAGTTATATGATAAGCGGGCGAATTCGAATGAGTTCTGTATGATTCATTAAAAAATAATAATAGTTAAAAAAAAAAACAATCGATGAAACACAAACAGATTTTTTAAATAAAAATAAAGTAAATATTTTTTCCGTTAAAATTTACCCACGATCTAAGAATATTCTCTAATTATTCCACTGAACATGTTCTTAGAATAAATGTTTAGATATACTATAAACATGCCTAAAACTTGCGCTTAAAATGCATAATCTAGCATGTACATGCTTATCCCATGCACATATGTGCATGGAATATCCTTAAAGTTTACCAGGGGCGGATTTATTTCATTTCATCCGTAAGGAAAAAAAATTGCGCATTCACCGAAAATATAATTTTTAAGGTATTTCTATGCTAACATATCTCGCTATGGAGGGGGAGGGCAAGGCCCCCATGCCCCCCCCCCTAAATCCACCCTTGAAGTTTACTAATATCATTTTTCTAATGCAGATTCCAAGAACAATCCTTTTGGATGTATATTTCAATTTTCCGCTGTTATGCAATGCATTAGGGTGGTCCAATTTTTTTTATTTTTATAATCTTTTTTATTTGTCGTAGTTAGAACACCCTTAGAATATAATTTTTTATAGAAAACCCCTAAGGGGTACTTTTTGGGCCCCAAAAACCCTTAAATCAGGCAAATATCGATAAAATTCTTATAAAACCAGCCCTAGTGTTTGTAATTTTATAACATTTCGTATATTTTTTCTTTTTGAGTATAAGAACAAGCCTGCAAAATCTCAGCCTGATAAAAAGTTTCAAACCCGTCAACAAGGCCCCGAAATTGACTGGGAATTCCGAAAAAGTGCATTTTCTATTAAATTGTAATACTGACGAATTTTATATATCAAATAATAAAGTTTATAAGGCACATTTTTTTCTATATGAACCTACTTTGATTATCTCAAGATATTAAAATAATTCACGCAACGAGTGGGTCTAAGAGCCATTAAACATCAACATATTAACAAAAATCGTAAAATTTTATCAAAACTATTTTTAATTTGAGGCATTTGCTTTGCGAAATATATATATTATTTTAAACAGACGTATTGTAAAAATACTTTAAATATTAGGCCATTCAAAAAACATCTATCTGCGCCTAAGCCCCAAAATTTGTCGGAAAGACAGGCAAAATCGTAAAATTTTATGATTTTTTTAGCTGTTTGCTATTATTTTTAATAGATCGATTTTAATATGTACATACATTGTACTAAATTATTAGGCTAGTCCAAAAACATATATCCGTGCCTAAGCGCCAAAAAGGGTCGCACTCAGGTAAAATTTTAGAGATTTGTGGAAAAAAATTGTAATCAATTTATTTTTTTTTTTTTTTATTTAATACTTTTATGTGAACATATTACACATTATAACTTAGGGAACGTTCAAGTATTACGTAACGCTCCTAGGGGGGGTCATTTTGGAGTGAAAAAGAAAAAATATAGATATCAAGGCTTATAAATATAAAATTACAAACACTAGGGCTGGTTTATACGAAATTTATCGATATTTGCGTGATTTAAGAAATTTTAGGGCCCCAAAAGTACCCCTTAGGATTGTCTATAAATTTTTACGCTAAAGGCGTCCTAACCAGCACAAACAAAAAAGTTAAAAAAAAAATTGGACCACCCTATTAATGAATTGCATATAATTGTTTACGTGCTGATAACGCCATGATGACTTTTTTATATGTAAACGGCTTTTGGTAATTGCAAGTCTACTGATTTGTGATTTTTTTAAGTCTAGTATTTGTACGCTGTATAATATTGCCTAAGGGAACCTTCAAGTGTTACGTAACGCAAATTATGATCATTTTGGACCCTCCCCCCTGTAACGCTATTTTCCTATACCATTAACATGGGCGTAACACTCCAAAAAAGCTTTCGAATGATTAAAACAGTATACTGTATACACTGAATATCTTAAAACCTTCCAAAAATGTGATCTGTAAAAAGACACATATTCTTAGAATCATACAACATTCCCAATATTTTAAGAATATTCTTAGAGCTGTTTTGTGCTATGCGGGTATAGGTAAATACCCAAGGTTGATCAATTAATATAACTTTCAAGGTGGTCCGACGTACGAGATGTGTGCGCGCAAGTACATGGGCCGGGTAGCGTTGTATCTCACTCAGGCGCTTGGTCTACAGTATTCGCTACACTCGTTACGACGCGCGTAAATTATAGTAGACGCCAAAGATATAGTAGAACGTTTACATTTGAAACATATTAATGTGAGATAAGGGCGTAATTTGAGTTTATTATATTAGGTACGTAGAGGACTTAGTAGACGTTCACACTGGACGAGTAGTGGCAATAAAGCTTGATAAGCGCCGGAAAAAAATGTTCGCTACTAAAAAAAATCTCTTATATCTGTGGCGTCTACTATACCTCGCTCCCCACCCGTAGAAGCTCATACATCGGATAATCTTGTGTATTATTATTAAATTACTTTGGTAAATACCAGCAAATTTTACCTTAAGGTAAGAATTTTCCACAGTAAAAATCCCTTAGGGGTAATAATTGAAAAGTGTAAATTCTATTCTAATTGTGCCAAAATATCAAATCGATAAAACCTTTATAATATAACTGAACATGATACTATGGTCTGTTTTTTTCAAGCAAGATAGTAAATTAAAAATCGCACAGTGAATATTTTCAAAACAGATTCGAATATTGGATGTGCGAATATACTGCCTAGTTTATTTTATAAAACATAACTATATTCTATACACAAATTTATACTATTCAAACCTGTTGTAGAAGTATTTACTGTGCGATTTTTAATTTACTATCTTGCTTAAAAAAACGGACCATAGGACCATTTATACTATAACTCAAAATGTTTAATTTTGACACTTAGACCCTTCAGAACTTACACTCTTCCATTATGAATAAATTATTGCGAAAAAATATAGGCCAATAAATAAGATGTAGGGGCTAAAAATATTGTTTACATACACACAGACAACACAAATTAATTTTACCAACACATAATTAATAATAAAAAGCTCACACAAAACACAATACAAATATACATTAAGTTTATAGGATTTTAGCTTAGCTAAGACAAAAAAAAATTAAATAAGAAAAAAGCCAGGCAAGATTAAACAAAAAAGTTAGAAACAGTGTAAATTTGTAATATAAAACAGTATTATTAATAATATATTATTTAACAAGATGTCAGTTAAAAAAAATTAGTACATTCATTTGTTAATATGATATTTATGGTAGAGTTAATATTGTATAAAACTGTGTTTAATATTTTTGATAATAGATGGTAAATAATTATTATGGTAAAGAGATACTTTTTTATAAAGCTGTGTTTAATTTGTTTGGTATTGGATAGATAATTTCTTGTTATGACAACTAAGCTTTTAAGTTACTACAAAGTTTAATAAATTTAATATTTATATTGAAGTTTAAAGAACGAAATAATTTTTAATTCTTAAACTTTGGTTTAATATTTACAGGTCTTTTTAAATATTACCAAATTAAGTGGAAAAAAGTTTGTTTAAAAAAGTCCACTTGTTTAACCTGTTTTATCATATGATGAAAGGATCATTTCTTGATAAAAAAATAGGTCAAAAAACTCGAATAAACACTATTTCCGAAAAATAAATTTTGAAGAAAAATTTTTGGTTTTTAACCATAGAAAAATGTAGAAAATAATACGAAAATATCAGATTTTTTAATAGAGCTTTATTTTAATTTTCATGCCAATCAATCGCCAAATACTACAAAACAAACCTAAAACTGACACAAAAAACCTAGTTAAAATTTTGATTCAAAATTTTCACATTTCATGTGCACGTTAAAAAAATATCGGTATCCCCAATCGTCAGTGTGTTAGTAATTTTGATTATTGTTATTTATTAAAGTTACTTGAGTTATTATAAAATAGTTGTTCAAAAAATAATACGACTTACCTAGTGGTGTTGGCTTGCAGACCTACTGTTGAGCCGGAACCACGCTTTGGAAGCGAATTTTTAACACTCTGGCAAGAAAGAAAAGTATTAATATACTAGTAAAATTAGGTTGTGGGTCAGTGTGCCACCTAGGCCAGGGTTTTTCATATAATTATTATTAAATGTAGCAGAAATACTTAAACTTACTAAATTTCAGTAAATACATATATTGTATATTGTAGAAATTTGCTGAGGTTGAGTCCGCTGTAACTCGTGAACTACTCATCTTATTGAAAAATGTTTCCTACAAAAGTTGCAGGAAATGTCATGCTCTATAATTTGTAATGTAATGTTTTTAACCTAGGTGGAGCTGGAGAGAAGATATTCTCGAAAAACTGGTTTTCGGTACCATTTTTCCAATATGGCGGCCCAAGCGGCGGTCGCTCAAGGTCGAAAACTCGGAATATTAATGAGGATACCAAACTGTACAAAGAGTCTAGCAGACTAACCATATGAAAACTGCCCCCGCTTTAATGTAACTTTTTGATCCGGTTACGTAACACCCTTGACCTCAAAGACAACTCACCCCAATTTCAGACCCCTACCCCTCCCCTAAGGGTAATAATAGCATAAATTTAAAAAACCAAAGTCGATTTTCTCGGTAACAATTCCAGATATTTTAAAGATTAAAAAAACAAATTATAGCTACTCACTAGCACTACAAAATATAAATTTTTTAATTTAACCAGTTTTCATATAGTTAGTCTGCTAGACTCGTTACCAAATTAGAACTCTCCTTGACCTTTTGCAGCGAAAGCCCCCTATTATGAATGCAGTGCCTGGCCTATAAATGACACAGCCACACAAAACAAAAGGTTAAATACCCTTTTTGAGATAACCCCAACCTCAAAAAACGTCATTTTTGAGTATGAAAATAACGTTTTTTGAAAATTAATCAGATGAGGGCTGTTTTGACGTCAAATTCGGGTCCAGCGCCTCAAAATACAGAGGAATATAATGGTTCCCAAAAAAGATTTTTACCTTTTTTTTTTAGTTTCGGTTGCCCCACATGTAGCTACAAAAAAAAGATCAAAGAATTTTTTTGGAGAACATTGTATTCCTATCATTCGTAAAACTGCTTACCTTTGAACTTTTATTTTTTACACATTCTAATATATTGTCCTTGCAACTATTTTGGTGTACGGTTGTACTACAATCTAAAACAAAACAAATTTGATAGTTACATATGGGTATTTCTGTACGAATCCATACCACCTTGGTGATTGAATGTCACGGATTTTCGTTAAACTTTTTTTATATTATCACCACTCTAATACTAAAAGCCTTATGCAAAAAAAAAGAGTTTAAAAAAATTTTTTGGCTGAGATATGATTTTTTTAAAATTTTATAATTTTTCAATTTTTGACGATAAAGAAAACAGCTTTATTTTCAATTTATTACTATAAGTCTGACAATTTTAATCCAAATTTGATGAAATTTGGTGCACCCATGTAATCTTAGATGACAATCTTGAATTTTTTAT
Organism: Brachypterus glaber; assembly: GCA_958510825.1. NCBI lineage: Eukaryota > Metazoa > Arthropoda > Insecta > Coleoptera > Kateretidae > Brachypterus > Brachypterus glaber. Next base: position 26,260,272 of record OY294049.1, on the reverse strand, counting down.
AATTTTTTTTAATAGTGGGTTTCTGCTCTTCTTCTTTTTCTTCAAAAATATTTTTTTACGTTTTTTTATAACTATGTTTAACCCGATATTTCGTAAAGTGCCCCCCCTACGATTTTTCTCAAATTTTGGTCAAATGTACTTCTAAGTGTCCTTTTTTCAATGACGTAAAATTTATTCTGGGCAAATTAGGTTTACTATATACTTTAGCCATTTTAAATTTTTACGACAATGAGGAATTGTGCTGGAAATAGCTGTTTTACAAAAAAAGGCACATATTGTTTTTTATATGTTTTTAATAGTTTAGGTCAAATGCTTCATTTTAAGACAAAAACAAAATAATTAATTGTTGTTTTTTTTCAAAAAAGGCGTAAGTCCACAATTTTATTACTTTTTTATTTCTATATATTTTGTAGGCGTTTTTTTTTTCTGGTGTAAACGTTAGCTTACGTTAAATACTAAGTCTTTAACATCAAAAACTATTTTTATTTTTTTTTAACACAATGTGTTTTTTGATTTTGTTTTTGATCTTAAAAATGCCTAAAAGTTGGTAAACTGTCAGAGTAAGAAACTTTTTTTTTGTTATAAATCTTTTTTTAATTCGCAGCTCAGAGAAAAGTTTTCTATGCCGGGGATAAATCCTTAATAAAAATTAATTTAAAAAATATTAATTTATTTAACATACTAATTCTTTATTTACAATTTATTTATGTCTTATTATTTACCTTTAATTATTATACAAAGCTTATCAAAATCTTTTAAATTTTTGTGAAGCGCATCCATCGCTAAAATATAATGAACTATTTTTTTATTTGCTTGTATTCCAAAGTGACATTGTTCGGTTAAAACTGTTAAGTTAAAAGTGACAATTTTGTTAACAGTTTGTCTTTTGTTTTACTTCGGCGTTCCCTTTTGGAAAATTGTATAGCGGTTGTGCTTGAAAAAACAAAAACAAAATTTTGTTGGCCCCTTATGGAAAATTGTCAGATAACTGACAGAACCAAATTAAAACTAATTTTACCTATTACTTTTACCTTTTTGTGTTAAAATATGTTTAGAAGCGAAAAAAAAAATAGCGTATGATCCAAAGACGAGGAATATATCTCAATCTCTGCATGCGACCGAGCAACATTATTTCTCGTCCTTGGATCATACGCAATTTTTTTTCTCTTATAAACATATTTTTAACAAGAAATAAATAATAATGTCATATTAAAAAAATGGCAGGCCAGCATCTTGTTGTATATAACTGGCAGTTGTTTTACGATTGACAGGTCGCGGCATGCCGGTTGCCTACACTGTGCGCGTGAAAAAATGTACTTTCCCGCACGCTGCCATGGTAACGTGCGGGAAAGTAAAAAGCTAAGAAATAGGATATCTTGTGGTCAGAAAACTTCATTTGTTTATGTAGAAATGTTAACTTTTCTATTAGATCGTAGAAAAACTTTTTTTGATCTGCGTTATTATGGTATGGTATTTTTTAATTGTAAATCAGTTAGCCTTGGATTGGTTTATGCATGACATGTGTCAAAATACACTAGCGTCTTTTCAGAATTTAAATAAAAAATAACTTTGTATAATAAATTAAAGTTAAATAATAAGACATAAATAAATTGTAAATAAAGAATTAGTATGTTAAATAAATTAATATTTTTTAAATTAATTTTTTTTAAGGATTTATCCCCGGCATAGAATTCTCTGAGCTGGGAATTAAAAAAAGATTTATAACAAAAAAAAAGTGTCTTAGTCTGACAGTTTACCAACTTTCAGGCATTTTTAAGATCAAAAACAAAACAAAAAAACATATTGTGTTAAAAAAAAAATAAAAATACGTTTTGGTGTTAAAGACTTAGTATTTAACGTAAGCTAACGTTTACACCAGAAAAAAAAACGCCTACAAAATATATAGAAATAAAAAAGTAATAAAATTGTGGACTTACGCCTTTTTTGAAAGAAACCAACAATTAATTATTTTGTTTTTGTCTTAAAATGAAGCATTTGACCTAAACTATTAAAAACATATAAAAAATAATATGTGCCTTTTTTTGTAAAACAGCTATTTCCAGCACAATTCCTCATTGTCGTAAAAATTTAAAATGGCTAAAGTATATAGTAAACCTAATTTGCCCAGAATAAATTTTACGTCATTGAAAAAAGGACACTTAGAAGTACATTTGACCAAAATTTGAGAAAAATCGTAGGGGGGGCACTTTACGAAAAATCGGGTTAAACATAGTTATAAAAAAACGTAAAAAAAAATTTTTGAAGAAGAAGAAGAAGAGCAGAAACCCACTATTAAAAAAAATTATAAAAAATTCAAGATTGTCATCTAAGTTTACATGGGTGCACCAAATTTCATCAAATTTGGATTAAAATTGTCAGACTTATAGTAATAAATTGAAAATAAAGCTGTTTTCTTTATCGTCAAAAATTGAAAAATTACAAAATTTTAAAAAAATCATATCTGAGCCAAAAAAAATTTTTAAATTCTTTTTTTTGCATAAGGCTTTTAGTATTAGAGTGGTGATAATATAAAAAAAGTTTAACGAAAATCCGTGACATTCAATCACCAAGGTGGTATGGATTCGTACAGAAATACCCATATTTATAACACAAAATTAAAAAAGTTTTTCAGTTGCATTCGAGAATTCACTATAAGTTTTTAGCGTTTTATATGTTTTTTTGAAAAAGCAAAATGTTTCTTTATGAGTCGATTAGACATGCCCCTAAGAACATTTTGGGTAAAAATTAAAAAAAAAACTCTGGGCGCTTTTTTTAATTTGATTCTTTAACGTTTTTTAGAAAATATGACATGTTACATGTCATTTTAGATTTACAAATTTTAAAATAATTCACCTACTTCAGCCCCATTATCTCGAGATTCAGTAAACCGATTTTTGTTTGCAAATCACCATTTTACTAAACGTGAAAAAACTTTTAAAATTACATGTAACGTGTCCTATTTTCTTGGATCCTTAACAATGCTGTATTTATACGTAAAGAACCTAAAATAAAATTTAAAAAAAGCGCCTGATAATTTTTTTTAATTTTTACCCAAAAAGTTCTTAGGGGCATGCCTAATCGACTCATAAAGAAAAATTATTTTTGTTTGTTCAAAAAAAAATTAAACGCTAAAAACCTTTACTGGAATTGCGAATAAGGGAACGTCCAAGTATTACGTAACGCAAACTTTGATCATTTTGGACCCCCCTCCCTGTAACGCTATTTTCCTATACCATTAACATGGGCGTAACACTCCAAAATGAACTCCACCCCCACCCCTTTCCTAGGAGCGTTACGTAATACTTGAACGTTCTCTTAGGGGTAATAACGGATTTTTACTGTGGAGAAAAAATGTTATATACAGTTTTTTGCTAGAATATAATGTTTTAAAGATACAGAATTTAAAATCAAACAAAACACCTAGTTTGAAATTTGCAAACTAGATGGCTCTAGTGTACAATAGTACCGATGTTTTGACAGGGTGCTTGCAACGTTTCATCTAGTTTATGTTGAAATTGCAAGATATGTACAAGGGCTGATATGTTAAAGCGTAGTAGTGAATAATAACAGAACACTCCTGTTAAATTTTCAACGAGTGATTTGCGCAAGGGGTGTCCGCTATCTTGAATTTTAGGGGTGAATGCGCTAAATATGCATCTTACGATAAAAATGCATTAACCAATTTTGTTAAGGAGGAATTTTCCAAAAAATTTAGTATGGATAATTTTTTAAATATATTAATAACAATCAAGTTATAAATGAGGAGAATTATTTCAAGTTAACAAATTTTTAACACGATTTGTAAACTTTTGAAATAATGCTCCTCAAATATTCAAAAATGTTTAGGGTGTAATTGGTTTTTCGATTTTGCAGGATAAATTATTATTAGCAAACTTGTAGCTTTAAAAAGTTTCATGAGTATTTTATAAATTCCTACAAAAGTTTATAATATATGAAACTTATAGAGAACTTCAAGAGCTTTTGATACTCATAAACACTTTTATCCTCCAGTGAACAACTTGAGTAAAAAAATCGAAAAAAACTATTTTATCTCCAACATGGCTTTGAACAAAACTCGATTTTTGTGATTATTACAAAAACTGTTGGAAATTTTCTCCTTAAAAAAAAATGGTTATATGCATTTTTATCAAAATATACATATTTAGCAAGATAACCGCACTCACCCCTAAAATTCAAGATAGCGGACACCCCTTACGCAAATCACCCGGTGAAAATGAACAGGAATGTTCTGTTACTATCCACTACTACCCTTTAAAACAACAACCCGTGAGCATTCATTGCAATTTAAATTTACAGGATTCGGTTTTGATTTAGGTTGTAAAAATACATCGTAATTTCAAAGTTTCGGTTTCGGCCGAAACTAAAATGAAAACCGAAGGTTCGGTTTCGGCCAAAAAAGCAGTTTCGGTCGGACACTAAATATTCTAGTCTCGCTTTTAAATAGGGGTAAAATTTTATAAAAGAAACGCCGGAGCATATTTGAACATTAAATTTTACTTCGCCGCTATACCAAAACGTTAGTCGATATTTTCAGAATGTTTTTAGAAACTCAATAATTCGCTTATGGTCAGGATTAGGCCAGATGTGCACTGGTCTAGCGGGAAGCTCTTTTTATTTCCTTTAAAATGTTATCCCTACAATCGAAAAAAAAATATAATAAACTTACTTTCACAATAAAGAGCAGGTTTATTGTTAAGTGGTTTAATACAATAATCACAAATTTGAGAGTTGCCATAGCATGCTGAAACCCACTGATGACTAGCTTTTTTATTCTTATCCTACAACAAAGAACATTACAATTTAAAATACATATAAGTAAAAAAAGTAAAGAAAAATAGTTATTTATGGTACGAGAGAGGAAACTAGGATTTTACCCATAAGAAAATTAACCCACAAGGCTGAAGGCAGAGTGGGTTAGTTTTAAAGAAGGCAATATTACTTTACTCACGAGTGACATACAAAGTTTTATCCAATAGCTTAGAAATTCATTTTTATTAAAAATTTTAATGACATTCACAAGAAAATAATTTGACAAGTGACAATTGAGTGGGTAAAATACATAATGGTCCAATCTGTAAAGTAAAAACCACGTGTGGGTTATTATTGAGTTTCCTTATTTAAAATAAAACTATTAATTGTCTTATTATCTGTATGTATTGGATAAAGGTTATTAAAATTACGTTTGTGAGCTATTTTTCCTGTTTTTTTATTATTTTTATCTGTAGCTTGGTTCTAAAAAGGGCAAGATCAAAAATTTTGAACGGTCACACATTGGCCGTTTTAGCAGTTTAACAGAAATATTTATTGAAAACACACGATGGTCCTTGTCGTTTAAAGTCTACATTTTTTTCACAAGCACTTACATTGGATTTTTTAGTATATACCGGGTGTCCCAAATGTTACTTCCCGGTCAGTATCTCCGTTATTTTAAAAGATAAAAACTTAATTAAAAAAAAACATATTAAATGGGATCAAAAGTACTTTTAAATCCCAAACCAAAACAAACCCCTCATTAGCTCATCCCCTTGGAACCACACCAAACTTTTTTTTTTTAATAGCACCCGCATAGTTTTTTAGTGATATTAAGGCACTGTAAATTCTGAATTAAACGGTGTATTACACTTTGTATTTACCCTAAGGGAAAGTAGCCTATAATGAAAAACTAAAAAAAAAATCAAATGTTTTTTTAAGTTTTTTTTTGGATATATATGTATATATATATTTTTTTTTTCAGTAAAACTTTTTTGAAAATATTTCAAAATTAGTTTAAGCTACTTCCCCGTAAGGTAAATACAAAGTGTGATACGCCGTTAAATTCAGAATTTACAGTGCTTTCAAAATCACTAAAAAAAACTACGCGGGTGCTATTTGAAAAAAAAAGTTTGGGGTGGTTCCAAGGAGTGTGTTTTGGTGTGGAATTTAAAAGTACTTTTGGTCACATTTAATATTTTTTTTTAATTGTTTATATCCTTTAAAATAACGGAGATATTGGCCAGGAAGTAAAATTTGGGACACCCGGTATAGATCTGAAAAAAATAGTTCGGCGATATAGAAGAGAAAAATATGCAAGTTGCTTGTAAAACAAGTTTACACTACGATATTTCAAAAACGCCTTGACCCAGTGACTTGAAATTTGGAACAAAGATTTTCTAAGTAGTAAACAAAATTTGTTTCAAATTTCAAGTCTCTATGTCAAAGGTTTCTTGAAATATCGTAGTGTTAGGTTGTTTTGCAAGCGACTTGAATCTTTTTCTCTACTATATAAGTTAAAATACGGAAAAAGCGAGGGAAAAAGTGACACTGGCCCTTTTAGCACCAAGCCACAGATATATTGTGTAGATTTTTAAGAGTTCTTACCTTCTTTTTTCTGAAAAATAAACTTCCACGTTTCCGTCTTTTTTCTGAATTTCGGTCATATGGAATGCTGCAAAATTATTTAATTATTTAAATTATTAATGAAATATATTTTTAAGTTATTTCACTCTAAAATATACTGGTAATTTTTTAGATGTATGAATGATATCCATCCGTCCGAAAGGACGCATCTGTCTGCTGACACGAAACAATGAAAGGTCTAAGATATTTGAAAAAAATTAAATAGAACCCTATTGACTTAATAATTATGCAATTTAGACAACTTTTAACTCCCTATCCCCTGTGTCACTCCTTGTCGGTTTTGTTTCTACCACCCTAAGAAATTACGTCACCGATACCACATCACCCCCTCCCTACTCAAATAAAAAAAAACATATGCTCAAAATATTTTTTATTGTATATTTTAAATTTGAGTTTAAAATTTTTTAACAATTTAACCCCTTTTTAGCCCCTAAATTTAGAATGTTTTTTTTTTAATATACATTCAAAAGATATTTTCTATTGCCGTTTTAGAAATCTAAAAAAATAACAGTATAATCAGTTTATCATATTCTATAAGAAAACATTTCTTTTAATATAGTCGACATATCAAAAAATTGCCCCATGATGCCGTTTTTTAAAAATTTATAGAGCTACAAAAAAAAACACAGGAAAAAATCAGAACTGTGCAAAAAGACTAGGTGCATGCGTTGGTAAAAAATTGCTATGTGCAAAAAAAACGCAAATTTACAATGCTGAAGCTTTTTTGGAGAAATTTTCATCAATTTGGTTTTTTCTAAAATTTTTGGCAAGTCGCCCCTCGAAGAATTATTTTGGCAAATCGCCGCCATGGAGAAAAATATTTTTTACAGGGTGATTTATTAGCCTGTTTTCAAGATTTGCCAGCGAAAAGTAGATTTAATTTCATGAAGAAATGTTCATATAAACGTAGGTCCTATCTTTCTCCTTCTGAAATTATAGCTTTTTTTAATTTTTAAGTTGAAAAACCTAGTAACCATGATTTAGCATAACAAAATTTAGTTAGTGCGTTCAATGGAAACAGCAAAACTCATCGAAAACTGTCAAATCTTTACTGAACGCTATGATCAGTTTCGATTGAAAGATGTCACTGGAATCATTCTTCATCAACGTTTTAAGATAATTGATTTTATAAAAGCGCGGGATTGTACTTTTTGTAACCTCAAATGGTGGTTGTGACAAGTGACAGATATTAGCCGTTCAGCAGTTTGCTAGTAAAACTTATCATTTGATGACTTTTGATTAGTTTTGCTCTTTCATTGAACACACATAATAACTACCCTAGTAGAAAAGTAACGCTATATTAACGTTTTCGCAACGTTGAATTATTGTTTAAAATCATGTCACAATGTATAAATGTTCCGCTTCACAACGTTGGATACTAACGTTATACTCTAACTTTGCCACAACGTTGTATTTTAACATTTGTGAAAATTTAATGTTAGAATATTGTTTATTTTAAAGTTCACATGCAACGTTAAAATCTAAGGTTGAAATATTGTTGATTTCACCGTTACTATACAACGTTAAAAATCACTGAAAATTATAGCAAAACACAACGTTGCGTGAAGTTGTATTTTAGTGATTTCTACCAGGGTATCATTTTAAATCATCACCTGTCAATAATAGTTTTTTTATATCAATGGTAAGCGCTATATTAGATTAGATAAAGAGAGAAGTTCTACAAAAGTATAAATATGTTTGTTTTAAAATTAAATTATGCATATTTTAGGTAAAAGTAGTTTTAAATTAAGTTTTAAAAGGTTTATAAATACCTAAAATATGTATAATTTTCATTTAAAACATAATAATAATTATAATTTGTCTCCCTCTGTAGTACTTCTATCTTTATCTAATCTAAATGAAGCGCCGACCATTGACATAAACCAACTATTTTTGACTTTGATAATTTAAAATGATAGTTACTAAATTTATTTTGGCTAAATCATGGCTACTACGTTTTTCAACTTAAAAATTAAAAAAAAAAAATCTGTAACTTCCGAACGAAGAAAGATAGGACCTACGTTTATATGAAGATTTATTTCGTCATGAAATTAAATGTACTTTTAGCTGCCAAAGTTTGTAAACAGGCCAAAAAATCACCCTGTATATTGAGATACTTCTCTAATATTACTACAAAAGAGTCAAAATATGAAAAGCGTTACGTTCCCTGAGCTATATGAGATCATTTTTCTCTGGCCGTATGTATAATAATTATAATAATAATAATAATTTAATCAAACAGACGAGCGGCATAGCCGATGAGACTGCGTTCAATTACAAAAAATAAAAAGTAGTATATCATAATGCTTATAGCATAATAAAAATAAATAAGTATACAAATAAAATATCACAATAAAAAAATAAAAATCACAAATTAAGAAGTTAAATAAATTAAATTAAATAGTTAATAAATTAAATAATAAATCACATATAGTGTACTAAATTGCCATTCCAAACAGCCATTTCCTTATCCAATCTATTTTTGAACTGGTTTACGGATTGCGCATTTACAGTTTGGCAATAAAATGTTAACCCACAATGTGATCATGATCACGTGACATGAAAATAGCTTGTTGATATCTGGCAAAAATATCTTTTTATCTTTTACAAGTCCTGATATTTAGATTTATGTAAATCATCTTTTTGGAATTTTAAAAAACGTAAAAATTGAGCCACCCTAATATCTCCAAAACTAGTTGTTTTCTAGAAAAATCCTTTAGATCTAGTAATCTAGTACCCTACTAACAAGTATTACGTATTTTTTTTTTAAATCGACCACCCGTTTTAAAGAAAATAATTTTTATTAATTTTATATTTTGGAATTAATTACTCCTTCGCCACAGCGAATTTTGGGTTAAAATTTGGTATGGTATGTTTTCATACCGAGGACAAGGTAACTGCAAAATTTCGGGTCGATCGGGTTGGGGGCACTTTTCACATAGTTATCCTGCTATGGCCTTTACTTTTTTTTAATTTCTTTATTATTTTATTATAAAATGTTTCTTGTTTTCAAATAGTAACTAAAAGAATGTAACTTTTGTTCAAATCGACCTATTTAAATAAAAGTTATGAAGGTCACGTGAATCTTTTCTGCGATTAACTATTTTTTTCTGGGCATTGTAAATTTGCAGTTCATTGTAAAGGTTACTTACTGGTGCAAATTGGTGATTGACCGAGGCTGATACCGGACGTGGCCAGATCTGCTGCCTTCCTCTTCCGTCTCGCTCTCGGTGCCACTGGGTCTTCCCCTACACACCAAGCTAAGCACATGCACTACATTGCCAACTAGCTAGTATTTTTTATTATTTTTTCTACGACCATTTTGGTGATATTTTAGTATAAATAACTCAAGGAGCGCTAGTCACAGTTAATTTTCAGCGAGTTTATAAAAAAGGGGTAATTCAAATATAATTTCGATCATTTTAAGGGGCGATTCTACATTAAAAAATATTAAAAAAAAAAAGTTCCTTAAGGGTTGGTTCGGATGTTTATTTTATGTTCTGAGCATCAAAAATATAAAATAAAGTATCAAAAATACATGAATAAAAATTTTAATACTGAAAGGTCATTAAAAACTGCGAATAAAAGCTAGTATGCATCTAGGTTCAAAAGTTAGTTCTGAATAACACTTTTTAAGGGACTGTAGCGATTTGTTGATATTTATGTATGAACTTTTTTTCGTAGTTTTTGATCTAGAATCGTCCTGAAGTATTAAAATTCTTATTGGCGCATTTTTTAGTTCCTATTTTGGGGACAGAGGTCTTTACCTCGAAAAAATTTACCTCGCAAGCAATTACCTCGAAAATTTTTACCTCGAAAGCCCATTAACTCGCACGAAAATTACCTAGAAAGGAAGGACATTACCTCGAAAGAAAATACCTCGAGCGGACATTACCTCGCATAAAAAAATACCTCTAAAATACATAATTTTTTAAAAATTATAAAAAATCTATTAGAACAGAAGGGAAATTTAACAGCAATAAACTTAGTTAAAGCAATAATATTGATATATTATACAAAAATAAAGTATTTGAAATCGCGAATAATCAAAAAGCTGTCACTAAATATACAGAAACATTTTTATAAAAAAAACAATTATAAATGTTTTTCCTTTGCAAGCAATTTTACCATATTTACCAAATTTCCAAAAAAACTTGTCTTTGTATACACGATCTTTATAATACACGAAGTTTTTATACACCGCTAATTTATCTTTCGCGAACTCTCGATATAGGTTAATTGATTCATTTTGAAATATTGACTAAAACTAAAAGCTAATAATTGCCCATAAATTAAAATTTAATCAATAAATGATAAAATATGAGCAAAAAAACTACAATATATAATAATCGCAAAGAAACAGACAAAAAATAAAAATAAATGAATATAAATAAAAAAGCCCTTTTCGAGGTAAAAGCTGTTCGAGGTAAAATCTTTCGAGGTAATGTACTGCAAGGTCATTAAAAACTGTGAATAAAAGCTTGTATGCATCTAGGTTCAAAAGTTAGAGCCAACGACTTTTCGAGGTACTGTCCTTTCGAGGGAATTTTTTTCGGGGTAATCTGTTTTCGAGGTAATGTCCTTTCGAGGTAATTTCTTTTGAGGTATTTTTTTCGAGGTATTTGCTTTCGAGGTAAATTTTTTCGAGGTAAAGATGGGCTCCCCTATTTTGGATACTCAGAACGTGCAATTTTTACTGCAATTTTATCGAGAACGGTTGGACTTACGTATTGCATAAAGAAGACCTTTTTGATGTATTTTTAACTAAAGAAACATATTTTATTGAGAAAATGTCAAAAAATCTACAGATAAAAAAGGTTTAAGCAAAATAATAACATAGCTCCCCATTTTGTACGTTCCTGGTTAAAATATCCAAATTAAAATTACATAAAATGATAGCTTAAAGGAATTTGCAAAAAATCGTTACTGTGGTTAATAGAGTTCCAGAGATATTAAATAAAATCTACTTTTTAATAATATATCATTTTTGTTTATAGAAAAGTGCGGTCGTAGAAAAAATAGCGTGTAAGACTGGTGTAAAAATAAGATTTACAAAACTGGTGTGATTACAACCATAGAATGTATCTAGGGCGGCAATACACTCGTCTTGTAAAGCTACTATTTCTGCACTCATACAATAAATACTATACTATTTTATATTTTTAAAGCAAAATTAAGGGTCATATTTGATTGTAATTGAATATGTTTTTTATTCAGTGTGATTTTATTAGGTAAAATTTTACTGGGTGTGATTTTCAGGGGTGCATCAGGGTAAACCTTTTTTGTTGTTTTAATTTGTACGTTTATAGTTAGTGGAAAATTAAAAATTAAAATATTAAGAAAATGATGAAAAATATTTCCATAATAACAGCAAAAGGTACAACTTAAAACATCCTGGTGCATATTTAAGTGTGCCAGGTGTGTTTTTGGTAATGAGATTAATTTAATTTAAAATCATGACTAAAAAACTTTAACCTCTTGTGTACTGAACTATTAAATGCTGATAAGAAAAAATATTTTTTCGAAGCTAAAAATAGGAATTTAAGTTAATGTATATTTTGTTTAAAATTTTTATTTATACAAAAAAAATTTCATATATCATATTTGTAATAATAATGGAGCATACTAATGCAATTTATTGTATAATTTCTTTTTAGTATAATACAAAAAAAAAAGAAAATAATATAAAATATACAGCTTTTACGTTATTTTTATTCATTTTGAGACGTTAAATAAACAAATATTTTTTTGACGGTCGCACGTGCGACACTGGGGGCACTGGGCAGTGTTTCTTAGTTTACGCGTGTTTCATAAAAAATATGATTGATGAGGTTGGTTGTGCCTTAAAATCCTGTAACATATTAGTTTACTAACATAATACAATGACGAAAAATTATACTTTTTAAATATTTTATATATTTTCTTATTTAATCGGGTTTGGAACTAATTTGATACACTGGTACACAAGAGGTTAATTTGATGACAACTACCATGGTGAAAAATAACGTTAGAACGACTTGACCTAACGTTAGATGAATGTGGATTGAATGTTGGATGCCTAACGTTAGGGTGTAACGTTAGAATAACGTTTATCTAAAGTTAGGAGTTTTACCAAACGTTGGAAATGTTATTCTAAAGTTAAGCACATAACGCGTTGGAAAAAAAGTTTATCCAACATTAAATTTCTACTAGGGTAGTCATAATATAATGGTTATCCATGACGAAAGGACGAAAACTACTATTTTTCGGACGAAAGCGTAAGCTGGCAAACGCTCGAATCCGAAAAAAAATGTTGTCGTTCGTGTGTCATAAACTATTTTTTTTACGATGCATCTAATTGAATTAAGAAAAAATATTACAATTAATTAAAAAAAATGACGTAGATGTAAAATTTTATTGGTTTTAATAGCAATCAGCTAACATCATTTAATTATTTTTTGCGTAGAATCCAATTCTATGGCCGCAAATCTTAAAAGAAAAGTGTCTCCTTACGACATAATCGAATAAAAGTATTATTGAATTAACTTGATTTAAAAAATACGGACAAGTCGATTGAATTCTTGCTTTTGTCGGTTAAAAACATAATATGATATATTTTTTTTAGTAAAACTGTACGTGTGGTGGTATCATAAAATGCATAAGAGTATTTTAAATAAATTCGTAAATTGCGTGTACGTAACTGATGAAACGTGACTATAATGTACCATTTTAAATTTAGTTATGCACATAAATTCAAAAAGTTAAAGAAAAGAAACACAAATATATGCATATAAAAAATATTAGCGATATTGAAATAATATTCCGTAATATACTTACATAGGTAAAGTGGGCTGTGCGCCAGTTAAAACTGGCATGGGTGCCAGAACGGCAATTATAGATGGCGTTGAAATTGATTTCTGCAAAGGCAATCGGGCGGTAAGTAAACGCTGTTGCTCCTTTTCGCGTTTTGCTTTGAGTTTGTTGAAATCGTTCTAAAAAAAGGAGTAGATTACAATTGCAAGGGAGAAAAAATTCAGCGGGTTCTTTACTAAATTAATTGAAACTGTCGTATGAAAATTTTTATATATTATTTATTTATATAAAATAAAGACTAATATAGCCTCGTATTCTTATATCCCTCGATACTACGCATTTCGGGATATAATATGGTCGGCGGGTTACGGTATCAACAAGGAGCTATTATTCTTTCATAAATGCTAACGCTTTTCGATACAAAATCGTGACAAAATTTATGGGTTTCGAGCCATAAGATTATTTATTTATATAAACCGCTGTAGAGAAGACTATAATAGCCTCGTATTCGTATATCCCTCCATACTACGCATCTCGGGATAAATGGTAACTCTTTTCGATATAAAATTCATGACAAAATTCATGGGTTTCGAGCCATAAGATTATTTATTTATATAAACCGTGGTAGAGAATTATTATAGCCTTGTATTCTTACATCCCTCGATACTACGCACCTCGGGATAAACAGTTACGCTTTTCGATAGAAAATCGTGACAAAATTCATGGGTTTCGAGCTATAAAACTTTTCCAATGTCAAAAAACAGCACGGAATAGAATATTCTATGACTAGTATGGAATAGAAAATATTCCGCACGAGCGGAAAGTATGACGGTTCTGTGAACGCGGAATGACCATTCCATACGTGTTATAGACTATACTTTTTCTTTGACTGCCAATATAAAACATTGGATGGCTTTAAACTGTGGAGAAGGTTGGAGACAATGTTCCTTGTAAATGCAAAAAAACACTTATTTTTATATAAAGCAATTAATATTATTAAATAACTTTATCAAATAATGCAAAAATTGAAGGTTATGACAGATTGTTGTGACATAAATCATGGCAAAAGATGGAGTAGTTTTATTTTTTTCAACTAAATTGAATAAAAACTGGTAAATATTAAGAAAAACTAATGTAATTTCAACGCAAAACTTTAAATTGCATAAAACTATTCAATATTACATAGTAATATGTATCAATTTGCTAATTTTGCTACAGCTCTCTTTAATTTTATAGACAAAAGATGGCACCACATGTACTCATTCTAACACTTGATCTGGTATAGCCATACCGTATCTAGAACTAAAATAAATTATTCATTCTATGTTAGAAAATTTGTAAATCGTTTCAGATATGGAAGGACGTCGATCAAAATAGTAAAGGAAGTTTCGTACCTAATATTCGCTAATCGCTCGCTAATAACGGAATCTTTTAAGATATAACTCGTAAATGAGATAAACTTTTTTGAACCATTTTAATCATTTATATTACCTGTAAATCAGCTTCGTTTAAAGAATGTGTGCTAGCGCCCCCTACAGAAACTCTGCTTCCACGATGTCTGCTAGCGGATCCATCTGGACCTAGCAATCTAACTGTGCTGCCATCTACATGGTCAATCATAGAAGATTCGTCTGCCTCTGATTCCATACTGCTCAAAGAAATACTGAAATAATCAAAATAACTAACTCATTTAATCTCAAACAAGCCGTGAACATATATAATGTTTTGCATTTTATAGTATATAAAAGCCCTGCTCAGACAAGTTGTCCTATCTGCAAAAATTTACTTTTTGAGATAAGCACACCACTGTATTGCTTTACACTAGCCCCATGTGTCTACTAAAAAGAAATGTCCTATCTAAAACCCAAATCCTAAAAATTAGCCTAAGATGTTTGTCCAAGTGAAAAATATTCAATGTTTTCTAAATAAAATTGTTCTAACTAGTTTTTAATAGACGAATAAGTCAGAACTAGGAGTCCTAGTCTAGGACTAACTTTACAGATCTTAGTAAGGGATTGGACTTTTTAGATCATTTTGTCCTAACTTTCTCAGATAGAACAAATGCATTTCGTATGACTATTTCACAAACAATATATAGGCCAATCAAAACCTTGCATTTTTAGTTGTTTGATCAATCAGATCAAAATGAATCTGATAATTTTTGCACAAGTGCAATTATCACTTGGTTACTATGGAAACAAGAAACTGACAGTTACTGACATCTTAATAAATGTTATACTTTTGCAAAATGTGTTTTTAATTTGTAAAGCTTACCTTTAATTGATTTATTTTTATTGATAAGCAGTATAAATGCTTGTTTTATTACAAAAACATCCTAGGTATAAACCCTAATTAATTCCAGATAATATATTATATTTTATGCACTTTCCATCTTAAAAGCTTTAAATCACTGATATTCATAAACTTTAATTTATTTAATTCAATCTTGGTATTAAAAATAGGCTACTCAAAACTAATTTAAACACTTATTTATTAAAAATATATTTACAGTAAGGAAGTAAATAATTTACTTCTTTTAAATGACGGAAATCAAAACATCAAACGACTGCGCTAGTACCAGTATAATTTACTGGTACCAGTACAGCTTTGCCAAACTTGATTAGAAACCGATCGAAAATTGTTTTTTTACGGGTGGAAACACCCGTTATTTTATTTCTTTTCAGTTGAAAACTAAACTTTGTAAACAAAAACAGCAATGATCATTATTTAAATGCTAAAATATATGATAGCAACTATTTTATTGGAATAATCTCAAGCATAAAATATCCCTCAAGCAAAGTTTAGACTTGGCAACATTCGCGAACAAGTGAACATCGTGGTTTAAATAGGCGCGGCAAATTTGAGATTTAAATTTTTAATTTTAATTAACGTAAATTAATATTGTTGTTTAGTTCTTAATTTTAATTTAAATATGAGACAACATTAAACATGGTAAAATTATATACTTTATTTTGTTTGTAAAAACAATAAAACTGGCCATATCTCAAAACATCTAATTTGCAGATAGGACAACTTGTCAGAAGGGCAGAATTATACAATTATTATTATATTATTCAACTTCGAGGAGTATAATACTGCTCGAAGTTGAATGTATTTTTTTTTTCTGGTAAAGTTTCAAGTTAAACCGTGGCCAACGACATTTTAGCAACGGTTAAACTTAATTAAATTGTATTCGGATATTTCCAACTTTTTTGTTTTTAAATGATTTTTTTTTTCGAATTTTGTATCAATTGATAGCACGCTTCCTTCTGTTTTTTATTTTTTTAAAATCTAAAATATATAATTATAAAATATTTGTCGATGTACCAAACCATGTTTCAACATAATCAAGCAAAAATCTAACAGAAAATATGCAGATAATTAGCAAACACGTGGAAAATTCCAGCATGTGGAAGTTTCACAAAGTTTTAAAAATTTTATAGAACCACATCTAAGTAAATGATAATAAAGCCTTTTATGTAATATTTATCTTGCCTGTTCTTTAATTTATAGAGTATAATAAACTTAAAATGACTAATTAAGTTAATATTTACGTAAGTAAAAAATAACCGTCAAAAAATCTGTCATAAAATTAGATTTTTAAAAGCGTTTTTCTTCGAAACTGGTCATTTAATTTGGCTGCAATTTTCCTAATTTAATGTTTACCCCCGAAATTACAAAATATCAAAATTTTAGGCACTTTGACTGAGGCCCAGGAACCCCCCTATATGTATGCCAGGTGGTAGGTTTGATCCTTTTAACGATTTTAACGGTTTTTGTATCCTGAAAGATACATACTTAGAATTAGAAAATTCTTAGAGTTCAGGACTTGCGTGTGTTGTATAATGAGAGATATACTTACGTCTAATACCGTATGGTATTAGCACGCCCTTTTTGTTGGTGCTCTTAGTGATCACAGCACTTTGCTTATTACTACACCTTTTCAAGTTGTAAATAGAAAAGTGTAAATTGATATTCAGAGTTTCAAATTAAATTTCAGAATATATAAATTGAAATTCAGATTTTTAAAATAAATTTCAGGCAGTATAACTTGTAGTTCAGATTTGAAAGTTATTTTTCAGGAAGCGTAAGTTGAAATTTATATTTGTAAAATGATTTTCAGAAAGCATAAATTAAATTTCAGAAATTGTAAATTATATTTCAGAAATTATAACTTTATTATTACTGAGTAAATTGTATTTCATAAAGTGTAAATTGTATTTCAGAAAGTCTAAATTAAATTTCAGAAATATTTATCTATGGAGAAACGTTAAAATAAAACAAAACTTACCTAACAATATTTATGTTTCTTAGGATAAAATTTTATGATGCAATTTTCTGATACAATTTTTTGTAAAAAAATCGTTTTTAAAACCCTTCTATTCACTTCCATATAGATATATGTAGGTATATTTGTCCTCAAATTTACCAAATGCTTTTTCAAAATAATTTAATATAAAATTTACCAAAAATTTACCAAAAACAACCGTCAACCCCCCCATCACCCCCCATGCGGCTAAGTTAACTCTGAAGGGCCCTCTCTGTTATACCCACTTAGAATAAACTTAGAGAGCTGAAATTTGGTACACATGCTTTTCTACCCTAACAAAATAATTAAATATAAAATTTACCCCCAACCCCCCACCCCTAAAATATCAAAAACCTTTTTTTTATCCACGTGAGTTAATTTAAAATAATAAAATTTTACTATAAAAAAAAACAACCGTCAACCCCCCCATCACCCCCCATGCGGCTGAAGGGCCCTCTCTGTTATACCTACTTAGAATAAACTTAGAGAGCTAAAATTTGGTACACATGATTTTCTACCCTAACAAAATAATTAAATATAAATTTACCCCCCCCCCCCCCACCCCACTCATACAATATCAAAAACCCTTTTTTTATCCACGTAAGTTAATTTAAAACAAAAATTGGGTTACGTACTCATCCCATCATAATAAAATTTTACTATATTAATTATATACAATTTCAAAAACTTTTCTTATAAATTAACCCCCCCCCCCAACATAGCATATGCGGCTAAATTAAACTCCTTTTACCCACTTAGCTAAAGTTCGGTACATATGCTTATATCCGGTGACAATATAATTTTACATAAAATCTCTGTTTCACTCCCGGGTTACTTCACACATTAATAAATTATAACTAAAAACTTGAAAATAAAGCTATATAAAAAACAAGTTTTTAAACTTAAAACCCTTCTATTGATTACGTATTATGTTTAACTAAAAAGTAGAAAACAAGATATACCAATTTACAAAAACGAATTTTTTAAAAGAAGGGTTTTGGAAATGTTGTCAAAAATAAAGAATTCACAAATTTACCCTATTAGGGGGGGTAGCCAAAATATGAAATCTCTATCATCTACAATAACGCGTGAAACGGGGTATGAAGTGTATGAATTTTGGTACAATATGCGTTACGTAATACTTAAACGTTCCCCAATTGTGAAGTGTGCGAAAAAAAAATTATTTGATAACGCGATATTTTGTATGTTGACCTAAGTAAAAAGTATTTTTTTTCTTCTTCGTCCTTTTATAATTAAATATAAATTTACCCCCCCCCACCCCACTCATACAATATCAAAAACCCTTTTTTTATCCACGTAAGTTAATTGAAAACAAAAATTGGGTTACGTACTCATCCCATCATAATAAAATTTTACTATATTAATTATATACAATTTCAAAAACTTTTCTTATAAATTAACCCCCCCCCCCCAACATAGCACATGCGGCTAAATTAAACTCCTTTTACCCACTTAGCTAAAGTTCGGTACATATGCTTATATCCGGTGACAATATAATTTTACATAAAATCTCTGTTTCACTCCCGGGTTACTTCACACATTAATAAATTATAACTAAAAACTGGAAAATAAAGCTATATAAAAAACAAGTTTTTAAACTTAAAACCCTTCTATTGATTACGTATTATGTTTAACTAAAAAGTAGAAAACAAGATATACCAATTTACAAAAACGAATTTTTTAAAAGAAGGGTTTTGGAAATGTTGGCAAAAATAAAGAATTCACAAATTTACCCTATTAGGGGGGGTAGCCAAAATATGAAATCTCTATCATCTACAATAACGCGTGAAACGGGGTATGAAGTGTATGAATTTTGGTACAATATGCGTTACGTAATACTTAAACGTTCCCCAATTGTGAAGTGTGCGAAAAAAAAATTATTTGATAACGCGATATTTTGTATGTTGACCTAAGTAAAAAGTATTTTTTTTCTTCTTCGTCCTTTTCCTTGTATTTTTTCGATTTTTGCTTTCCCATTTTGAAAATTTTCAACTTTTGGAAAAGCCTTGTATTTTTTACTTTTGTTTTTAGTTTAGCTTAGCCCACTATAATTTTTTTGTTTCTGATTTTCTTTTAAAATTTAGTATGATTAAACCTTTAAAAACATTAATGTTTCCTGAAAAAAAAATTTGAGAGAAAATTTTCTTCCACTCTTGTAAGGCGTCCTTCACTTCCAATTCCAATTCCAATAATGGCATTTTCCATAGTTTGCCAGCTCGATCTAATATAATTGTCGGCCTACGCAAAACCGTATTACTCTGTAGTGATATTTGCGCAGACGCCAACTTATAAAAAAATTATCTTTAAAATTTATAAAAAAATTGAGTTTACATGTTAAAATTTAACATCACACAATAAAAAAAAAACATAAATATTCACGATTTACTTAAAACTTTATTATTTAAGTAATATTTTCACGAAACAACATAAAATAAAATAAATCAAGTCCTGTGCATATCTACGATAACAGGCTGATGCAGGAGTAAATCCGCCTAAGCGGCCACATCCGTCTCCTACAAAGAACACGCTGCGACTGGGTCCTTCACTTCAAGTGAAGGACGCCTTGACTCTTGTCGATTTTTTTAGCCCCCCATAATTTCTTATTTTTGGGATGTTTTTTGGTATTTTTTTTTTTTATTTTGAACTAAATTTTTCTTTTTTTTTAGCGTATAATACTCCTCTGCTATGAAATTACAAGGTGTACAATAAAAAAAAAATAGTTTACCTTCTTTGACGGCCATGTTTTACTTTATCTTTGTTTCCCGTTAAATCTTCCAGCGCTGTCCATGATCTCCTTCTTTGAGTTTCTGGTTGACACAACCAATCTTGGCCAGCTGTATATAAACACAAATTAGAATATTGTACAGGGTTCACACATTTATTGACCTTTTAAATTCCCTTCCAAGCAACCCAAATATTTATTTTTTTAATAACAGGTCCGTTTATTAAGGGTACTTTAAAAGGACTCCTTTTGTGTATGTGAGTTAGACCCTGTTCCGACTGGTTAAAATACAAATTTTGGATTTTGAGGGAAAAATTATCAGTCATTAATAAAGATAATGACATTGTGTTTTCACCATTGTTTAATTAAAAAAATTGTATTTTTTTAAATATAATTATGTGGCTTAGTTCTAAGAGGGCCAATGTTACTATTTTCTTATACCACCGAACTACATTTTTTCAGATCTACATATAGGTAAAAACACGTTAAAACATCCCACCTCTTAACCATGACCTCTGGGATTTTGATCAAATTTGGCATACAGGTTCTCTCATGAGTGTATACGATGAAAAAAATATACCAAAAAATCCCAATTCATTTTTGACGTATTTATGGACAATAACATGGATGGCCGATTTTGACATAACATAAATTTCTCAAAGTGCACTTAATTTGAAATGTTTGTACAAAAAGTTTATTATCAAAAAAAAGTCAAGACTAGGCACACCTACTAAAAAATAGATACTTTTTATATTTCCGTATCAAAATTTACCAAACCATAAAGGCTCAAGCAGTATTCTTCTTCTACAAATATGATTTTTTTTTTATTTACAAGGCTACTTTCAATCGCAAATATCGAAGTGGGCCCCAAATCAGATTCTTTTAAAATTTTGACAAAAAATACTTTACGTTACGCCCTTTCGAACGGTGTATAATTTACTTTATATATTTAATATATTCATGCTCTTTTGAGTGCTCTAAAGTGGTTGAAATATCGTTAAACAATATTAATAGGAGCTTTCAACTTTTTTTTTGTCTTATGTTCCTAATGTTATTAAATTAAATTCATATTTAAAAAAGTGCAAAAAATACACTTTTCGACAAGTTTTGTATACTATTTTTTCTACGACAAAGTTTACCTCGGAATTTACTAAAAATATATAATTTACTAAAAATGTCTAATTTTATTACAATTTTAATTTTATTATTATTATCAAAATTTGAAAAGATTTGTAAATTTTGAAAAAATCATTTTTGTAGAAGAAGAATAAGACTGCTTGAGCCCAAGGGCGTAGATGTTTTTCTTCTATGTTCTAAGTTTACCTCGAAATTTACTAAAAATATATAATTTACTAAAAATGTCTGATTTTATTACAATTTTAATTTTATTATTATTATCAAAATTTGAAAAGATTTTTAAATTTTGAAAAAATCATTTTTGTAGAAGAAGAATAAGACTGCTTGAGCCCAAGGGAGTAGATGTTTTTCTTCTATGGGGGGCAAAAAATTGGCGCCCAACCCTAAGGGGGGGGGGGTAATTACCCCCATTGCCCCCCCCCTCATCTACGCCCTTGCTTGAGCCTCTTTGGTAAATTTTTATACGGAAACATAAAGTATCTATTTTTTAGTAAGTGTGCCTAGTTTCGCCTTTTTTTGATAAAAAAACAAACTTTTTGTACAAACATTTCAAATTAAGTGCACTTGTGCACTTTTATGTATATTTTTTTCATAGCTGACACTCATGAGAGAATTCCATACTGCCTTCCTAAGATGAAAGGTCCTATCTGTGTATGTTAAACCTATATAGATAGCATATATAACCTAAAAATGCCAATGTTAATGCTCATAAGATAAATGGAGGTTTTAAGCGACAAGGGCCGATGCGTGTTTTCAATAAACATTTCTGTTAAACTGCTAAAACGGCCAATGTTTGACTTAGTGTATCTGTTCAAAAATGTTGATATTGGCCCTTTTAGAACCAAGCCACAGAGTTATAATATATTAATATATTTGACTTCGAAAATTAGAAAATTTTGTTAATTTTTGGTGGGATTTATATGCAATATTGTTAGAATTATATTACCGAAACCGAAATTTAATATATTACTTACCGCTTCCTTTTCGGCTGTTGGGCTGATGGACTGGCGACGAGCCCAGCGAACCCCCAAGCAAGTCCATGTCGAAGGGGGCTTCATTCAGAGCGGGACAGCTAGCACTTAAGCGAGCGACTTGCACTAAAAGAGGATTCAGGCAGGCAGCAAACTCTTTCATCTTGGGCACATAGGAATCTAAAATAAAAGTTTTTGATAATAACTTGCCTGGAACAAAGGGGACAATTTTCCCCAAACAAAGGGGGCAAAAACTTAAATTTTTGTAATAATTATACAATAATTAGGTACACAGGCCCACGAAAAAATAAAAGTGCTCTCTCTGCGCCATGGATAAGACCATGATATTCCTATGTATTTTCGCCCGCTGAAACTGAATCTAAATGCGGTTTAACCCCTACAAGTCTAAATTTTTTTCTACAGCGGCACTATGCCACCAGGAACAGGAAAGTGATTAACATTATTTTATTGCGTATTTCAACTTTATAGTAAGACAAAATATATATATATATATATTTTATTTGTTTTTAAATATTTTCCATTGACAAATTTAGAGTAAAAAGAAAAAAACGGGAAAAAGTAACCAAAATTATTTTATTGTGTATTTCAACTTGAATAGTAAGACATAAAAAATATGTTTTTATTTTTTTTAATATTTTAATAATAATATTTAATGGAACATTAAAAAAAATTAATTAAAAAACAATGTTTTAAGTCTTACTAATCATTTAAAGTTTAATATTATATTATTCACAGCGCCTGCGCTAGAATAATTTACAGTAGTTTCGAATTTCCCAAAATCGCCAAAAAATGTCCCAGACAAAAAAATCTTGGATACAGATGTGTTTCATGAAAAAATAACTTTAAAAATGTCCGTCCGTCCATCCGTCTGATGTCACGATTTTTGTGGACACGATAACTCCAGAACGAATAATCCGATCGACTCGAAATTTTCAGGAAAAATTAAGTTCTATAAGGGGAAGATTCCTATTGTTATTTAAAGTAATCCCCCCAAAAACAAAAAAAAAATATGGGGTTTCAACTTTTTTAAAAAATAAAAAAGTATCATTTTCAAATTTTTTTTTTTCGCAAAAAGAAAATAAAAAAAAAACAAAAATTGAAAAAATTTAAAAGTTTTTACAAAAGTGTCATGATAAAATAAACAAAATTAAAAATATCCGTCCGTCCGTCTGTCCGCTCGATGTCAAGATTTTTGTGGACACGATAACTCCAGAACGAATTATCCG
Source organism: Brachypterus glaber (assembly GCA_958510825.1). NCBI lineage: Eukaryota > Metazoa > Arthropoda > Insecta > Coleoptera > Kateretidae > Brachypterus > Brachypterus glaber. The sequence continues at coordinate 26,236,656 of OY294049.1, read as the reverse complement.
ATCGACTCGAAATATTCAGGAAAAATTAAGTTCTATGAGAGGAAGATCCCTATTGTTTTTTAAAGCAATCCCCCAAAAAACAAAAAAGTTATGGGGGTTAACTTTTTGAAAAAATAAAAAAAACTATCATTTTTCAAAAAATGTTTTTTTCAAAATACAGTATAAGCTCGATAATTTGAACAATACGTATATGTGAACTATTCGGTTTTGTGAACACAGAATATTTTCTATTGACTTCTCTGTAATGTGAACATCAAACAACATATACGCATGTTCACATTATCGAGTTTATACTGTATTTTCGTTTTTCGCAAAAAGAAAATTAGAAACAAAATTTAAAATTTTGAAAATTTTTTTCGTTTTTTTTTTTCTTATTTTAAGATCTTTTTTTTTATGTTAATTTAAAAAAAAAAAAAATATATATATATATATATATATATATATATATATATATATATTATTTAAAAAGTGTTTCGGAAAATACAATTTACTGTGAATAACGGAATGCGTAGCATTACATATCTGGTTTATTATTAAAAAAAATTAAAAAAAACATATGTCTTACTAATTATTTAAAGTTGAAATACAGAATAACATAATTTTGGTCACTTTTCCCTTAGCATAGTACTATTTAATAGAACTATAATAATTATAGTACTATATACTATTATAATAATAGTGCCGCTGTAGAGAAAAATCCAGACGTATAGGGGTTAAACTGAGTCCAGATTCGGTTTTAGCGGGCGAAAATACATAGGAATATCATGGTCCTATCCATGGCGCAGACCACTTTTATTTTTTTTTGAGGGCCTGTGTTATAGAATAATTATAATTATTATAATTAATATATAATTATTTATCCTAGGACAAACTTGCATAGTTAAAACCAGTTTTAAATTTCCCACAAAAATATTTATATAATATTTATTCTTGAATACTATCCAGTGAACATAGGCGCCGAATTTTTAAAATCCCAGGGCGAAAATTATTTTGAAATACCAAAACAGACAAACAAATTTAAAAACCTGGCGCCTGTTCCAAAATTTGAAAATTGACCATATCTGCAGATATGCCTGTCAACCAGATATGACTGTCAGCCATGCCAATAAGTTCTAATTTTAAAACATTAAACATATAAATTTGTAAAATAGCCTGGCGCCGCAGACAATTTTTTTTGCAAATAGGTACATGCTTAAATTAAAACAAATGTGGGAATGTGTAAAAAAGTCTGATGGTACATTTTAGTTTTAAAACAGTTAAAATTTTAGAAAAATGCAATAAATCTCAGGCGATTTTTTTTTGTAATACAAGGTTCAAGTACCTAGTTTTATAATTTGGAACTTTACAATATAAGAAAATTTTATTGTCACAGGCGAAAATTTTTATGAATTCGAAATTTATTAAGAGTATAAACAATTTTCCAGGGGGGGCTGTCATAAGTTCAGGGGGGCCCATATGAGACATTTGAAAATGTACAGTTTTAGAATATTAAGTACGTTAGCTTCATTATAAAGTAATTCAGTGTTAAATAATTTTACTTTATGAATTCTGCATAGTTTGTAAATTAGTAAGGGAATTTTTATGAAGCGCCCCCCAAATAGAAACACAATAACCAATTAAAGATTGAACAAGAGCCTTATACAGTGGTGGCATTAAATATCGGGACAAACAATTTTTTATAGATTATAGTGGGTTTTGTGTCATCTTTTAGAAAACGTCAAAATTTTTATTATTATTATTATTATTAACAAATAGTAAGCGGCACAGCCGATGAAACTATCCTATTAGTTGTATAAATATAAATATAAAAAGAAAATATGTAAATATCTCGGTAAATATAGAAGAAAACGAAAAATAAATAAATAAAATATAAAGTAATTAACAAAAAGAAAAATAAGTAACTAAAAAGAAAAAAAAAATAATAAGTAACTAAAAGAAAAAATAAGTAACTAAGTAACTAAATCACACATGTTATCTCGGGAAGTGCACCCAGGTGTCCGTAGCTATTTCTAATTCTCTGTCGAGTCTGTTTTTAAATTGATTGACATTTAAAGCTGAGACTGTTTCCGCACTGAGGTTATTCCACTTGTAGACTACCCTGTTTGTCAGGAAGTTCTTTCTTGGCAGTCTTGCACACCTCTCCTTGCAAAGCTTTTTATCGTGTCCTCTCAGATTAGAGTTGTTGTTTAGCTGGAAGATACGAGGGTCAACCGAGTAGTAATCGCTGAGGATTTTGTAGGTTTGAATGAGATCTCCTCGTGATCTTCTAGCTTCAAGCGTTGGAAGGTTCATATTGGCAAGTCGTTTAGGATATGGTAGGTTTTTGAGTTCAGGCGGAATCCGTGTCACCCTTCTTTGTACAGCTTCAAGAAGTTCAATGTCCTTGACATAATATGGGTTCCAGATGCTTTCACCATATTCCAGAATCGGTCTAACATACGTTTTATATAGTTTCGCAATTGTGGCAGGAGAGTGGTCCTTAAACGCTATGGATGTGAGATAAACTATTGAGTTGGCCCTTTTGACGATTCTGGTTATGTGTTTTTCCCATTTTAGATCGGAGGAGATTGTTATGCCAAGGTCCTTTTGTTCTTCAACTTCCCGGATTTGTGCTCCATTGAGACTGTACACAAGCTTAGGGTTTTTAGGTCCTAAGTGCAGAATGGTACACTTGTTTACGTTCAGTTTCATTAACCACAAGTTTGCCCAGTCCAGTATTTTCTCTATGTCTTCCATAAATTGAGCTGCGTTTATTGCTGGATTGCAAAACATTTTTGCATCATCGGCGAAAAGGATGAGATAGGAGAGAATGTCTTCTGCCATGTCCGAAATAAAAAGTAGAAACAACAGGGGTCCAATGACAGATCCTTGAATTACTCCACTAATAATCCACCGTATTATGGAAAAAACACCATTAACCTTTACCTTGAATCTTCGCTCTTTTAGGAATTCCCTTATCCATTCCAACAAAGGCCCTCCAACGCCACGGTGCTCTATCTTTAACAGAAGTCTTCTATGAGGGACTTTGTCGAAGGCTTTCTCAAAGTCTAAATATAACACATCGGTTGGTTGATCTGAGTCATGGCTGGATGTCCACTGGTTAACACAATCAAGGATATTAGTTTCTACCGAGCGCCCAGGAAGGAAGCCATGCTGCGTTAAAGGGATGATGCTGTTCTGGAGTAGGAATTCTGTAAGTTGCTTAACGATAATCTTTTCCATGCATTTGCTTAAGTTGCTAGTAAGGCTAATAGGGCGATAATTTTCAGGGTTGTGTTTGTTTCCTTGTTTGTGTATAGGCACTATATATGCAATCTTCCATTCTTCGGGTATGGTACTAGTGGAAATACTGTTGGCCATAGCTGCGGACAGAGGTTGGCAAAGGACATCTACACATTTTTGGAGAAATAGGGCAGGTATTTCGTCAGCACCTGGACATGAGTCTTTTTTTAAAGAGTTAATTGCCTCGGTTACATTTTCTTCAGTAAAGTTGATGTTGGTGATAGACTGTTGGGAACGTGTAGCTTCAGTCATTGTTGGCATGGGCCCGTCAGGCTCCCTGGTAAAGACGTTTTCAAAATGAGTCGCAAATGATTCAGCAGAGTCCTTGGGGTTCATCACCTCGCCATCTGGTCCTTTCAATGTAACAAAGTCAATTTTAGACTTTAAAGAGCGTTTTACATAGCTGTAAAATTTTTTAGGAGATGAAAGTGCAATCTCGTTTTCATATTTCTTTCTTGCGTTTAGAATCTGTAACTTTAGGCTATTGCTATGCTCTCTGTAGAGTCTGTAGTGTTCAGGTATTTTGTTGTGCGTATATTTGTCCCACAATTCCCTTTTCTTTTTGATGGATTTAAATAAGGTTTGGTTGATCCAGGGCTTCTGAGGATTGTACTTTATTTGCCGTAGGGGTATATGCAGTTGAATTGCTTCAGTAATTACTTTAGTACATTCCTCCAATGTAATGTCCACATTATTAAGATGATCAACCAAATATTGTTTGATAGGTTCGTAAGCAGCCTTAAGGAAGTTGCGCTTGATTATTCTTTGAGTTGGCCTTGGGTTTACTTTAACTTGCAAGGTGAAGCTGATAACTACATGATCACTGACTCCTAGTGGTGCACTTTGTTTAAGATCGCATATAAGTTTCTTGTCGTTGACTAGAATAAGGTCCAACAATGACTCCTCATAGGCTCGTTTTCGAGTGATAAATTTCACGACTTGGGTCGCGTTCATGGCTTTATATGCCTCTAGGAAGTCATTGGCAGTTGTTTCATTTCTTGACAATGTTAAAGTGTTCCAATTTATTTCAGGATAATTCAGATCGCCACAGACATATGTAGTCATATCACTGGATAATGCGTTTTTGATTATTTCGATCATATTTTTATTGGCTTCGATTATAGTGGTTTTACTATCGTTGGTTAGGTTATGGTTATTTTGGCCATTAACAGGTTGATTATCCTGGTTTTTGCTGTTAGGTCTATAGATGCAAATTAACTGGAGTTTAAGGGTGGCTATTCTTACTTGCAACCATATTAAGTCGGTTCCTTTTGGCATTTCAAAGTTTGTTATTGGTATAGTATCAACAGAATGACCTTGCAGCGACTTGATTGAAAAAAATACACACACCACCTCCTTTTTTATTAGTACGGTCCTGCCTATGCAACATATATCCAGGTATGCTAATAATACCATCAGGTATTTCACTTTTAAGCCAAGTTTCACTAATTAAAATAAATGCAGGTTTTCTTTGATCGATATAAGTTTTTAATTCATCCATTTTATTTGGTAAGGAGTTGGCATTTGTGTACAAAAAGTTAAAATTTACTGTTGTGTTCCTATAAGATTCCCCATTGGGACATGTTGGGAATGACCGTTTTTTGCATTCAAAGCAGACTTTACGATTCTTGGGACACCATCAACATACCTAATTTGTAAGTCTTCACCTTTGCTTTTACGTTCCTGCATAGTTTCAATTAATGTCTTTAAGTATTGTCTTTGGTTTGAGGTTAGGTCAGCTTTTATGTATGTATCGGAACTATCCAGTCTAGCTTTGTTTTTTAAGGCTTGAAGTACTTCAGGTCTTGAGGAAAGCATAACTTTTAATGGCCTGGTTTTATCTTGATTGAATTTACCTATACGATGAACTTTAATTTCATTCGTGTTGACTGTGGAGTGCACTTTCTGGATTATATTTTTTGCATGCTCTAGATCAGTTCTTGCCCTGTCCTCCCTGGTTGTATCGGATGGATTTTCTTTAATTCCAAATATAAGTATGTTTTGGGCCCTTTTTTCTCTATCCTTTATTTCATTAATGCACGGCTCAACAGATAATGCATTATTGGTGGAATTATTCTGTTGTTGATTGCTTATTTTTTGCTTAAGCTCAACAATTTCTTCTTGGATATTTTTTGTTCCATGATTGAGGCTGGTAAGCACATCTGCATAACTAGGCTTATTCTCTATTATTTGTTTTAGGTCTTCTAGTTTCTGAAAATCAGTATTTTCTACTTTGGTTTCCAGGTTTTTTATGTTTTTTGCTAGGGCAGAGATGTCTAGCTTAACATTTTTGATTTTTGATTCTACCGTGGTAGTAATTGCTTCTTTTAGGCTTTTCTTTAGGTTGGCCATTTCTTCTTGTAGGTTGGCTTGTTGTTGTTTAAGTTTGGGTAATTCCTGTATATGTCACATGTTTGTTTATTTTTTTGCTGTTACATGATTAGTTTGTAAAAAAAGTGTTTTTTATCTTTATTTTAATTTAAAATGAGTTTACTTATCGTGGAAATTTAAGAGAAAAAATGCTCAGTCGTCCTTAGTATTAGGAGATATGGATAAGGTTGAATTATAGTGAAAACAGTTCAAGAAATAGATTTGTTTCTTAAGAAATGTTTTATTGAGAAAACATTAGGTTCTTATATCAAACCGAAAAAGGATCATCGCTGGTCAAAAGCTACAATGGATGGTGAAGCAATTTTTAATTATATAAGAAAAACCGAGAAAAACATGGTGCAGTTGCCGTATACTAGGCTCTTCAGTAATGAACTCTTAAACTCAAATCCATCTGCAGTAGAAAATTTATAAAACCTTGTGAGTTTTTAGCTGTACTGAAGAGTAAAATTAGGTGTGTGTTTTTTTTAATTAATATTAAACATATTCTTTACCCATATACTTTACAATTTTGATTCAAAGATTATCAATTTTATTATTATTTAAATAATTACAACATTTGTGTAAAATTTAATGAATATATATTTATCAATAAACATTAATTTATTAATTTAATATTTTTTGACAGTAAACTAAATAATTCAGTTATGTTAAAACGGAGTAACCTAGTTTTTAATTTTTAAAATAATCCCATGTTAATCCATGAAAAAAATATAAAAATTACACAATTTTTTTTGAGGTTGTCCCGATATTTAATGCCACAACTGTATATAAGAATTAATTCATTTTGTTTTAAAATATTTTTAAGTATATAAAATTTAGGTAAGGTTTGTCCAATTTTATTCGAAAGGTAATACATATTTCTGTCCCAACGTAGATGTTGCTCTACTAATAAACCTAAATATTTAACATGGTATGACTTTTCAATCTTAGGACATGACAATTATTTTTAGGGCAGTCATTACTGTGAATATGTACACTTGGTTTCAAAAATAATGGAATAGTGGGGTTATAAAAAAAATTTACATTGTGAGGAGTTTTTTCCATTTGACAAATACTTGTTTACTTGTTATCACTTATTGTCACATCAACGTCAAAGTCAAATATTAAAGGTGTATTTTTTAAAATTGGGAGAAATAAAGCAGAAACACAAGAACACTCGAAAAAAGAACGAAAAAGTCCATTTTTAAAAAACCCCAGGATGAACCCTTTTCGAAATTTGCAATTCAATTGGTTTTAAACGCTTATACTTACTTTGTACAGTGACATTTCGCATAAGCTGCACGGTCTCGTGCAGCTCCCGGACTTGTGCCAGACTGTCTTCGAGCACCGGGTAGGTCTTGTTAGCCGGCGAGTGAGGCGTCACGCTGATCGTCGGCAGCGGGCCGCCGCCGCCACCGGGTCTCGGCAACATGTCCACGGGCTCGCTGCCGCCGCCGTCGAGGTGGTAATCGGTGATGACGTCCTCGTCGCTATCTGGATCGCCAACACTTTGACCGCATTCATCTGGAAAGAGGAGAATACGTGATTTTTACCCAACTGACCAAGAAAGTCTATGTATGTATGGGTGTGTGTATGTATGAACCACTCTACATCCAAGACGGCTGGGGCGAATTTAACAATTAAGAGGTTTGTTTTGTTTCCTGAAAATAGCAGTTCTGAACTGGCTCGGAACGTGCGCAGTTGCGATTGAGAACTGTCCAGTTGCAATTGCTATTTTCGGGAAACTAAACAAACCTAAGGTGTCAAACAATTCGTCTTCATGCCGCGGGTGACATAGGCTATATAAAAGTCCGTGTTTCGCCTATTTGGGCTTTCATCATCAGGGATTTATAAAAAGCAAAATTGAAAATCTCATCCAATTTTTATGAATAAGATATCAAACTATGCGTCGTGGTCCCATGAATAATAGTAGTTATTATAGTCATAGATGTATTTGACCACGTTTCGACTATATTCGATTTATTCGTTTTATCATCAGCATACATTAAGAAATTTGCTCTACAGCCTAAACGCCTAATCCGAATTGGATAACTTAGGTGTCAAGCTATTTGTCTTGATACCGCAGCTCACATAGGTTATATAAAAGTCCATGTTTCGCCTATTTGGGCCCCTATCATTAGGGATTTATAAAGGGGAAAAATAAAAAACTCGTTTAATTTTTATGAATAAGGTATCAAGAGTCTTGGTTTGGACATGAATAATAGTTATTATAGTTATAGCTGTATTTTTACATGCTTCGACTAATATCAGCCTAAAATAAAACCGTTTAACAAAAAAAATACGGTTAAAAAGTTAAAAAAAAAACATTACATTAATAAAAACACCCGACTCATTAATTAAAAAGTATAAAACAAGAATAATGTGAAATAAAGTTATATACTTACCATCGCAGTCAAGGGCCAATCCTAAATATCATAATAATGATCTTCAAACAATCTTCAAACTTAATTTAAATATACAAATGTTTTAATAATATGAAGGCAAAATAGGCCTCCGACAGCGACGGTAACTATACAATTTTATTTCACATTATTCTTGTTTCATACTTTTTAGTTTATCGGTCGGGTGTTTTTTTTTTATTAAATAATTTATGATAAGTAATTATTTTGGGTAATGTAAATAAAAATTTAGCAACAGCTTTTTCCTAAAATTTTTAAGTAAAAGCTAGTTTTGGTACATGTATACATTACCGACTTCCCATAATAATTGAGAGTATATAATATACAGGGTAGTATAATACTATACTTTATTGCAATATACACGGTGTATTTGAAATAGCGTCAATAATTTTAAGGGGTGATTCTACAACAGAAAATATGAAAAAAGGTTCTATAAACATATGTGTAAAAATGCGTCGTGAGGAAGCTACCACATGGTAGCTTTAAAAGCGATGTTTGGCCATGTGGCCGTTTAAAAATGGTGCATTTTTAGGAGACCTCCTATTGGTTCGATTTTTATAAAAACATGCAAAAAAAAATCTTAGTTTTTTATGTACATTAACCCTGCATCATTGAAATTTTGGACTTTTTAGTGTTTAATGTTTGGTTCTCAAACCGTGAAATTTTAACTTCAACTGCAATTTTTTATGTATTTATACATATGAAATCACATTCTTATTAATTAAAAAAAATAGAAAAAAGTTGCACAGAGAAAAGTTTGAGACAAAAAAGTGATAAGATGGAACACCTCGTTGTTATAGCTCAGAAAGTTATTAAATAAAAAGTCCAAACCGATTTTTTAGCCCCTAACGACCCATTTTTAGGCATATTTATAGGAACTTTTTTTCATACGAATGTAGATTCACGCCTTAAAATTAATTTTAATAATTAATAATTACACAGGCACACAAAAAAAATAAAGGTCTGTTTCCCCAGACGAGACAATTATTTATAAACGTTTTTGTCTCGGTCTTTGTGGTCGCTGAACACAAATCTGGGGTTGGTTTGACTCGGTCAAGTCGCATTTCGTTGCTAACCTCAAAAAAGTGATGTTTCGCTTTTATCACTTTTTTTAAGTTAGAAACGAAATTCGACCTGACCGAGTCAAACCAACCCTAAGCTCGGATTCAGCGACCCCAAAAACGTAGGTATAGAAATGATTGTCTCGTCTGGGGAAACAGACCTTTATTTTTTGTGTGCCTGTGTTATTGACACTATTAAAAATAGGTACACTGTGTATTCAAACGTTTAAAGTTCAAACCATAAATCAACATCATCTTGAAGGATGGAATAAAAGCACCGATCTCGACGAGATTCAGATGGCTTAACAAATATTACAGTTCCGAACAACATGCTATTGTTTTTCGCAATCTCCACGTCATCTATTGTCCGATTTTTTCCATGTAACCGTTTATATATCGCCCAATAAACCTACATAAAACTTAATTTGGTTTATGGACAGTACCCGGCGTATTTCCAGTTTTAGTCCAGTTTTCAGGTCAATAAAAGAGCCTTTACCTGGAAATAATTCAGGGAGTTTTGATTTTCGGTTTATTGAGTAGGGTTTAAAGCCGCAAATAAAAAAAAAATTTTCGACGTTGAACTCGATTTGGAACTGTCATTTTTTAACGTATTTTTCACAAAAAATGGTTTTTTCAAAATACTTCAAGATCGGTGCATCCTAGGACAAAAACGTTTGATATGAAAATAAAGAGGGCCAATTTTACAAAAAAATTTGTTCCATGTATTTTTTTGTACGACTTACAGCTAATTCACGGCACCGCCTTAAACGTTAGTTACACTGCAGGTTTTTAGATTTATAATTTCGTTTTTTCGAAAAAACCAAGTTTTTCTTTACGTCTCGGTTAGGAAGGTTTTTTTTTATACTGAATACAATGGTGATTTTTAATCGAAAATCGGTTTACTCGAGATAACGGGGCACAAATGTGTGAATTATTTTAAAATTTAAAATTAAAAAGAAGCGCCAGATAGATTTTTTTTTATTTTTACCCCAAATGTTCTAAGGGGCATGCCTAACCGACTCAAAGAAAAATTTTAGTTTTTTGAAAAAAAAAATAAAAATCTAAAAACCTAAAGTGTAACGTTTAAGGCGGTGTCGTGAATTAGCTATAAGTCGTACAAAAAAATACATAGAACAAATTTTTTTTGTAAATTTGGCCCTCTTTATTTTTATATCGAACGTTTTTTTCCTAGGATGCAGGATCTTGAGATATTTTGAGAAATGCGTTTTTTTTTATACGTTAAAAAAATTACAGTTCCAAATTGAGTTCAACGTCACAAAATTGTCTTTTTATTTGCAGCCTTAAACCCTACTTAATAAACCGAAAACTCCCTAAATTATTTCCAGGTAAAGCCTCTTTTAGAAACCTGAAAACTGGACTACAACTGGAAATACGCCGGGTACTGTTTATGGAGAATTTAACTTTTGATTTTTCATACACTTTGCTTTTTTACAGATTTGCTTAATTTCCCTAGCAAAAAAAAATCCGTATAACAATATTGACTTTTAATATTTCTTTTGCATTGCTATGATGCCAATAATTTTGGTTTTTTTTTCTTCATTCACCTAGCAAGATGAAAAAAAACTAATTAAGGGTTCGAATAAAAAATTACATTTCGTTAATAATAATTAAATATATTAAGATGGTGTCAGGTCCGTAATCAGAAAAACATCTAGGGGGGGCTTAGCCCCCAGGGTGGTATGGAATGAGCGCCTTCGCCATTTTTTTTTTAATTTGCAATATTTTAAGTAATATTTTTTTAAATTTTAACCATAACAGTTTTTAAATCCATTTCATTGGATTAATTTTTTCCAAACGTTTTTAATTAGGTATACGGCGTGTCTGAGATTATACAAAACTGGGAAAACAAAGAAAAAGTCCAAAGGAAAAAAAAAACAAAGATAAAACGATCAGATCAAGGCTGACGTGATTGTAGTGGGGAGACGGCCCGTCCGGTGCGCTGTGTTTCATTAAAAAAATTATGTCGGCCTTGATCTTTGTTTTCTCCGTTTTGTATAATCACAAACACGCGGTATGTATATTTATCCATACCTTTATGAGGTCCAAATATTACTTTTTTAGTACCGCAAGCAAAACTTCTTGGAAAACCAGTTACGCGCCGCAGGCTAAATTTTTAGAATTTTCCAGAAAACGTATTTTCTTAACACCTTAGATTTTGAAACGCAAATTATTTTATAACACCTTTTAATTAAATTTTTTTGCATGTGCGTTGCGGCGCGCATTCACATGACTGCAAGTATGTGACTTCATTATCGGTAATTATGTTAGAGCTGCAGCCAACATTTTTATCAATCAGCTTAGAATTTACTTAAAATTTTTATTCTTTTAATTTGATTTATACACGTGTTACTTTAAATGGCTGGCAATCTTGTTTAGCGCCGCAGGCATTTTTTTTAGAAATTTCAAGGTCACATATTTTTTAAACAGATTTTGGCTGGCGCAGGGGCTCGCAGGCATAAAAATAGTAATCTGAAAGTTAAAATAACTTTTAAGTGAGTTTTAATTTTATTACTTGCTTGGATGTCTGATCTTTAGTTTTTTTTTATTATAAAAGTAGGTGGCTTAAAAACCCAGGTCATGGCCCTGAATGGTATTCTTTTACTTTTCCATTTTGAAAATTTACAAAATTTCGAAAATTATTGTACTCGTGTATTCGTGCAAAAAATTTTAATTTTTTTGCGTATTTTTGACTTTTATGACGTTTTATGTCGATATAAATCTATTCCAAGCAAAAAAAAAAATTGTCGGTCGATCGTTCTGTCCGGGAAATTTTGTAAGCAAGTTAACTTAAGAACCCTTTAAGGTAAAGAGTTGAAATTTGCCATACAGGTATGTTTTTGGTAAACATTGATGTGAGGCAAGGGGACAAATGGGGAATATACATAAAAAAGGTACTCTTGTTGTTATACCGTAGGATTAACCGTTTTCGAGAAAAGTTCATTCGAATAAAACCATGTAAAAACGTTTTTTTTTCTAAGATTTTATCCTCCTTTGAATCCACTTCGATTTTTACTTTGGATAAAGAACCTATCGTTCGTACTTAATGCCCTTAGCTCAAAGCGTTCTCGAGTTATCGTGGTCACAAATTTCCCGGCCAGGCAGACAGGTGGACCGACGGACGGACGGAGGAACTGACGGGAAAACGGACAGGCGAACGGACAGATAAAAAGACAAAAAATAAAGTTATCAGTTAAATTATGTTCTTTTGCTCAAAGTAACTAATGTGCAATTTTTTTTGACCCGTAATACTTTCAAAAAACTAAGTTTTTTTCGAGGGGTTTATTTATTGGACAATCCTTATACACCTATCCAACAATCTTTTACAATCCTTCATAATTCCTTATTCCACAATCATCTACCCAGTCCGCACAAATTCATGGCAGGTACATGGCAGGTACATAACCACTGTTCTATGTGATGTTGCAGCCATGTTATTTTTATAGTCTATGTACAGTCCTTGGACTTTAACAATTCCGCCTCAAATTATGTATCAGGTACATAACATGTAACATATCAGCTACATACCAGGTACATAACATGTTATATAACTTTTGCAATATAGATGAGAGGTATCAGCCATGTCGTTTTTATACTCCTTGATATGTAGCAGAAACATACCAAATACATCATAAGTTATACCTTGCCATATGGATGAGAGGTCTTTAATACATTAAAATTATATGGGTGATATGTAACATGGATGTTATAATGTCCGTTTAAATTCCCCCGTACCCCCGTTGAACGGCAAATATAAACTTCCAATTTCGAATAGGTAAATGACACAAATATGAAATACATATTTGTGTGCCACTTACCTATTCGAAATCTAAAGTCGATATCTACAGGGTGCGGTCGAAGTCTTAATTTCGTTTATTTTGCAAAAATAAAAATATATCTTAAACTGACACTCGGTTGTCCTGCTAGGTATACACACAAAAAAATTAAAACTACATATTACATATTCTGAATAAAATATATTTTAAAAAAGGTAACTGTTTGTACATTTTTTTTAAAAACGTAAAATAAATAAACATATTCTGAAAAAAAAATATATTTAAAATTAAAAAAAAACGTAATAATGCGTTTTTCGAGGGGTAAATCTCATACGAACTCGCGTACACCAAATTTTGCATTACCCAAGATTTGGCAAGATTTCGCGGGAGTTGGCAAGATATCGCAGGATTTTGAAATATTTTGTGGGATTTCGCAAGATTTCTCGCAAAGTCTAAAAAAAACTAAATAATTTTACATTTTCAAGTATAATATACTTAGTATAAGTAAGGACAGAAATTTTTAATTTTAAACAAAATTATAAAAATATTAATTTATTATTCCATCAATCTATTTTCTAATCATCGTACAGAGTGATATTGGTAGACTGACAGTTTCAGGCTGCTGGCCCTCTTCAGTACCAAGAGTCTACCAAGTAAAGTCTAAAAACGTTTTCTTAATCAGCGTGCAGAGTTGACTCTTGGTACTGAAGAGGGCCAGCAGCCCGAAACTGTCAGTCTACCAATATCACTCTGTACGATGATAAGAAAATAGATTGATGGAATAATAAAATACTTATATATATATATATATATATATATATATATATATATATATATATATATATATATTATACGTTTTTGCGTAAATTACGCAAAAAAAATTCATTCAAAATCTCAGAATTCAGAATAAAATAAATACAGCGCCACACAAAAAAAAATGGATCTTCGAAGGACTCGACTAGTCAATTCCTATATATTTTGAGCCGCTGAATGCGAATCTGAGGTCGAAATTTAAAAGTTTTTAAAAAGACCTCAAAAAACCTAGCAAAAGAGTACAAAAAGGATGTTTTTTTGAGTTTATTTTGAAAATGGGACCCAATTTTTTAACTCCGACTCGGATTAAGCGGCAGACAGACTAGACGAGTCTGTCGGAGATCCAACTTTAGTTTGTGTAGCTGTGATATTAATAAAACATTTTTTACAACTTTTTTCCACCAATATTACCGCGTCCCACTGAAATATGACATAAGTAGTACTTCTGGTGTACCACACCTATAATATGGATGCTTTTGTTTCGGCAGTTTAAGAGTTACAATATTATGTTAACCTATGCTACTGAGAGTAGCCGGTGAGGGAACGTTCAAGTATTATGTAACGCAAATTGTGCCAAAATTCATACACTTCATACCCCGGCTCTCGCGTTATTATAGATTATTGAGATTTCATATTTTGCCTACCCCCCTAATAGGGGGTGTGTTAGGGGGGGGTAGCCAAAATATGAAATCTCTACAGCCTTAAATAACGCGAAAACCGGGGTATGAAGTGTATGAATTTTGGTACAATTTGCGTTACATAATACTTGAACGTTCCCTGATACACGTGGTACCAATGTAAAAAATACCGAGAGTCGCCGGTGACTCTCATGGTAGCCAACGTGTTAAATTATTTAAGATTTCGGGAATTTCGCAAGATTTCGCGAGGGTGGTACACAAGATTTCGCAGGAGATTTAGCTCGCAAAATACATTTAGAACAAGTTTTAGTTTTCTTCAGCCTTTTACAGTAAGGATCCCAACTCCTCGAGGATAAATAAATAAAAAAAGTATATCTCTTTTTCATCAATGTTGTCACATAGAACTTGATAATTCTCAGCAAACAGCTTACCCATAAATATAGATTAACATACCACAATGACTTCAAATGTTCTCCATTTATTTTATCTATCCGTTTTTATAGGTAATAGGTACCTTTTTTTTGCAACTAATTGGGAAACATTTTTTGTGTTGGGATACATCATCCATCCCATGGGATGGAATCTCACTGACGTCGTCATTTCCAACAAACGACACAACTGCATATTCCATTTTACTAAAAAAGTTAATCCATTATAATTTGAAATCTTATTTTTAGGTTAATTTTAAAAAAAGTATTACGATTATGTAGATTATAAAACTTGTATAAACTAATAATTAGTTTTATTACTAACCTATCATAAAACACTCCAAAAAATAGCTTTTGCAACACAAAAATTAACAACAACAAACACTATTCCGTTAATTATGACGCCATACTCTACTACTATTGGCCAAATGATGTAGGCTAGATTGCGGGAACTTCAAAATTCTAATTTCTATTTCCAAGAAATCACAATGTGATGTCATCTCTGATTTCTGTATTTTACAAGATATTACATAATTATAGTTATACCACGAATGCGGATAGGCGTATTCAACGATTATGGGAATTTGTCGATTTCCAAAATAACTTTAAAAAAGTAAATTTGATTTAACCAATAATAATAATAACTTATTTGTGAGTTTTATCCGAGTCGAACCCAACTGAAGTTTTAAACAAGCAATATTAAAAAAAATCATAAAAAATGAAAAAAAATTGTTTTTTTTTTAAAGATCTTTTTTGAAAAACGAAAAATTATTGAAAAAAATATAAATTAAATTTTTCAAAAAAAGTTTTCAAAAAAACAAAAATTTTTTCAATATTTTTAATATTTTTTGTTTTTGTAGAATTGATTTTTATAATAAAAGTAATTACGTTAATCGGAATATTTTTTCAGCTTTTTTCGATTTTTTTTTAAACTTTATCCCTTCATAAATTTTTTGTTTTTGGTGGGATTACTTTCACCTCGGATTTTTCCTGAAATTTTCAAGTCGACCGGATTATTATTATTAACCTGTACATACGGTCAACATATTATGGTGAATTCATAACATTTTATGTATCTGGTATGTTCTCATACCATATATATGATACATAACATGCAATATTGCATGTTATGTATCATACATATGTATGTTACATCTTATGTAATATGGCACATGTAACTTAAAAAATCTTTCTGTTATAGGGCATGTTATGTAGCATACATATGTATGTTACGTCTCATGTAATATGGCACTTGTTACCTAAACAATCTTTCTTTGTGATGTTGCATCCATGTATGTGCGGACTGGGTACAATCCTCCACAATCATCTACAATCTTCCACAATCATCTGAAATCTTTCCACAATGTTTAAAAATCTTCATTAAAATTTTATACAATCCTTCACAATCCTTTGATCCTCACAATCCTTGTACAGTTTTTTTCAATAAATAAACCCCTCGGTTTTTTTTAACTGGTCTCACTCTAGATTTTAGTACAGTCAGATAGATAAAACGATTTAAAATTAAATCTCTTTGTGTTCAATACATATCGTCACTCAAAGTGCAAAATGTCGTATGCCAAAATTTTACTTTGTGCTTCTAAATTGTAGGAAACCTAAATGAAATAACATTAAACTTCACTTCACACTTTACACGGTATAAAGTTTAATGTCCACTCTATTCAGAAACCTTACTGAATTGTGACGTTTTATTAATATACCACAATTTAGCACCAAAATAAAACAAAGTACAATTTTGACATTCGACCTTTGGCACTTTGAGTGACGATATATTAAATTAATTTTGCTTAAGAAAAAATTTCGTGGGAAAGAAAACTCATTTCCGTTCTAAATATTTTGGTTTAAATATGTAAATTTACATATCAGTATACTGAGAAATAATATAAGGAATTTCAAATTAGATTAAATACCTTATTGTAAATATACAACAAATAATACGTGGGTACCATATAAGAAATACACTATAAGAGAAACTGAATACGTGACCGTGAAAAGTATTCAGGACCTAAACCTGTGTTTTAGCTTCTAGGTACGACGGAGTGGTGGCGCGAGCTGTATATGAACTTGATTGTTTAGTGGGAGTGGGGTGAGGGGTGGTATATCTGTCAAAACAATTGAAATGGCGGGCATTGTATTTTGTAATTTTACTCGTGATTTGCAATTTATTGTGCTTTTATACCGAACTTTTATTGTGATGTCTAATAAAAAGTGTATTGTACCGTTTTGCAAGGATCAGTTAAGTAAACGACACCGTTTTCCTAGTGATGCAAACTTATTTAATGTGTGGGTCAAAAACATTAATAGTGCCAACTTAAATAAAATGACTCAAGAAGAAATCCTCAAGCACGTTTTATTGGTTTGCGATATTCATTTTGATGAATCCGTAAAACTAAATTCCAGACGTGGACTAACGATTGACGCAGTACCAACACTGCATTTGCCAGGTAAATTATGTTTATTTTTAATATACCTATGTTTATTATTTTGACTATATAAGTAAAGGTTCTCTATAGAGCCTTATATATAACAAGCAAGATATCTGGAGACTTTCCTCCTGTCATCTAGGTAGGCCTACCTACTTGTTTTAATATTATACCTATGTGGTTTAAGAAATTACCAAACATTTTTAAAGTGTAATTTTACATTTAAAAGGTATGAAAGAGGAGGCTTGTGTCCTCTAGAGGACCCTACATCATAAGTAGGTACTGTGAACCAAATGTGCAGTATTCCTGTTATATTCACGTGTGTGCCATTTTCACAATATTGGCAAAAATCGCATATTGTCTTTTTCAATACTGGCCAAAATTGCATGAGATTTTTGCCAAAATAGCAATATTGTTTACACACGTGTACTGGTGTACAAGTGCACATCACAGTTTAAAGTATTTACAAAACGACTAATAAGGTATAAACAACCTGTTAAATAAGGTCCCCAAACAAGTATAAACAATAAACTGAACTAAAATTATTAATTTTAGAATGTTTCTTTCCCTTACAGATAGGGGATAAGATGACAAAAGGGTCACATTCTAAATTTAAAGTGCCTATGAAACTAGCGATTTTAATTAAGTGTTGCATAGAATAATAAGTTATTATATTCAATTTTAATAGTAATTTATTTTTTCTAGTCTCAATTAAGGACCTGCAATTACCTGAGGGTTTAGTGCCCAATAAAATAAGGAAGATAATGAAAGGTAAAGTTTTTTTAATTTAAGGGTTGGACAACAATTATGTCATCGAATGTTTTATATTTGTAGACCTTACCTTATAAGTAAGTATTAGATAAGTTTTTACACATTTTCATGGCCATTAATTTTATAAGAAGTAATTTTGTTGTCCGTAAATAATTATAAAATCTAAAAAAAAAAATCAGGTCTCATTTTGGATCCAGACTGAGACCTGAATTTGTTTCTAATTTTCTTTTCTGTCTGATATGCCACTTATATTTTCTTTCATTAATTTTATATTTTAAAATTATATTTCAAATAAATGTCTATAGAGATGTGTAAATTTACTAATTCAAATCAGTATCATACTTTATCATAAGCCTACGATACAGGTCAAAATACTGTTTATTTACTATTTTGGTACTGATTTGGACATATGTATATGTTGTTTTACATAATGTATAACCAGCTTACTATTTTGGTACTGATTAAGACATTTTTTTATACATAATATATAAAAACATGTATAAATCATGAAGCTGAAGTTTGCAACGAAAATTCAAATAGTATATTAAAGTACTAGTTTCATAACATACGTGTTCAGCGCACGAGTACAAGTTAAGAAAACAAGCCGCTTGCGGCGAGTTTTATAAAGTACTAGTGCGCTATAAACGTGTTATGGAATAAGTGCTTTAATATACTATTTGAATTTTCGTTGCAAAAAAAACTTCAGCTTCATTATAAATCAGTACCAAAATAGTAAGTAAACAGTAATTTGACCTATATCATAGGCCTATCATAATTATGATAAAGTTATCCAGCTCAAGCTTAGCCAGGTGTACATTTATTTTTAGTTTTATCCTACATAATAAGCTTAAGCTATGCTATTAGACAGTACCTATTTGTTAAATATTCTTAATCCATTTACCTTAGGGTCACTAGCACCAATTTTTAAACTGGGATAAGCTTGACTAAACTAAGTTTAAGTTAAAAATGCTGCGTTGTGATTGGTCGACCGTCAATTTATTCCAAGTTTAAAGATAAACCATCGTTGGTGTAAGTGGCTCTTAAAGGAAAATTTTGAATGTTATTAAAAATAACAATTATTGTACTATTATGCCTAAAATCTTATTGCATATGGCGCCCACCTTGGCCCACGCTACCAAAACAAAAATATACCCTCAGAAATCAGAAAAAAAAGCTTTGTCCCTGAGCGTTTCTACAAAATTTGGCGCCCACCTTGGCGCCCCTCCCAAACAAACAATTTTTTAACTTTTTGTTGAAAGTAACAAAAAAATATAAAAAAAACTGATTCTTGGGGAGAGGGGTTAAATACCCCCTCTACCCCCCCATATCTACTTGCCTGTGGTTTATCAAGCCAAATCAAAAAAAATATCACATACCCCCTATGTTATGAAGCCCTCTATATTAATATAGTTCTTATTTCATATAGAATATTAATTTATCATTTATTTTCAGATATCACAAATAATCCGGTTCCTTTTGGTAATACCTCCGAAATAAGGGATGAAATTGCAGAAAACATGATATACCAAAGCACATCAAAAGTTGATCATGATTATTGCACGATGACTTCTGAAACTCAGAGCACATCAAAATATGATCATAATTACTATAATGTTATTTCTGAGGTTATTTCTGAAACCCCAAGCACATCAAATACATTAATTGATTCGAATTTAACTCCTATTGAGAATGTTGATGATAATATCAACATCAACACCAAGAGCAAGACTCCAGTTACCTATAAATGTAAGTACAATTAACCAGAAAGAATAATTACACAAACAGGAATTTCTAAGACAACATATTCATAATAAGCCCCTTCTGAATGGCTAATTAGTTCCCTCAAACTCCAGGAAGTTCCTCAAATGATAGGTAGGCCCCGGCTGGTACCGGCATAAAAAGTATTTCTTCTGGCAAAAAAGGCAAAAAAATATTGACAAACATTTCCGGATTAACTTAAACAAAGCTGTGAATATATGAGAAAGTTTAAGGGCCAAAAATAAAGTAAAATGCAAATGGCCTACTTTTATTTATTTTTAAAACTCTTTGAAGTCTGTTTTTTTTTGGGAAAGGGGCCCGGGCCCCGGTGCAACTTTTTACCAGAGGCCCCCATTTTTCGAAAACATAATTGTCTCATACAGAGCCGCAGCTAAGGCACTTGTATGCTGGGGATTGAAGTGGCGCCCCTATTCATTAACTAAGTTAGCGCCACAGGCGAAATTTTTTTACAATTTTAATAATCCATTTTAATTCTAATTTTAAATTTCATAAAAATGCAAGCTCTAGCTCTGCAGGCAATTTTATTTGCAAATTTTACTCTTAAGTTTTACAATCTTAAATTGAAAAAAATAACTTAATTAGCCCAGCGCTGCAGGCGAAAATTCTTACCAAACGAATGAAAACCCTAGCGCTGTAGGCGAAATTTTTTACGAATTTTAGGGTCTGTGGTCCACTTGGAAAGGGCTTTAAATATTTGCTCGTTTTCACGCCCTTATTTTTCTGGGGAAGTATACATAAATAAACTGTTTGTTGTAAACTTTCGACGCCGGGCCCCCTCGAGCCCGGGTAAACTGCACTTACCCTGAATCCGGCCCTGGCTGTACCTGACACTGTCTATCCTATACATGTAGTATTTAGTCCAAATTTTAAAATAATTTTTTTTGTCTAATGAATTAATAAAAATATTTTTTACAGGTAAAAAAAGGAATTTGATTTTGAAAGAAGTGAATGTTTCTCGAATAAATCAACTGACACCCAACTGCAAGAGATTGTATAAAATGGTTACAGAATGGAGCCGTAAAACCACAAACAGCCAGAAACAAATAACAAGCCTAAAAACTCGTCTCGAAAATGCCTTTAAGGTTGCCAACTCTCCTGACTATGCCCAATTTATGTCAAAAGTTAATACGCCTACATATACTTTCATTGCACAGCAAATAAGAACACAACATCAGAAACCTAAAGCAAGACGTTTTACAATTGACGAAAAAATTCTTTCGTTGGCTCTTTTAAAAAGCAGTGGCAAAGGGTACCGTCTTCTAAGTAAAATTTTTTCACTGCCATCAAGAAAAACCCTAACAAATTTACTAAACAAAATACCTTTTGGCCCTGGTATAAATAATGAGTTATTAAACTCATTACGAGAGTCAGTTTTAAAAATGACCACCTTGGAAAAATGTTGCCTTTTAATATTTGATGAGGTGGCAATTGGGACTGGAGTGTCATATAATCAAAAGCTGGATATGATTGAAGGGCTAGAAGATTTTGGTTCAGTTAGAAGAAGAAAAATAGCTGACTATGCGAATGTATTTATGATAAAAGGAGTATATAAACAGTGGAAACAACCCATTGCATTTACTTTTTCATCTGGGCCAATGAAATCTGTAGAGTTAAAGGTAAAAGTTAAGGAAGTCATTACGGCACTCCAAAATATTGGTTTAAATGTTGTTGCGACTGTCTGCGATCAAGGTACTGGAAATTCAGCAGCTGTGAATGGTTTAATAAATCAGTATGGAGACCCAAGCACAAGATCTATTAAACTTAATGGAAAAGATATAGTTTTACTTTTCGATGTCCCTCACATATTTAAATGCTTACGTAACAACCTCCTTACAAAAGATTTAAAATTTACAATGGAAAACGAAAAAAAAATAGCGAAATGGAAGGATATACGTGACTTTTATTACTTGGATACATCAGACAACACTCGAATATGCACAAAGTTAAATGATTCACATATTTTAAAAGAAAAAATGAATAAAATGAAGGTGTCGCTATGTACTCAAGTGTTCAGCAATCAAGTTGGTTCTTTAATGAAGCTCATTGCACAATGGGGTATGTACTCGACAATTTTGACTTTAAATTAGGAAAGAAAATCCCACTGTACTAGAAATTAACGTGAACTTGTTGTTGAACTTGTTTGTTGTTTTTATATGTAATTTTTAACATTAGTATGTCACACTCTTTTTTGGTAATCATTGACCGCCTTACCCTCTTGTCACGTTGTGTCACACCGGTTCCAACCCCCCTTACCCCCATTGTTACGTCAAGTTAAATTTTTATTTTTTATATAACAAAATTGTACTTTACAGTTTTTTATTGTATTTCCTTAAAGTAAAAATAGTAAAAAATTAGAACTAGGTACCTAAAATTAATTTGAATACTGGGTGTTTTATTAATGTCCACCCCCAAAATTAATTTTACATTGGCTATAAAATGGCGGATTGAATTTTGTTTTTCACTTCCGGTTTTGCCGGCATAAATATGTTTTTTTTAATGGAACACCCTGTAATTTTTTATATTTTTGAATTCAGCCTATAATTCTATGTATAAAAACCTGATTGTTTTTTCTGTACTTTTCGTTCGTATTTTTATCATATCAAAACACATAATTTACATTCTGTTTACTTACTTAATCTTCAAAGTAAATTATATATTAAATATATAATTTACTTTGAAATACAAATTTTGTTATAAGAAAAATAGCGGAAATATACTCTACAAATAAAGTTTACGTCACCGGTACATCAACCCCCGACTAAAAAAATGTATTATAATTATTTTTATAAAACATTTTTCAACACTTTCGTGCGAAAAAAACGGGGTTTATACAATTCACCCGTCCCCTTAATTAATCATTTATTATACATAAATCTAATTTAATAATTTAATTTACAGATATTAAGGCTGAAAATAAGTTAGATTCAAGAGCTGTTCAAACTGCAGATCTAATTTTATTTTTGGATAAACTTTTTGACAGCCTTAATGGTAATAGCAAAGTGGCTCCAAAAACCAAACCACTTAAAGGAGGAATTACAAAGGATTCTGAGCATTTGGAATTTTGGAAAATTGGTATCAAAATACTGGAAAGTATGGAGTACATTTATCCCAAAGATTACAAAGGAGCAAAAACCCCATCAATTCGAAATCTTATACGAACGATAAAAGGATTCATCACATTAAAGCATAATTTATTGAAAATGGGATTTTTATATATATTGCCGAGAGCTTTTAACCAGGACCCTCTGGAGAACTTTTTTGGTATACTGAGAAGTCATTGTGCCCGAAACATAAAGCCTGAAGTTCCCCATTTTATTTCCTCATTCAAAGCCTTGCTTACCACAAATTTTATGTCGTCACACTCACCTGGTTCTAACTGTGAGGACGATTCTACAGAAGGGGCGTTAGATAATTTAAGATGTTTTTTAACTGGAGAGGTGATTGCTGGTATTGGAGAGTTAGAAACGACACAAACTAAGTACACTTTGCCTACTTATGTTTCAAAACACAAGCATTCATATGTGGGAGAGTGTACGATAACGTATATTGCGGGTTATGTAGTAAAAAAAATGAAAAAATTTGCAAACCATTGCGACAGTTGCAAAAATAATTTAACCATTTCCTCAACTCAGTCCCATATGGATTTTATTGAAGCCAGGGAATATCCAACAGTTCAGTTTAATAGACCTGGAGGTTATTTGATAATGTTCACAAAATTTGTCTTGGATAAACTATTTTATTTTTATTTCCAAACCAAGAATTTGTCATGAAAGAAATATAGCAAAATTATTATTTAATTTAGTGTCAGATCCTATGCATCTAAAGGCTTTAATTAAATTAATTGCTGGTGAGTTGGACAATTTAAATTGTCCAACTCACCAGCAATTATCCTCTACTGTATTAAAAACAATAATTAGGTGTATTTTATATTTTTGGAGTAAAAGGATCACCCAAATTTTAAAAGGAAAGGATTCCAAATTTGCTACATTATACAAAAAAGATAAAAAAAACAAATACCTTGATCCAATGAAAATTCTGGCATATGAAAAATACTTAAGTACATTAAAAAAAAGAAATAGATAATAATTTTTGTTTAACCACTATTTGATGTAATTATACAGTGCGGTCCAAAACTCACTCCTTCCCCTCTTAACTTTTTAATGGGTAAAACAACTTAAACTATCTTTTGGCATATACATATTTTATATTTAAAGCTTTTTAAATGTGGTCAGGGATTTTTTTGAATGGAAAGGGAAGTCCTGTGATACATAATTTTAAAGCAAAAAAATCTCTATTCGACCACGTATTTTTTTATTTTTATTTTCTTTTTTAAGGTGTTTATGTCATATAAAATGACATAATTTTATATTTTTTAAAATTTGGATGTCCCATTAGTCTGTAATTTTGAAAATTTTAAAATTTGGGTGACCCATTAATCTGTAATTTTGAAAATTTTAAAATTTGGATGACCCAATAGTCTGTAGGTAGTAAATTATAAATCGCACAGTGAATATATCTAATATATAGATATATCTATCCAAACATATTCAAATATTGGATGTGCGTATAGTGATCTATAAAAACGGGGTAATGGTATTAAAAAAATAAACTTTTTGTCTTTATTCACTGGGTATTATACCATATAAAATGGTGGCTCAGTCATGACACAGGGCTTTTTTTAATATTTTACAGTGTATACATCCAATACAGACAAAAAGTTATTATTTTTTAAATCCGGGTATAATACCCTGTACCTGATTATAATTAACAATAATATAATAAACTGTGCCAGAATTTTTGTAATTTAAAGGGGGCATGGGCGGATTTAGGGGGGGGGGGGGGCAGCGAGATATATTAGCATAGAAATATCTTCAAAATTATATTTTTGGCGAAAGCGCAATTTTTTTCCCTATGGATGGCCTTCCCCCTTAAAGTGAAATAAATCCGCCCCTGAAAGGGGGAAATTACATCCTCATACTGATTTTTTGGATCCGTCCCCCAGGGGACGGTCCTGACCTAAAAAGCTTATCAGTTTGACTGAGCAGTATTATACAGGGACTATAATAGTCCCTGTCCTAAAAAGCCTACCAGTTTGACTGTTTCAGGCAGGTACTGACCCTGTCTTGAAAAGCTTCTTATTACTTTGACTGCGCTATTTAGGGCAGGGACAGCCCCTACACAAAAAAACATTGATTTGACTGACCTGTTTAGGGCTGGGACAAATGCCCTAAAAAGCTTCTTACCATTTTCACATATATTTTTTGGGCAGGGATGGCCCCTATCGAAAAGAGCTTATCAGTTTGACTGAGCTAGCCCTAAACAGCTGTTTAGGGCTGGAATAGCCCCTGGTCAGAGAAGCTTATCGGGTTAACTGATTCATGTTAAATGTAGGAATACTAATTATAAAAACTTTCAAATGTGCTCTGCACTTAGGCAGTATATTGTGTATGACACTCAATTATATATGAAGGCAAATGTTTACTCCTCATATTTATTTATTTATTTATAATAAAAAGTTAACTATTAAAAGTACGACATAATTCTTTTAATTCCCTATTACGTTTAAAATAAAATATATAAAAATCAAAGCCAAGTGTTTTTTTTTATTATATAGGTTTATTTAGCAAAAGATAAAATTTCATATTTTTAAAGTTTAACAAATTATACATTTAATTAGAATTTCGATTCATATATTGTTATTTTTAATTAATGTGCGGGTTAGATAACCCACTTGTTAGACTTTTTAAAAATTTGTTTTATCTTTTGGTGAATAAACTTTTAAATAAAATTGCAGAGCTTTTCCCCATTTTTAAAAAATTGATTTGGGAAAGCAATAGTAAGCTTTATTACCGACTTCCGTAGGTTATCTGTATTATCGGCTGTCGTTGACCGTGAATTTAGTGAATTTTAAAAAACAACCGCTAATGGCGGTACAATAGTTTTCTATCTCTATCATTTGACTTTCTCTTATAGTGTAGTTCTTATATGGTGGGTACCTATTCTAAAATGGATAATACATTGACGTCATATATATATATTGTTTTTTTAAATGTAAGCGGTCATAACACAAAGGTTCCAACTATGAATTCTTATCTTTTATTCACGGTAAAAATGTCATTATGTTCCGCGTTTACTTGAATACTGCTTTTATGTACTCAAGTTTCAATCATTCTGTATCCCTATTAAAAATTGTGATAAAAACCGGTTCCAATATAAAAATACACTGCCCAGTAAAAGAGCTTTCCCATTTTCACCTCCGCACTTGAAATGGATTTTTTATTATCAGATTCACTTTCAGCAACCCTAAAAACCTCAATATAAGAAAATTTTCACGAAAACTACCCCCCGCCCCTCATTTGGAGAAAAATTATCGTAAGATTCAGTTTTAGCGACCTCAAAAATCAAAATAAAAAAGCCCGGATGACAAATTAAATTTACCTGTGAAATTACACAGCCCTGCAAAAAAAATTCTGCTACCCTAGCTAAATCACAATACCTATACGTTTTTGAGGTCGCTGAATCCGAATCGCGGGTTTGACCACATCAAGTCAGGATCAAGGTCAAGTCAAGGTCAAAATGAGAAAGAACCATTGGATCGGAGAAAACCTCTACCCTCAGACTTTTTGGGGTCGCTGAAACCGAATCCGAGGTCAGTTTGACCACATCAGGTCAAGGTCAAGTCCATGTCAAAATAAGAAAAAAAACATTGAATCGGCAAAAGAAATAATTCTGCAACCCGAGCTAAACCACACCTGTAGGTTTTTGAGGTCGCTGAATCCGAATCCAGGGTCAGGTTTAACCCCCATCAGGTCAGGATCAAGGTCAAGTCAAGGTCAAAATGAGAAAGAACCATTGGTTCAGAGAAAACCTCTACTCTCAGACGTTTTTGGGGTCGCTGAATCCGAATCCGAGGTCAGTTTGACCACATCAGGTCAAGGTCAAGTCAAGGTCAAATTGAGAAAAAAAAACATTGAATCGGCAAAAGAAATAATTCTGCAACCCGAGCTAAACAACCACACCTGTAGGTTTTTGAGGTCGCTGAATCCGAATCCAGGGTCAGTTTTACCCCCATCAGGTCAGGATCAAGGTCAAGTCAAGGTCAAAATGAGAAAGAACCATTGGATCAGAGAAAACCTCTACTCTCAGACGTTTTTGGGGTCGCTGAATCCGAATCCGAGGTCAGTTTGACCACATCAGGTCAGGATCAAGGTCAAGACAAGGTCAAAATGAGAAAAAAACATTGAATCGGCAAAAGAAATAATTCTGCAACCCGAGCTAAACCACCACACCTGTAGGTTTTTGAGGTCGCTGAATCCGAATCCAAGGTCAGGTTTACCCCATCAGGTCAGAATCAAGGCCAAGTCAAGGTCAAAATAAGAAAAAAACATTTAATGGGCGTTAACCACCATTTTCACCCGTAAATTAACGGAAGTTAGGTTTGAAACCGTAAATATTGTTAATATGACATTGCCACCTACAAGCATGCGTGAGCTCGACATTTAGATTATCAAAATGTGAGGAGCGAATAATTGTAGATCTAAATACCGAGCTCACGCATGCGCGTAGGTTACATTAACAATATTTACGGTTTCAAACAAAACCTCCGTTAATTTAATTGCTTCTTTGTTTTCAAAGCACTCTGCGCAAAAATGATTTTTTAAATTTCACTCAAAATGTAAGGCTTGATAATATCGTGTGATACATTATCGTAATCAGAAAAAAAAAGTTAAGGGTTGTAACTCTTGCATTTAAAATTCCATGGAAAATATGATAACAGATTTAGATTCCTTGCAAAAAAGTATCCTGACAATGTTAATTAAAAACGGCTAGCTTAGTCGCTTTTCGCTCAAAAAAATAAAAATTAAACTCGGGATTTTTAATTTTTTTGCGATAATTTAAAAACAAAAAATGTCAGGTAAAATTTTCTTTTAGATTATTGCTCAGCATAAAAATGTGCAAAATTTTTCTAATTTAACCGATCTTTTATCTGTTATAACAACCGAGATACCCATGCTTGAGGTCGAAAAACGGTCACCCTGTATACCAAGGGACTAAACTGGCTTATTTAGTCCCACTGCATGAGTGTAGCGAGGGAGGTAAACAGAAATGCAAGGGACTAAAACAGCCACGTTTAGTCCTGAGGTTTATACACTATTTTTTGCACGACCAAACATAATTTAGGTAGGTAGATAAAATTAAAAATCATGCGTCTAAAATCGGGTG
The DNA here is from genome assembly GCA_958510825.1 of Brachypterus glaber. Classification (NCBI taxonomy): domain Eukaryota; kingdom Metazoa; phylum Arthropoda; class Insecta; order Coleoptera; family Kateretidae; genus Brachypterus; species Brachypterus glaber. The sequence continues at coordinate 26,208,636 of OY294049.1, read as the reverse complement.
TTTTATTTTCGTAATTTAATCAATATGTTGTGTGACGTCGAAAGGTCCCATTCGGTGATATGGGATTGCCTCCGTAACATCGCCTTTATGATATTAATTAAGTGGACTGCGAATAGGTATTAATGATTGAAAAGAATATTAAAGACAAAACGACAGTTCCAATAATATATATGGTAATCTTACCTTTATTACAGCATTCAGCACGACAGGTCATGACCGCCATTTCTTCACAGGAGACACCACATAATTGGAAACTGATGTACGCGAATTAAAGTTTGTTTGACCAGTGTAGGTATACACTACTAATTATTTAAATACATATGTGTATATGGAACTTATTTCTATAGTTTGCAGCCGTAAAATATGGTAAATTCTAACGAATGCCCGCGCGTGGTATATTCGTCAGCGGATTTGAGTATATTTTTATTGACACGCATCGATCGTTCTCGAGAGTCAAATTTCTACTGCCGGAAGGCTGGTCCGAACTCAAGCGCAGAAAAGCTAGGAGGTTTTCAGCGCGTTACTTACAAAAATACAATCAATTCAAAATAAAATATTATTTTTGAATTATAACTAAGTAAAGAAATTAAATGAAATTATGTATAATAAAACCCAAATTAAAAATAAATACAAACACAGAAATGTGGTTGTAACATTACCGCCCACCAAAACACACAAAATTAGAGTGTTTTAACAACACATAGGTAATATACATAATTTT
>OY294049.1:26129715-26207715 GCA_958510825.1 Brachypterus glaber | reverse complement strand
ATGAAACTTTTACCAGTCAATATGGACCTAATTATCTTCAATTGACCCAAAACAAAAGTTTTCTACTCTTTTTTGGTTTTGAGCTAGAGCTCCACACATGCACTTTTAAAAGCATAACAATACTTTCAAATGCCAAAATTAAAAAAAGTAACAATTTTTCTTTATCATATGATAGTTTTTTTCACTAAAAACAATAATTTTCGATTTAAATTCTTAATTTTATAAAACCTTAAAAAAGGGCAGTTGCTTAATGGAATGACCCCGCTATGGCAAAAGAGTAGGATGCCTTGAAATTAAATTTTTTAAATAAGTCGTATATGATGACAATAAATGTCAAATTTGATTTTACATTATAATCAAAAAATTAACAAAGCAAGATTTTTATAAAACCAAGTTTTGAATGCCAAAATGATAACTTTAGAAGTAAAGAAAGAAATTATTTTAACTTATGGAGAATGTGCTCGAAATTTAAGAGAAACAACGAGAAGAATAGTAGAAAAGTTCCCCGATGATAGTATTAGTTACTTTAGCGTACGAAGAATTGTTAATTTATTTTTGGATACTGGAAGAGTGAGGGACATAAAAAAAGTTTGCGAAAGTCCAGTAACCAAAGATCCTGATACCATAACTATAATTCAAGAAGCAGTTATCAATGATCCCCACACGTCTGCAAGGATAATCGTAAGGGAACATCATTTATCACGCACATCAGTTAGTAGGGTCATTAAAAATTCTAAATTACATCCGTATAAATTATGTCTTAATCAAGAGTTACATGGGAGGGATTTTGAAAATAGGGTTCGATTTTGTGATGAACTTTTGGAATTAACAGGGGACGAGGACTTTTCTACCAAAATTTTGTTTAGTGACGAATCTACATTTAAAAGCAATGGAGTTGTCAACAGACATAACATGCATTATTGGTCTGTTGAAAATCCGCATTGGGTTAGGCATGTTGACAACCAGCGGATTTGGTCTTTAAATGTTTGGGGAGGGGTACTGGGGGATTCGGTTATTGGACCTTACTTTTTTAATGGGCATCTAAATGGAAATATGTACCTAAATTTTTTGCGTGATGAATTACCGGAACTTTTAGAAGACGTACCACTAAATTTGCGAAATGACATAATTTTTATGCAGGATGGGGCTCCTGCTCATTTTTTTCATGAGGTGAGGACTTTTTTGGATGAGACTTATAATACATTGATAGGTCGTGGTGGTCAAATTGCCTGGCCAGCAAGATCACCCGATTTAACCCCGTGTGATTTTTTTTGTGGGGATTTGTAAAGGACAGGGTTTACCGACAAGCTCCCACCACTCCGGAAAATATGCGTCAAAGAATCGTTGAAGCATTTAACGAAATAACACCGGTAATGCTTCAACGAGTCAGACATAAATTTGAAAGTAGGCTTTTTATGTGTATTCAGGAGGATGGGAGAACTTTTGAACATTTACGAAACGACTATGACTAACTACTTTACAAAAAGACAGATAGATACACAGACAGACTCAGACATTTAAACAAAATTAAATTGCTTTATCGTGTTAAAAATGGGGGCTTCTTATGTAGACGATGTGGGGAAGAGGATCAATGCAGATACATATTAACTTGCTGCTTGATTTGAATCCATTTGAATCGTGGAAGACTCGCAAAGAATTAGAATTATTTGCTAATAATAGATTTTGTGAAATGGCATTTATATTCCCATGATTCTCTGAAGTTACATGCGTAATTTTGACCTTTTTTCGTCAGAACTGGAGTGATTTGGGAAAACCTAAGGACTAACATGAATTTATTTGAAATATTGTACAAAACAATTCTAATAACACTGAAAATATTCTAGAAAGGCGTAATATTTTGTAGATGTATGGAATTTGACACAATGATGAGTTAATTAATTCAAATATCATAAATACGTCTTGCGTTTCGCATATTAATAAATAATATTAATAATAACAATCAATTTGATATTTTAACTTATGAGAATTATTCTTAGTATCATTTAACTTTTAATTCCAACCAAAATGTACACAATTAATTACATAACAATAAATTAATTGACTAAATTGCCCATAATATGACAGTTTTTTTCCTTTGTTCTTCTGTATTTGGTCTAATTTTGGTCTGGTTTGGTTAAAAAAAAACAAAACAAACGACTAAGAACAAAAGCACGAAGTAGGACTAGATGAAGTGACCCTAATATGCAGGGCCGGACAGAGCCAGCCCGGGCCCCGGTGCAACTTTTTACTCGGGCCCCCATTTTTTCAAAACATAATTGTCTCATGCAGGCCTGCAGCTAAGGCACTGAGGGCCGAAGCGGCGCCCCCATTCATTAACTAAGCGCCGCAGTCGAAAATTTTTCCAAATTATGTTAATTTCTGACTGTTTTATTTTCATAGTTCAGCAAGCTTAAGTATGTAAAAAATAATAGTCTTAGCGCCGCAGGCGAAATTTTTTTCAATTTTGATAGCTCTGGCGCCGCAGGCAATTTTTTTACAAATTTTAAGCTTTTGCAAGCTTGAACTAAAAAAAATACGTAGGTAAATTAGCCCTAGCGCCGCGGGCGATTTTTTTTACAAATTTTAAAACACTAGTAACAGTGCACTATTATTTTTTACAAAAATCCAAAAAGGCTTAAGCGCTGCCCGGGCGAAATTTTTTCTATTGCCCATTTGGAACGAGATCTACTTATTTGCTCATTTTGACGCCTTATCGATCTGGGGGAGTATAAATAAATAAACTGTTTATTAAAAACTTCTGTCGCCGGGCCCCCTTCGAGCCCGGGCCCCGGGTAATCTGTACCCCCTGCACCCCCCTGAATCCGGCCCTGCTAATATGAACCAGCTGCAACTTCATGCAACTGCGAGGGAAGGGGGTTCTTTACAAGCTAATTAATTATGTTTTTTAAAATCTCATAATTATAAAACATGTTTTATCATAAGTTGTCCAATAGGTTTTATAATAACTTGCTTTACCAATACTTTCATTATGATATAACTTGACTTTGTAAAAAAAACTGCTAAGATTAATCTAAGATTAATCCAATCATACCAATTAAAAAATTTGATTGAGCGCAAAAAATCAAAATTTATTAGTAATTAAGTAATACACTCTGTAGTATAAAATACCCTAGTCCACAAGGTCCTTACTAAGTCTAAGTAAAAATCTAATTTATAACATTAGATTTGACATTTATTTTTATCGTGAACGTCATATTTGCAAACATTTATTTTCATAGCATCCTCTCTTTTACATTAGCGGGGTCATTCCAAAATGCACTTACCATTTTTTACCGTTTTCTAAAATTAAAAATTTAAATAGAAAACTATTATTTTTAGTAAAAAAAACTATCATATGATAAAGAAATTATATTATTTTTTTAAATTTTGGCGTTAAAAAATGTTATTATGCTAAAAAAAATTCTGTTTGTTGCTCTAGCCTAAAATCAGAAAAAAGTACAACACTTTTTTCTGGCGTAAATTGAAGGTAACTAGGTCTATATTGACTGGTAAAAAATATATTTTAATAGCTTTGATAATAACGCCACAATTTGACTGATTTGTCTACCGTGGGACACCGTGTATATGTTTTAATATTATCAAGGTTTCCGTGACTTTTTTGCCTTGGGAGAAAAACGGCAAGTTTAGTCCCGAAAATGAAAGCGTAAAATTAAGTTTTAGTCTTGGTCGTCCAAAAAATAAATTACAAGCCTTTGAAAAAAATTGTACACTAGGGAACTCGCCATTGATTTTCGACAAATTACCGCAAGTCAATCGTTTTAAAAAATGGCATTTTGAGAAAAACGCGTTTAAAGTTTTTTTTTACATTTTAAATTATACAAAAAAAGGACCAATAAAATTTAATTTCTAACGTGTTTTTAAAGTAAATTCCCCGATTTTTAACGTTAGGAGCCTCCTAACGTTAACAACATAACGTTAGGCACCTAACGTTAGGGCCAAACGTTAGGCACCTAACGTTAGGGCCTAACGTTAGAATAACGTTTATTTAACGTTTGGTAAAGTCTACACGTTAGATAAAAGGTATTCCAAGGTTAGACTATAACGTTGGACATCTAACATTTAAATAGGATTTGCGTTAGGTCAAGTTGTTTTAAAGTTATTTTCCACCAGGTATAGTTTTTATTAGCATAATTGGATTTCCAGATATACCACACGAAATCTGATAGATAAGACAGGACCACATTTTTTTTCTGTCGGTTGACCTGCATCAGAAATGACTGAACACGAATCCGTTGTCCGTTTTGGCCCGTCACGTCAAGATTTTTTTTTAAGTATAATGGATATTCAATAAAACCTGCAGTGACTCATAACTCTGCTGCTTTCGTATAAGGGGTCTGGTATGATCTTCGCCACTGTAGGTTTTATTGAATTTCCAGTAAAGGAGACCAATTATTTTTTTTCCTTTCGAAAATTTTATTTCGCTCATATTTTCCAAAATATTAATCTGAAGGTATTATATGCTTATATTTTTTAAATCAGCGCGTCGAGATCTATAGACATTAATTTTTTTTAATCCAGACGACGACCAAAATATGGCGATTTGGACTTTTTGACCATATCTCAGATTTTTTTTTAAAAATGTCGATAGATCTCGACGCGCTGATTCCAAAAATATAGGCATATATGAGGGCATATAATACCTTTATATTATTTATATATAATATTTTGGAAATTATGAGAAAATAAAATTTTCAAAAAAAAAATGGTTTTTCATATTAAAAAAAAACTGACGTGGTGGGCCAAAACGGACGACGGATTCGTGTTCAGCGACCAAAAATAAATATAGAAAATCATTTCTGATCCACGTCAACCGACAAAAAAAATTGTGGTACTGTGTAATTGCTAAAAGTTTCAGACTGGAATGGCTTATTTAATACCGATGTTTTTGCTCGTCATTTTCAACAGGTTGCGAAAACGTATTAAGAACATTCATTAAAAGGGTATTAAGTGTGGAAGATTTAAGTATCTTGAAATGGCCACTAGATAAAAGACTCGATTTAATAAAAAAAAGCTATAATATAGCTATTATATTATACCGGGTGTCCTAACTTTATTTACCCAACGATTTTCTCGAAAACTTAAAGAGATAATTAAATTCTGCGAAAACCATCTTAAATAAGCCAGCTCAAACTATCTTTTAACATATATTTGATACTTTCAGCTCATAAAATGTGAGCAGGGGGGCATAGGGAGACATTTTTTAAATGGAAAGGGGGTCGTGTGATACATCATTTTAAAGCTTATTATTTTCTCCATTTAACTATATATTTTTTAATTTTTTTAAACATTTTTTTTGGGTTTAAAATAGGGTTGATAGGGTATTTATGTCAAAAATACTCTAAAAAATCAAACAATTCTTTAAAAGTTACTAATTACATGACGAAAAAACGTAAATTATACTTTTAAACTAATTTTAATTGACATAAATAAAAATTTACAAAAAAAAAACTTAAAAAATCGCATTTTTTAGCACAAAAAAATTAAAGAATCAAAACCTTAAAAAAATTGTTTAATAAATTAAAAAATATACAGTCCAATAGAGAATTTTATTTGCTTTAAAATGGTGTATCACACGATACCCCTTTCCATTCAAAAAAAACTACCCCCGTGTCCCCCCTGCCCACCTTTTGAGAGCTGAAAGTATCAAATATATGCTAAAAGATAGTTTAAGCTGTCTAATTTAAGACGGTTTTCGCAGAACTTGATTATCTCTTTTAGTTTTCGAGAAAATCGCTGGGTAAATAGAGTTGGGACACCCGGTATAAAGGGCTCGGGGAAACAAGATTCATAAGCGTTTGTTCTGTAAACCAGACTTATCTGATTAAAAAAAAATTGACTTCAAATGTTTTAGTGCAATTTTTTCAGGGACCATTTAAGTCACGAATGATTAGAGCACTAGATAGGTACACAGAAAAAAAGGATTCTTTGAACCAAAGTCAATGTCCTTGAACGAAGAGCGCGGATCTTCATTCAGAAGCCCATGCTCTTCATTCAAGAACCCGTGCTCTTCATTCAAGAACATTGACTTTGGTTCATCAAAGAATCCTTTTTTTTTCTGTGTAGGTAACTACCTACCTACCCTAACAAAACTACCTATCTAGGTACGTAAAGTATCTACTATGCTCGCCAAAAAGAAGTAGGACAGCGATTTTTAAATGGTGTAATATTTACAATGTAAATATTTTTTTGCACGACCAAGACTTAAACTTAATTTTACGCTTTCATTTTCGGTACTAAACTTGCCGTTTTTCTCCCAAGGAAATAAAAATCACGGCAACCTTGATAATATTAAAATATTATACATACTATGTGCTTTACTGGTACAAACGAATTTATATGATTTTAGAAAAGAAAACCTTAAAAAATAACATTTTTTAAATTACTTAAAATTTATCGTCTTTGCCCATTTTTTCGAACTGACGTTTGTGTCAACCTTATTAAAAAAACAATTGAAATCTCCATAGCTGCGAAACTGACTTTTCGTAATTCACAGGCATCTTGATTAAATTACAAAAATTAAACAGCCCATTTTAGATGCATGTTTTTTAATTTTAATTTTATCTACCTACCTAAATTATGTTTGGTCGTGCAAAAAATAGTGTATATACCTCAGGACTAACCGTGGCTGTTTTAGTCCCTTGCATTTCTGTTTCCCTCGCTAGCTATGCTCACTCAGGAAACACTCATGCAGCGGGACTAAAACAGCCAGTTTAGTCCCTTGGTATATAAATATTATTTCTTCTACTAGTTCCTATAATAAATCAGCTACATGCAGTGATGTCAATAGCAACTTTTATTAGTCTTTGCAATAAGCAACGTCGCGACGCGTCGATTACTAATACCTCGGGGATTATTGAACTGTTCGTTCGTTAATGAGCGTAGCATAAATTCAGCGCTGATTAGAAGCGACCACAAGCCGCCTGTCCCCACTCTGCAACGACGCAACGCCAGTTTATCTTTGATAAAAGTAAAAAAAGATGACAAAAGATGACTCATAGCTTGCAAGTCCCCGGGCTATGCTAATAAATGACGATTCTTATACAAAAGTGGGGTCACCGTAACTAACTCGTTTTTTGGGAAGTAGTTAGAAATCAGTTTTTAAGATTTTGAATAAAAACATTTTCATATTTATAAACGTTTAAAAATATAAATTATGTGTGTAACATTAGACACAAATGCAACAAATGAAAATTGGAAGGCACATCAAAAAGCAATAAATAGCGAGTCAGAAAAAGACATTCAAACAAAAAAAGCTAGCTAGAAAACTCAATTTGTAAGCAAAGCCAAAAGGTGCTAATTTGAAATAAATCCAAGGAAACTGCCAAAGAAAAGTCCAAACCCCCAAAACGCAGTTAATCGAGATAGAGTAAATGTTGTACTAAATAAATTTAAACAAGCCGTGAAGATATGTAATTCTATGCATTCCATTACATAATATTCTCAGTAAATGGTAAATTGCATTTTTCCAAATACTTCCAAAAATAATATTTTCAAAAAAAAAAGAAAATAAAATTTAATTTTTTTTTAAAACATCTTTTTTGAAAAACGAAAAATTATTGAAAAATAAAAAAATAACTCAAAAAAAAAGTAAAAATAATTTTTCAATTTTTTTTAAGTTTCCTTTTTGAGAAAAACGAAAAAATTTTGAAAATGATTATTTTTTTCAAGTTTAACTCCCCATAACTTTTTTGTTTTTGGGAGGATTACCTTTAAAACAATAGGGATCTTCCCCTCAGAAGTTGATTTTTTCTGAAAATTTCGAGTCGATCGGACTATTCGTTCTTGAGTTATTGTGCCTACAAAAAACGTGACACCGGACGGACAGACGGACATTTTCAAAGTTTCTTATTTTTACATGAAACCCATTTGTATCCAAGAATTTTTTGTCTTGGACGTTTTTAGTCGAAACTACCGTATAACACTATTCTAGCGCTACGCGCTGTGAATAGTATAATAATAAAATAATAGTATAATAATAAAATAAAGTCAATTATTTTTTTTAATATAAAACAAAAAAAATTAATTCAGAACAAATTCTGAGCAGTTTCTGGAAAAAAGGATGCCTCAAGAATCTAGAAAAAAAACTTTTCAGAGTATTTTTTATAAATTTTTAAAGGTTTTGAATCAAAACTTTATTTTTTAATACATATTTCATATTTATATCTGTGGCTTGGTTCTAAAAGGGCCAATGTCACTTTGACCTGAAAACGCTGCTAATGACATTGACTATTGCTATTGACATTGGCCCTTTTAGAACTAATCCACAGATATAAATTATTGAAAAATTCGAGGGAAAAAGTAGGATTAGACACAGTGCGCGCGTGTGTAAAACTAGGCGGAAATGCAAAAAATGAAAATTGGAAAGCAGATCAAAAAGCAAGAAATAACGAGTCAGCAAAAGAGAGAAAAAAATCTATCTAGAAAACTCAATTTGTAAGCAAAGCTAAATAGTGCAAATCTAAAATAAATTAAAGTATCAATCAAAGTAAATTGACTAAAGGCCTAGCCAGAAACTTGCATAAGAACATAAAACATAAGAATGAGATGCCGTGATTGGCTTACAAGATACATGGCGGCACATCAAGGCAATCACGGCATCGCATTGTTATGTACTATGTTGTTATGCGAGCCTGTGGATATGCCTTAAAGAAAAATACTAACCCACAGAAATGCAGTTAATCGAGATATTTTTGTGTTCACTTATACACTGCGGTCCAAAAGTCACCCCCCCCCCTTTTAACTTTTGAACGAGTTGAGATATCGACTTCAAATTTAGAACTCTTAAATAAGACAACTTAAACTATCTTTTAGCATATAGTTGATATTTTCAGCTCTTAAAATGTGGGCAGGGGGGCATGGGGGGACATTTTTTAAATGGAAAGCTGGATGATACATCATTTTAAAGCTTATAAAATTCTCTATTTAAACTAACATTTTTAAATTTTTTAAAAATGTTTTTTAAGGTTTTGATTTTTCAATTTTTTGTTCTAAAACATTCGATTTTTTAAGTTTTTTTTTATAAATTTTTATTTATGTCAACTAAAATTAGTTTAAAAGTATAATTAACATTTTTTTATGATGAAATTAGGCATTTTAAAAAAATTATTTGTTTTTTTTTTAGAGGAATTTTAATATTAATAGATACCCATTTTCAACCCCATTTTAAAACCAATTTTTTTTTTAAATTTTATAAGCTTTAAAATGATGTATTACACGACCCCCCTTTTCATTTAAAAAAATGTGCCCCATGCCCCCCTGCCCATATTTTAAGAGCTGAAAGTATTAAATTTATGCTAAAAGATAGTTTAAGTTGTTCTATTTAAAAGTTCTAAATTTGAAGTTGATATCTCAACGGGTTCAAAAGTTAAGAGGGGGGGGGTGACTTTTGGACCGCTCTGTATAATAAATCGTCTGTATTGATATCTAGATTTGTTGCGTTTCTGCAGGATATCTACTTTGACGTACGGATCTGCGGCTACGGAAAATATGTTTGGAATATGTGTGCAAGTGGGAGGCCCGATGCAGGCACGCACGCCTTATAACGCTTTTGACGGAAAAAAGAGAGCGCGAATTATTCCTCCCCCTTTCGTCAGAGTCTTTCTTTCATGCGGAGAACTATAATACCTGATGTACTAAATAAATTCAAACAAGCCGTGAAGATATGTAATGCTACGCATTCCATTATATACTATTCACAGTAAATGGTATATTGCATTTTTCCAAAAGTCCAAAAAAAAATATTTTCAAAAAAAAAGAAAAATAAAAAAATTACATTTTTTCTTAAAACATCTCTTTTTAAAAACGAAAAATTATTGAAAAATAAAAAAAAATAAAAAGACTAAAAATAATTTTTCAAATTTTTGAAAAAAAAAAGTTGAAAATGATAATTTTGGGAGGATTACCTTTAAAACAATAGGGTCTTCCCCTCATAGAACTTAATTTTTTCTGAAAATTTCGAGTCGATCGGATTATTCGTTCTTGAGTTATTGTGTCTACAAAAAACGTGACACCGGACAGACAGACGGACGGACGAACGGACGGACGGACATTTTCAAATTTTCTTATTTTTTTCATGAAACACATTTGTATCCAAGAATTTTTTGTCTAGCACGTTTTTTGTCGAAACTTCCGTATAATATTATTCTAGCGCTACGCTACAAATTTGGGGAAAAATATTTCTTACTTTTTCACCCTGTATATTCTCAAATTGAAATCAGAATAAAAAATTTTACCATAGAATCGTTAGTAAAGATTTACTCTTTACTAACGATGCTTACGGTTAAAAAAAAAATAATGAAAATCAGATGTGCAGTTCGCTAGGAAATCAACATTAAAATTTTGGCAAATTTCTAGTGTCCGGTTAATTTTGCGGTCGAGTGTATACGTCAATTTTTTTTTTTTAATATGAAACTTTTAAAAAATCAATTAAGAACAAATGCTGAGCCGTTTCTGTGAAATAATCTATAAAAATTATATAAACCTTTTAAGAGTAAATTTTTAAAGGTTGTGTATCAAAACTTTTGTTTTTTTAATACATTTTGCATATAAATTATATAAAAAGTAAAGGAAAAAGTAGGATTAGATACGGTGCGCGCGTGTGTAAAACTAGGTGGAAATGCAACAAATGAAAATTGGAAAGCACATCAAAAAGCAACAAATAACGAGTCAGTGAAAGAGACAAACGAACAAAAAAAAGCAAGCTAGAAAACTCAATTTGTAAGCAAAGCCAAAAGGTGCAAATCTAACATAAATCCTAGTCAATTGGCTAAAGACAAATACCTGTTGTACTAAATAGAATTGGGTTGACGTATGAGCCTCACTAAGCTCCTGTATTACTGAAGATTCCTGGGACCGTCGAGGCGCCAAATCGATCGGGAACGCAAGCGCCCTGCAGGAATCAAGGCTCACTGAGTTAAGGCGATATTCGCTAGCATTGGTCATAATTTAAACACCCCCGGACCGTCCGGGGCCATCAATTCCGGGACGAGACAATCGGGAAGTGATTGTCTATGTCTTGGAATATTTAAATTATGATTAATTACCTTTAATCTAATAATGGCAGGGTTGTTTGATTTTGTCCGGGTGGACAGAACTGGACGGAAGTAATCAAATTTTGGCTGGACAAAATCAAAAAAACTGATTTTGTCCACAATTTCTGGACAAAATTGGACAAAATCAAAATAAAATTAAATATTAAATAAATAATAAATACATAAAAAAATTTTAAAAAAATGGACAAAATTAAAATAAAATAAAATACACTGCCGCACATTAAATTCCGGACACCTAAAAAATTTACATTTTTTTAATTCAAATATTTCGAAAACTAATTAATGGATTTGACTGATTCTTTTTTAGTTTTAAAGCTTAAACATTCTCTACTTTTGATTGTTTTAAGAATGATTATTTTTTTTTTTCGTATTAACAACACGAATAATGTTCAACTATGCCGCAGTTTTAATGACTATTTTCTTTTTTTTTACATTTTTACTTCTGGTTTGGTTGTCATTTTTTCAGTTAATTTAAAAAGTACTACATGAATTTGATTAATGCTGTGCTTTAAATTTGAAGCTTAACCGAGTTACGTTTTTCTTCTAATCAAGTTTATCCAAAACATAAATTGGATTTGAAAAACTTGAGTAGAAGAAAAAATAGGGTCACTCCGTCCGGCGGCAGTTCTGCGAAATCACCGTTAAGCCTCCGTCAGACGGCAATAAAAAGTTTCCCCGGGATGAAGAAACTCTAGAAGAAGAAGTAAAAGACCTGAGTGTAGAAGAAAAAGTAAAAGACATTAGCTTCAAATAAAAAACTCTACTGATTTAGTACTTTTTGAGTTGACTGAAAAAATGACAACTTTCAGGAAAATCCTGATATCTCCTAAACCAGAAGTAAAAAAATAAAAAGGAAAATATTCATTAAAACTGCGGCAGTAAGAAAGACTTTAATAATTTGATAAACAGTTGCAGTGGCGTACCATGCAAGTCCTAGAAGATGGGGTAAGAAACATAGTTGTACATTATTTGTTGCTGTTAATACGAAAAAAAAAATTAATCATTCTTAAAACAAACAAAAGTAGAGAATGTTTAAGCTTTAAAACTAAAAAATAATTAGTCAAATCCATTAATTAGTTTTCAAAATATTTGAATTTAAAAAATTTCAATTTTTTAGGTGTCCGGAATTTAATGTGCGGCCTTGTATTAAATTTTAAAACACGTAACTATTTTTATTAAATACGTATTTATACATATAAACATTAAAAAAGAATTGGAAAAATTCAAAATTAAATTAAATATTAAATTTTAACACACTTAATTATTTTTATTAAATATGTATTTATAGGGACATTAAAAAAATACACTCAAATAATTAAAACAAAACATAAAACATAACGAAAAATACCAAAAATATGTGACAAAATTTAGGTTAGTTAACCTCGAGGGGTCTATCACTGGGAAATTTTTGTACACCTACTGCAGAAAATGCATAAAAAATGGACGGACTGCAGATATTTTTACGAAAAATGCACGTACTGCACGATATTTTTAATGCAGAATAATGCACACATTCTTGCAGACAAAAAAAACTTCCCCGACAAAATTTTTGAGAACAAAAAAAAAATTCTCAGCTCCAAAACTAATAATACAAAGTAAAGCATAATACTGATAATGCATAATAATGCAAAGTAATGCAGGTACTGCAGATGTAATGCACAGTAATGCAAACAATGTACGTAATTTACAGATAATGCAGATAATGCACATTTAATAGAAGTAATAGAAGGGTCTGCATTATTAATGCAGACAATTTTGTACATCGAATGCAGCAGTGATAGACCCCTCGGTTAACCTAATAATCTAAAAGTTCTGTTAAATACTTATACATTGAAAATAATCCTCATTTATACATTTTAAAAATTTATTTTTTTCTTAGATTTGTTGCGTGGTTCCCTTTCCACAACTTATAAAGTATAAGTTATACAGCACGAATAAAAACAACAACAAAACTCAAAGTAGCAAAATTTATATTTTCTAAATCCAACACAGACCTTAATTTAAGCTGCTGAATTCATCGCCACCATATTTAATCTATCTGGTCTGGTTTCCATCGTAAATCAAAGTAAAAGGCCAAGAATGATAATTTTTAATATTTTCAGACCCATTTTTCCTAGAATCGTGAGTATAAAGGCAAATTCAAACAGGGTTGTGAAAAAGTACACTTTTTTTAAATTGTCCAGACCGGTGAACAAAACCGGACAAAATTGGACAAAAACTGGACAAAATTGGACAAAACTGGACAATATCAAAAGTTATCCCTCATAATATAACATGGTCACGGAAAAAATATTTCAACTTCCAACTGGGGTCTGACTAATCTAGTCTCTAGTCAACTATAGGTGTGCGTGTGCGCGCCGCCGGCATATATAGTGCCCCGCCGCCAAATTTACGGCGCGGTGCAGAACAGCGTCTGGAAATAACTAAAATAATTCAATTGGTGAAGCTTTAAAATTATTTTAACATTTTTCCTAAATAATTTCTTAAAAAAATAATTTTAGCAGAGCAGCGCCGCGGCGGCGACGACTGCGCGCCGTCGTAAATTTTTCATGGGGTGGCGCACCGCCGCTAAAATTTATAAAAACACCGCCTCCGCGAAATTTTCGCGGCGCACACCTCTAGGTCTGATATATACCATCCAGAGCCGGCCTTTGTATGAATCAAGTGAACCCCCTGCTTCAGGGCGCGAGCCTATAGGGGGCGCCGCCGAGGGGCGATTTTTTAGCCCGAGCTTTTTTCTTTCAAGGGTGTTTTTTTTTTGCTATGGCGCCAAGTTTTGGCAGAAACCGTCAGCTTTTTCTCGTGAGGGTATTTTTTTGGGCGCCATTTTTTTTTAGTAGGGGCGCCAAGTTTTGTTTGAAACCGTCAGGGACAAAGCTTTTTTTTAAGTTATTTTTTTTCTAGGGACGCCAAGTTTAAGGCTTGCTTCAGGGCGCCGAAATGCAAAGGCCGGTCCTGATCCCATCCTATACTATTCTTATACACTTTGAAGCGCTGGATCCTAAACTGGCTTCAGAATTAGTCTTATACTTTTTAAGAAAAGTGGGTCTGAAAATATTAGAAATTATTATTCTTGGCCTTTTAATTTGATTTACCTTGGAAACCAGACCAAATAAATTAAATATAGACTATAACACTATAATAGTGCCGATGAATTCAGTGTTGGATTTAGAAAACAAAAAGTTTGCTACAACAAAAAACTCAAGTTTTTTGTTGTTTTTATTCGTGCTGTATAACTTGTAATTTATAAGTTATAAATTATAAGTTCTGGAAAGGCAACAAATTTAAGAAAAATTTATTACCCCTTGAAAACTGTGATAGATTTAAAAGATTTAAATTAAACCTAGTCGATTATGTTAAGAGAAAATACTAATTTTATACTAAGCTAAAATACAAAATAATGTGTAAATATAAGTACTAACGTACAAATTTATTGTAAATTTAATAGCTATGCTTATAAAGGATAAAAAATAAATAAATAAATAATAAAAAAAAAAACAATTTTTAAAATTTATAAATGAGGATTATTTTTAATATATAAGTATTTTAAACAGAACTTTTAGATTACACAGGCCCACAAAAAAAAACTACTGAAACCGCTAAAATCATCTATGCCATACCACTGTCACCCCCCTGTCCCCAAATTGCTAATTCTAAAACTCCAGAAACCCATAATCCCATAACCTCATAATACCATAGCCGCATAACCTCCAAACCCCGTAACATCATTAAGTAGAAAAATCTAGTTTGGGAAAACAGAAAACATTCGTCAGTTTTTTTTGTGGAACATAGTCATAGGTATATATAACCCCAAAATCCCCCAACACCATAACCTCAAAATCCCTTCACTTCGTAACCAGATATACTATATCCCCTTAATCCCGTTATCCTATTCTGTGGAGAAGTCCGGTTAAAAAAATAATTAAGTAGACCTTGACTCATGACTTCACTCACAAAACTCTTATGATTTTGAGAACCGGATTTCTCCACAGAATAGGATGATGGGGTTACGAGGTTATAATATATAGGGTTACGGAGTGAAGGGGTTAGGAGGTGTGATGGTATTTTAGGTTTATACAGTTACTTATTCATAACTATATTCTACAAGAAAATGTCACGTAATTGTTCTGTTTTCCCGAACCAGATTTTTCTACTTAATGAGTTTACGGGGTTTTGAGGTTATGGAGTAATGTTATTTCGAGGTGAGGGGATTATGGGGTTACGAAATTACGAATTTGGATGAAGGGGGTGAAAGTGGTATGGAGTAGATGATATTAGCGGTTTCAGTAGTTTTTCGGGTGTTTTTTGAGGTTATGTCAAAATCCTGACGTGTAGGGGTTAAACGGGTTACGGATTCGGTTTCAGCGGGAAAAAATACATAGGAATATCATATTGGAATCCGAGACTCACAAAAAAAAAATTTTGTGCGCTTGTGTTATTAAGTTAACTAACCTAAATTTTGTCACATATTTTTGGTATTTTTCGTTTATTTGGTTTTAATTTAAGTGTTTTTTTGTATTTAATAAAAGTAATTACGTGTTTTAAAATGTAACATTTAATTTAATTTTGATTTTGTCCATTTTTTTATGTGTCCATGTATAAACGCATTTAATAAAAATAGTTTTAAAATTTAATATTTAATTTTATTTTGATTTTGTCCAATTTTGTGCAGAATTTTGGGCTCCGAGTGTACGCAACCGGTGTGTCAATATATATTTTTTGATGTCAATCGTAAAACAGCTGTCGGTTATATACGAGATGTGGTACGCCATTTTTTTAATATAAAATTGTTATTTATTTTGAATTAAATTTCAATTTCGTGTGCTAAATATTTGTGTGCTAAATTATTTGTTGTTACGGAAGCATTATGGAGAGTGACAGTGATGAGAATTTTACTTCTAAACCACCAGATTTGGAGAAAATTGTAAATGCTGCGCCCCTGTTAGGTTATGAACTTAGTGCCTGAAAATTTATTTATTTATTTTAGATCGTAGAAAACATGTTGTTTTATTTACGCAAAATGTGATTTCTGCTTTCGCGTGATTGCTGATCTCGGCTAGACGCTTCGATCAGCAAATTTCACGCTCAAGCAGAAATCAGTCATTTTGCGCTCTTAATACAAAAATAACTATTTTGACTTAAAACAAGTGTTTGTATGTATGGATATTAAATGGGACACAATTTAATTTTAATCTTCGAAACGTGAAATTGCACCTTCAAATTAATTTTTCTCGAAAACGATTACAGTCTTACAACAAAAATACCTTTTTTATGTATTTTGACCTGAGGAATCATGTTACAATAATCACATTACAAAAAAGTTATACAGAAAAAAGTCTGGGGCAAAAAACTGATGAAAAGGCCCCCCCTTTTCGCAACGTCCCTGATTAAAATAAGTACATGAAAATAACTAGACATCGGATTTTAGCGAGTCGTGACGTCAAAATGCATAGCCGGGTACAATAAGTTAACAAATTCATATTATTTTTATACAAATGTTTGATATGTTACCAAACTACTACATTACCAAAGAAAATTACATAAATATTATGAAAATCCCGTAACGTTTTATTTAAGTAAAAGAAAATTTAAAAATATAACAATTTTGAAAATTAAGATTTAGTTGGGCTCTTTAATAATCCAAATTTAATTTTATAGTATTGTGTCATGGTGGCTGGGTATTACTTTTACCAAGTTAAAAAAAAATCTGACTGGCCAATCGTTTTTTATTCGCAATGAAAGGTCACGTGACGTTTATAACTTGTGATTAAAATTAATTTTGTATTTTTTTACTTACTTTAAATATTAAATTGTCCTTGCTCCTCATCTCCTTTATGGCTTTTTTATTCACATGTCTTAAAATATTAGTTTTTCTTTCCCAGGATAAGTCTTTTTTACAAAATTTGCAGGGTAAAATATTGCCGTCGAACTCCAGTTCTGGATAATCTTTAATCCACGATTTAACCGTAGTAAGTAATGGCTTTACGAACATTTTATTAAGGGATTTAGCTAATGAAATGAACGGTGACAAATGAATATTAGATTATGCCCAATAGGCCTATATACCGGTCTATAGGCCTAAACACCGGTATATTAAAAACCGAAAAGAGCAAAAAAATAAATTAATTCATTGCTAAGTCAAACGAAAACGATTCGCTCACCGCAGTAATGAGAAGAATCTAGCACATGCGCACTGGTTTGCTTATTTTTGTTTTGACGGATGTCAAAAGTGGCTTCCGTTTAGGCAGTTGTAGTTTTATGAAATAGTTTAATTTGAGTGGGGTTACGGTGCGCATCAGGTCCACAAAAATGAACTATATTTTTGCACTGATTTCTGGTTTTATTACTAAAACTTACTGTCTTGAATAAAATTAGATGCGGAAAATCCAGTTTTTTTTGTTAGAATATATAGCAAAAGATTGTTAAAATACTCACGAATTTCTGTTTGGTTTACGTTAACAATGGTTTGGTTTGATAGTTTGCTGGTTTGGTTTGATAGTTTGCTTGTTTGGTGTTTTTTTTTAATGGGGGTGTTGGTTTACGTTAACAATGGTTTGGTTTAGTTTGGTAGTTTGCTGGTTTGGTGTTTTTTTTTAATGGGAGGCGTTGGTTTACGTTAATAATGGTTTGGTTTGGTAGTTTGCTGGTTTGGTGTTTTTTTTTAATGGGAGGCATTTTTCAGATAGGTACGATATTTCAGAATTTAGAAGGCGATATATTTTAAGAATCAAATGTTTATTAATGAATATTCCGCATTTTTTTTACGAAAATACTATTAAAAGCGAGTACTTTTGGCCAATTAAAAAAAACTGTTAGCTCGCAAAGAAAAAAGTAGATATTTTTGTAAAATTCTGCAAAAGAATGTTACATAACCTTAAAATAATTTTTGGCATACGTCAAAACAAAAATAAAAAAATCAGTGCGCATGCGCTGGATTCTTCTCATTACTGCGGTGAGTGAATCGTAAACGAAATGACTCATTTTACTTGCAATAAAAACCTTGTTTCCACATGCTCGTGATCCTAACCAATAAAATAACGTACATGGTACACGCTTGATCTTACATTTCACTTATTTCGTCGCACGGATACGGAAACAAGTTTAGAGCTTTTTGATATCTGCAGAGTACATGTTTATAACGAGTTCAAATAGATTCCACCTTCCAGTCACCTCTTCACAAATTGAATAAAAAACAAAAAGATTTCGTCGGAAGTTTGTTTTTTCTGCAAACACTATATGTTTTAGTTGTGTAATTTGGATTATTTAAAACTTCCTTTTACTTAAATAAAAACGTTTGGGGATTTTCATAATATTTATATACTTTTCTTTGTAAATTTAGTAGTTTG
Source organism: Brachypterus glaber (assembly GCA_958510825.1). Taxonomy (NCBI): domain Eukaryota; kingdom Metazoa; phylum Arthropoda; class Insecta; order Coleoptera; family Kateretidae; genus Brachypterus; species Brachypterus glaber. The sequence continues at coordinate 26,189,297 of OY294049.1, read as the reverse complement.
ATAGCTTATAAAACATTTTTATAAAATTATTATTAATTTGTTGTACCCGGCTATGGATTTTGACGTCACGACTCGGTAAAATCCTATCTCTAAAAATAACATACGAAGATGGGCCTTATTAAGGTTAGTTTACATGCAAAACCTCGTCGCTTTGTCTCAAAGGATACCAGAGTTATTAATTAAAAATCTTATTTTTATTACAATTTTAAAGGGTCGTAACTTCCTTAGGGTTTGTTTCCGGACCTAGTGTTTCTATAGTGGTTTTTCATGTTTTTTGATTTAGAATCATCTCCTTTAATACATGACATAAGACTGCAAACACCGTGTATAAATGTATATTTTTATTCGAAAGGACCCTTAATAGTATTTCTAAAATAATTTTTCTATAGAAATAAAGCCTAAATTGTTATAGTCGAACAAAAAGTTTTCATTGATTTTGTCGATACTAGATACCGGATTTGTATAGGCAGTAACTTTTACGATATAACATTATATTCTCAAATTTCATTATTGATTAAAATACTGTTAGTAGGTAGGGGAACTCGAGGTTAACTGATCTCATTTTTTTTAATTTTTATTTTAAAATGACTGACACGTTCCTAAATAATATTACTAGTTTACAAGGTTTTGAGGCGCACATTTTCTAGTAAAACTTATTGCTTTGAATTCTAATCTGCCAAAAAAAAATGTTTTTTTTTTCGAGATATCAGCCCACAATTTTTTTTAAATAGAACTAAAAATATATATTTGTTATGGAAAACTTTTAAATTTGGGCAGTTACAAGATAAATAGGGTTTGTCAAAAATTGGCATTATAAGCAAAAAAAATTATTATTGTTGAAAAAAGTTGTTTTTTTTATCCAAAATTTAAATAAATAAAAATTTGGGACCGTTTTTGATGACACAAAGATAAAAAGTTTATACTATTCACAGAGCAAGCGCTAAAATATTATAATACGGTAGTTTAGAATTTCCCAAAATCGCCAAAAAACGACCTAGACAAAAAATTCTTGGATACAAATGTGTTTCAAGAAAAAATAAGAAACTGAAAATGTCCGTCTGTCCGTCCGTCCGTCCGTCTGTCCATACGATGTCACGATTTTTGTGGGCACGATAACTCAAGACTCATGAGGAGTAATCTGGAGGAAATCTTAGAAACTCGAGGTAATCTTGGAAGGTAATCTGGAGGAAATCTTTAAAGATTTCCTCGTTTTCGGAGGAAATCTTATAAACTCGAGGGATCTTAAGGGGTAATCTGGAGGAAATCTTTAAATATTTCCTCCTTTTCGGAGGAAATCTTAGAAACTCTAGGTAATCTTGGGAGGTAATCTGGAGGAATTCTTTAAAGATTTCCTCCTTTTTGAAGAATCTTAGAAACTCGAGGTAATCTTGGGAGGTAATCTGGAGGAAATCCTTTTCGGAGGAAATCTTAGAAACTCGAGGTAATCTTGGAAGGTAATCTGGAGGAAATCTTTCAAGATTTCCTCCTTTTCGGAGGAAATCTTAGAAACTCGAGGTAATCTTGGGAGGTAACCTGGAGGAAATCTTAGAAACTCGAGGTAATCTTGAGAGGTAATCTGGAGAAAATCTTAGAAACTCGAAGTAATCTTGGGAGGAAATCTGGAGGAAATCTTAGAAACTCGAGGTAATTTTTGAAGGTAATCTGGAGAAAATCTTTAAAGATTTCCTCCTTTTCGAAGGAGCTCTTAGAAACTCGAGGTAATCTTGGGAGGTAATCTGAAGGATATCTTCAAAGATTTCCTCCTTTTCGTAGGATATCTTAGAAACCCGAGGTAATCTTGGGAGGTAATCTGGAGTAAATCTTAGAAACTCGAGGTAATCTTGGTAGGTAATCTGGAAAAAATCTTTAAAGATTTCCTCCTTTTCAGAGGTGCTCTTAGAAACTCGAAGTAATCTGGTGGATATATTTAAAGATTTCCTCCTTTTCGTAGGAAATCTTAGAAACTCGACGTAATCCTGGGAGGTAATCTGGAGTAAATCTTAGGAGGTAATCTGGAGAAAATCTTTAAAGATTTCCTCCTTTGCGGAGGAAATCTTAGAAACTCGAGGTAATCTTGGGAGGTAATCTGGAGGAAATCTTAGAAACTCGAGGTAATTTTTGAAGGTAATCTGGAGAAAATCTTTAAAGATTTCCTCCTTTTCGAAGGAGCTCTTAGAAACTCGAGGTAATCTTGGGAGGTAATCTGAAGGATATCTTCAAAGATTTCCTCCTTTTCGTAGGATATCTTAGAAACCCGAGGTAATATTGGGAGGTAATCTGGAGTAAATCTTAGAAACTCGAGGCAATCTTACGAGGTAATTGGATGAAATTTAATTTGAAGATTTTTCTTAAAATTTTTAAGTATGGTTGTCAACTAAATATTTGGACGTATATTTCTCAAAATTAATGGAGAGCCCCTGGCACAAGTTTTGCAACTTATTTGGGGCTCTCCATGATTCTGTGTATTTATCCTACAATAAATAAATAAAATAAAAAAAATAAAAATAAATGTGGAGAAAATCTTTAAAGATTTCCTCCTTTTCGGAGGAAATCTTAGAACCTTGAGGTAATCTTGGGAGGTAACCTGGAGGAAATCTTAGAAACTCGAGGTAATCTTGGTAGGTAATCTGGAAAAAATCTTTAAAGATTTCCTCCTTTTCAGAGGTGCTCTTAGAAACTCGAAGTAATCTGGTGGATATATTTAAAGATTTCCTCCTTTTCGTAGGATATCTTAGAAACTCGACGTAATCCTGGGAGGTAATCTGGACTAAATCTTAGGAGGTAATCTGGAGAAAATCTTTAAAGATTTCCTCCTTTGCGGAGGAAATCTTAAAAACTCGAGGTAATCTTGGGAGGTAATCTGGAGGAAATCTTAGAAACTCGAGGTAATCTTGAGAGGTAATCTGGAGAAAATCTTAGAAACTCGAGGTAATCTTGGGAGGAAATCTGGAGGAAATCTTAGAAACTCGAGGTAATTTTTGAAGGTAATCTGGAGAAAATCTTTAAAGATTTCCTCCTTTTCAAAGGAGCTCTTAGAAACTCGAGGTAATCTTGGGAGGTAATCTGAAGGATATCTTCAAAGATTTCCTCCTTTTCGTAGGATATCTTAGAAACCCGAGGTAATCTTGGGAGGTAATCTGGAGTAAATCTTAGAAACTCGAGGCAATCTTACGAGGTAATTGGATGAAATTTAATTTGAAGATTTTTCTTAAAATTTTTAAGTATGGTTGTCAACTTATTTGGGGCTCTCCATGATTCTGTGCATTTATCCTACAATAAATAAATAAAATAAAAAAAATAAAAATAAATGTGGAGAAAATCTTTAAAGATTTCCTCCTTTTCGGAAGAAATCTTAGAACCTCGAGGTAATCTTGGGAGGTAACCTGGAGGAAATCTTAGAAACTCGAGGTAATCTTGGTAGGTAATCTGGAAAAAATCTTTAAAGATTTCCTCCTTTTCAGAGGTGCTCTTAGAAACTCGAAGTAATCTGGTGGATATACTTAAAGATTTCCTCCTTTTCGTAGGATATCTTAGAAACTCGACGTAATCCTGGGAGGTAATCTGGAGTAAATCTTAGGAGGTAATCTGGAGAAAATCTTTAAAGATTTCCTCCTTTGCGGAGGAAATCTTAAAAACTCGAGGTAATCTTGGGAGGTTATCTGGAGGAAATCTTAGAAACTCGAGGTAATCTTGAGAGGTAATCTGGAGAAAATCTTAGAAACTCGAGGTAATCTTGGGAGGAAATCTGGAGGAAATCTTAGAAACTCGAGGTAATTTTTAAAGGTAATCTGGAGAAAATCTTTAAAGATTTCCTCCTTTTCGAAGGAGCTCTTAGAAACTCGAGGTAATCTTGGGAGGTAATCTGGAGGAAATCTTAGAAACTCGAGGTAATCTTGAGAGGTAATCTGGAGAAAATCTTAGAAACTCGAGGTAATCTTGGGAGGAAATCTGGAGGAAATCTTAGAAACTCGAGGTAATTTTTGAAGGTAATCTGGAGAAAATCTTTAAAGATTTCCTCCTTTTCAAAGGAGCTCTTAGAAACTCGAGGTAATCTTGGGAGGTAATCTGAAGGATATCTTCAAAGATTTCCCCCTTTTCGTAGGATATCTTAGAAACCCGAGGTAATCTTGGGAGGTAATCTGGAGTAAATCTTAGAAACTCGAGGCAATCTTACGAGGTAATTGGATGAAATTTAATTTGAAGATTTTTCTTAAAATTTTTAAGTATGGTTGTCAACTAAATATTTGGACGTATATTTCTCAAAATTAATGGAGAGCCCCTGGCACAAGTTTTGCAACTTATTTGGGGCTCTCCATGATTCTGTGCATTTATCCTACAATAAATAAATAAAATAAAAAAAATAAAAATAAATGTGGAGAAAATCTTTAAAGATTTCCTCCTTTTCGGAGGAAATCTTAGAACCTCGAGGTAATCTTGGGAGGTAACCTGGAGGAAATCTTAGAAACTCGAGGTAATCTTGGTAGGTAATCTGGAAAAAATCTTTAAAGATTTCCTCCTTTTCAGAGGTGCTCTTAGAAACTCGAAGTAATCTGGTGGATATACTTAAAGATTTCCTCCTTTTCGTAGGATATCTTAGAAACTCGACGTAATCCTGGGAGGTAATCTGGAGTAAATCTTAGGAGGTAATCTGGAGAAAATCTTTAAAGATTTCCTCCTTTGCGGAGGAAATCTTAAAAACTCGAGGTAATCTTGGGAGGTAATCTGGAGGAAATCTTAGAAACTCGAGGTAATCTTGAGAGGTAATCTGGAGAAAATCTTAGAAACTCGAGGTAATCTTGGGAGGAAATCTGGAGGAAATCTTAGAAACTCGAGGTAATTTTTAAAGGTAATCTGGAGAAAATCTTTAAAGATTTCCTCCTTTTCGAAGGAGCTCTTAGAAACTCGAGGTAATCTTGGGAGGTAATCTGAAGGATATCTTCAAAGATTTCCTCCTTTTCGTAGGATATCTTAGAAACCCGAGGTAATCTTGGGAGGTAATCTGGAGTAAATCTTAGAAACTCGAGGCAATCTTACGAGGTAATTGGATGAAATTTAATTTGAAGATTTTTCTTAAAATTTTTAAGTATGGTTGTCAACTAAATATTTGGACGTATATTTCTCAAAATTAATGGAGAGCCCCTGGCACAAGTTTTGCAACTTATTTGGGGCTCTCCATGATTCTGTGTATTTATCCTACAATAAATAAATAAAATAAAAAAATAAAAATAAATGTGGAGAAAATCTTTAAAGATTTCCTCCTTTTCGGAGGAAATCTTAGAACCTCGAGGTAATCTTGGGAGGTAACCTGGAGGAAATCTTAGAAACTCGAGGTAATCTTGGTAGGTAATCTGGAAAAAATCTTTAAAGATTTCCTCCTTTTCAGAGGTGCTCTTAGAAACTCGAAGTAATCTGGTGGATATATTTAAAGATTTCCTCCTTTTCGTAGGAAATCTTAGAAACTCGACGTAATCCTGGAAGGTAATCTGGAGTAAATCTTAGGAGGTAATCTGGAGAAAATCTTTAAAGATTTCCTCCTTTGCGGAGGAAATCTTAGAAACTCGAGGTAATCTTGGGAGGTAATCTGGAGGAAATCTTAGAAACTCGAGGTAATCTTAGGTAATCTGGAGAAAGTCTTTAAAGGTTTCCTCCTTTTCCGAGGAAATCTTAGAAACTCGAGGTAATCTGAAGGAAATCTTTGAAGATTTCCTCCCAAAGGTGTACAAAATTTTGTGAGCGGTTTACCCCTCGCCATTTACTGTGAATAGTATGTAACGGTATGTAATGGAATGCGTAGCATTACATATCTTCACGGCTTGTTAAATTATAAGGCTCAGTGAATCTTGACTTCGGTATTATCTGGGACATTATGTCCTAGTTAATAGGGATTTACATATACAAAATAGAGCATTTGCCATTAGTTGAGTGGAGTGATAAAATAGGTCAGTGCAATACAAAAAAGTATCTAACGGAAAAAGGACCTTTTTAAAAAACATATTTTTTATTATTTTTTTAATTATTTTTTTTTTCAGTAAGTATTATTTTGTTGGCAGCAGTTTTTTTATATTTCTATTTAAAATATTTTGATTTCGACCACTTAAGTGGTTTAAACCAAAAATTGTAATGTCGACCAGGCCGGTTTAAACCGGTTTAAACCACCTGGTTTAAACCACACTGGTTTCTTCCACCCAACTCTGACAGGGTTGGGTGGAAAAAGTCAAGCAGCTTGACTTACACTGTATCAACGCATGGATTTTATATAGGCGTAATAACAATGAGGATACAAAATTTAGTAAAATTTAGTAAAATTCCACCAATGTAAAATTATTTTACATTGGTGGATTTTAAACTGGCCATTATTGAACCTCTTTGTATTATGGCCAAAAACTCTCCTCGCTCTCGTGGATGTCCATGCAAACCCCTTGAAAATTCATACGGAGAAAAAAACTAAAGGACCTGTTGCGCAGATTCCAATAGATTCTTCTGAACGCCGGGTCAGAGTCGATCATCTACCGATTTATACAGATCAGAGATCTCTACCAGGCAGCGATGCAAACTACCAGAGTGTACGGGAAGATCCTTTATCATGTGCGAAAAGTGCAATATACATTTATGTTTAAAAAAAGACAGAAATTGCTTTTTAAAATGTCATACTGAATACGTTTATTTACTGCATAATGTTTCACATATGTCATACTTAATAAGTTCTCTTACATATGGCACACGCCGTTTTTTGCAAAAAATATATATAAAAATTAAAGTTTGATTTTTTAAATTATTTTTTCCGATATAAAAACGTTAAAATGTATGCTCATGATTTTTTTCATTAAAAAGAAAAAAAATCATGCGAGAAGGGGTTAACATTACGCTAGTCAACGTTAATAAATAAAAGAATGTAACTTTTGTTTAAATTTACCTATTTATTTAAAAGTTATGCAAGCCACGTGACCTTTTTTGCGATAAAAAAACGTTTCGCCCGATAGATTATTTAACTTTTGGTTTTAAATCGACATTTACATTATAAGTAAACAAATTATAAAAGAAAACCGAATGTGTTCCAAAGTCGAACTAAAAGCGAGTAACGGAGAACCGTGCTGCATTCGGAATAATATTTAAATTTCCGTTATATACCAAAATTGGATTTCCTGCCTGTATACGAAGATTAATAATCACTTCAAGTAAAATGAATTTATCAGGCAACAATGCGTTATTAATTTAATAAGTAATTAAATATGATAAAATATTCGTTAATTGTTTCTCATAACCCAATTTATAGACAAAAGACAATATAAAAACAAATATAGCTCGTGAAAACTAAGCACATACAGGGCCGGATTTACCTATTGGCCGGGTGCACACAGGTAAAAAGTTCAAAAAAAAACGGAAAAAATCATGAAGCGTCGAAAGTTGAATATTTATAAACCTTATAGTGTACTCTAAATGATGTATATACATTTTTTTGAAAATGTTTGCGGTCTTGCTTAAAAAATTAAATTTAAGTGGCACATTGCATATACAATATCTTGATTTCTTTTGTATATTTTTAGATTTAAAACAATGAAATAAACCTAAACAATAGAAAACTACTAAGATATTCAAATTTTTGAAATTTTTTAAATGGCGTTTTTTTTATTTTAGTTTTTTTAACAGCCTAATTTGAGATTTCATTTAAATTTTTTAAGTTACCCCCTCTCCCGCCTAAAGGAAAAAAAATTGCTTTGATAAAAAGTTGTCCCCCTTGATATTGAAGCTCAGTACCAAATTTCAAAAACCTATCTTATACGGTTTCTGAGATATCGACTTTTAACCGTTTAAATGACAAAGTCATGTCATTTTTTTAAATTACTTTTTTTAATAAAAATTATTGTAAGAAGGAAAATTATTTTTGGAATTATGGTTTAGAAGATATATAAAGAGGAAGAGAATCCGTGGAAATGAAGGTGGAGCACAGAAGAAGGATTTCAAAATTTAATGTGAAAATTATGAACGTAAAAATTTGAATATATTTTTTTTTCAAAATTAATGGAGAGCCCCTAGCACATTCCACAAGCTTATTTGGGGCTCTCCATGCATCTGTAATATTTTTGCAAGTACCTAATAAATGGCCCACCCGGTATGCAGTGTGCCACTTAAATTTAATTTTTTACGCAAGGCGGCAAACATTTTCAAAAAAATCTATTCAAATAATTTAGAAGACACTATAAGGTTTATAAATATTCAACATTCGACGCTTCATGCTTTTTTTCCGTTTTTTTTGGTATTTTTTACCTGTGTGGGGTGGGCCGGCGGCCCAGGGCTCATCGACAGGGGGGCCCAACCAAGACTGGGTAAAAATTTAAATATTTAAAAAATAGTAATAATGCATAAAATCATCATGATCATCGACTCTCAGAAAATACCCTTAAAGAAATGTGGAGACTAAGCCTTCCAATGTATCCAAAATAGTATTTGTTATTTTTTTACTCGGGAATTGTACCTTCAAGGGGCCTATTTTAACCATTCTTGTGTACAAAATCTAAAACAAAGCATACTATACAGGGTGTATTTGAAATAGCGTAGGAAATTTTAACAGGTGATTCTACATGATAAAATATGACAAAAAGTTCCTATAAACATATGTCTAAAAATGCGTCATAAGGGAGCTACGCCCCTTTGAAATTGGCTACAAAAATCGGTTTTTATTTAATAACTCAGGAACCCTTTGAGATATGTTAACGAGTTTTTGCACGTGAATTAATCCTAATAAGGCCCGTCTATGTATGTCATTTTCACGTACTTATTTAAACCAGGGGTGTGCGAAACGGGGTGCCTTATCAGTTTTTTGTCCCAAACTTTTTTCTGTGTAACTTTTTTGCAATTTTATTTTTGAAATATGATTCCTCAGGTCAAAATAAATAAAAAAAAGTACTCTTGTTCTAATACTGTAGGATTAACCGTTTTCGAGAAAAGTTCATTTGAAGGTGAAATTTCACGGTTCGAGGACGAAAAATTAAATACTAAAATGTCGAAAACCAAAATTTTAATGATGCAATGTTATTCTAAATCAAAAACTAAGAAAAAAGGTTTCCATACATGTAGGTGGAAAAAACGCTTTTAAAGCTACCATAGCCCTTTAAAAATGGTGCATATTTAGGAGACCATAGCTCCATTAGGATTGATTTTTGGAAGTATCTGTACATGAGGTTTTTTTCTTAGTTTTTAATGTACATTCGCCCTGCATCATTAAAATTTTGGTTTTCAACATTTTAGTATTTAATTTTTCGTCCTCGAACCGTGGAATTTCACCTTCAAATGAATTTTTCTCGAAAACGGTTAATCCTACAGTATTACAACAAGAGTACCTTTTTTATGTATTTTGACCTGAGGAATCATATTTCAAAAATAAAATTGCAAAAAAGTTACACAGAAAAAAGTTTGGGACAAAAAACTGATAAGCCCCCCCGTTTCGCACACCCCTGGTTGAAATAAGTACATAAAAATAACACATAAAAACGGGCCTTGGTTGGATTAGTTGACGTGCAAAACCTCGTTGATATATCTCAAAGGGTTCTTGAGTTATTAAATAAAAACCGATTTTTTTTTAGCCACTTTTAAAGGGGCGTAGCTCCCGTATGACGCATTTTTAGACATATGTTTATAGGAACTTTTTGTCATATTTTATGATGTAGAATCATCTGTTAAAATTTCCGACGCCATAGCGTCGGAAATATATTTCAGATACACCGTGTATATACTGCCCTGCTAAGACAAGTTGTCCTATCTGCAAATTAGATATTTTGAGATATGTCCAGTTTTATTGTTTTTGTTTGCACTTTTTGAAAACATGTTTAAATAAATATGGCGTTAGGTTCTGCTTTATTTTAAATCAAAAATACTTGATATCCTTTGAAAAAAAAATATATTTTTTTTGTCAAAAAAATAAACTGTCATACTAAATGCATTTGTTGTATTTGAGAAAGTTAAAACAAAATGATCTAAAATTTCCAATCAAATTACTATGATCTGTAAAGTTTGTCCAAGTCCTGACTTATTCGTCTAGTAAAGACTAGTTAGGACAATTTTATTTAGAAAACATTAAAAAAATTTCACTTAGGAGAAATATCTTATTATTAAGATTTGAGTTGTGATAGCACATTTCTTTTTAGTAAGCACATGGGGCTAGTGTAAAGCAATACAAGGGTGTGCTTATCTCAAAAAGTAAATTTTTGCAGATAGGACAACTTTTTCTTAGCAGGGTAGTATTGTTTTACAACACAATAGACCCGCAGGGGGTCGCTGTGTTGAAGGTACGAATCTTGTCTCTCTTCCTCAATCAGGGTAGTATGGTCCCCCAGCTATAGAAATGCATCATACAAGAAAGGCCAACTATATCTACAAGGAGGCTCACAGGGAATCTCTAAGTCACATTTGGTGATATTGCTTTGAAAGAGCAAAAATACACTGCCCAGTAAAAGAGCTTTCCCATTTTTCACCTCCGCGCGTGAAATGGGTTTTTTATTCAGATTCACTTTTCGCAAACCTTAAAAATATACCAATTTTCACGAAAACTACCCCCCGCCCTTACGTGGTGGTTTTTTTATTATCAGATTTACTTTCAGCAACCTCAAAAACCCCAATACACCAATTTTCACGAAAACTACCCCCCCACCCCTCAGGGGGTGGAGTTAGAATTTTTTATTATCAGATTCACATTCAGCAACCTGAAAAACCCCAATATACCAATTTTCAAGACAACTACCCACTGTCCCTTTGGGGGTGGAGTTAAATTTTTTTCATAATCAAATTCACTTTCAGCCACCTCAAAAACCAAAATATACCAATTTTCACAAAAACTACCCCCGCCCCTCAGGGGGTGGATTTAGAATGTTTGCATTAGGGATCGTTCAAGTATTACGTAAAGCTCCTGCGGGGGTCATTTTGGAGTGTTACGCCCATGTTAAGGGTATAGGAAAATATCGTTACAGGGAGGGGGTCCAAAATGATCAACATTTGCGTTACGTAATACTTGAACGTTCCCTTATCAGATTCAGTTTCAGCAACCTTAAAAACCCCAATATACCAGTTTTCACAAAAACTACTTCCCACCCCTCAGGGGGTGAAATTAGAAAAAGTTTATTATTAGATTCATATTCGTCGACCCCAAAAACCCCTATATACCAATTTTGAAGAAAATGAAAATATTTGAAAATATTTACCCCCTCACCCCCTTCAGAAAATGTCTATTTTTGCACATCTTTGCATCAATCAATCAAAGTAACCTTCTTGTAGGAAATTATAAACTTTCAAAATGGCGTTTTTTAAATGTCGATAGGATGATTTGTTGCTTAGAAAACTGCAAAAAAACGATCAAAATTTGCATATTATTCAATAAACAATAAATTTTGCAAAAATCGACCTACGACTTATTGTGTAAAAAGTTGCGTCTTATAGTACTCAATATGTGGTTAAAATTTCAGAACAATTCATTTAATAGTTTTTGCAAATTTTCAATTGTTTATCCCAGAGATGTTTTTTTTTTAAATAATATCGTCGGCTTACAAGTAAAAGGCACTAAGTCACTTTTTTGCAAAAATGGGATTTTAATGGCACTGTAATTAATTTTTGATGATCTATGTATAGGTAAATCGAACTAACTTCTAGGTGGACTGCCAAGGGAGTTACCACTATACAAAACGCACCAATTTGATTTTGATTAAAATTTTATCTGGCAATAGGCACTAAGTCACTTAGTGCACTTAGTGCGTTTTACTTGTAGATTATTTCAAATGTTTCTGCACTAAGCGACTTTCTAAAAAGAGTTAATTTATAAAAATATGATTGCTTGAATCATTTATATGATACAATATCCCGTTATTTATTGTACTGACAAACGCATTCAAATTTTGCTATGTTAAAGTTAATGGAATAGAGACAGAACAGAAATAACAAGAATATAAAAAAAAAACTAAAGTTCGCGGCAAGTTCGGAAAACAGCCCTTAGAAATGCACCGTGAAGTGTTTTATCATTAATAATGATTCATTATAATTATTGACTTTAGGAGATGCTTCTTTGCCGGCACAGCCGATGGCCTCTGAAAACTGTCTTAGTTCTAGCATAGTAAGCAGTTTCATATAATTAATACTAATTAATTATTATTATTAATTTTGGAAAAGTTCTTTAAACAATCAAAAAGTCCAAACCCTTCTTTTAAAAATCTAGTTTTTGAAAATTTATGTAAATATCTTGTTTTCTACTTTATAGTTATACATTACGTTTAATTAATAGAAGGGTTATAATTTTAAATAGTTGTTTTTTATATTATTTTATTGACTTAGTGCTCTTTACTTGTAAGCCGACGTCGTGGGCCTACAAGTAAAAGGCACTAAGTCCATGTCTTTTTTCAAATTTAGCTGAATTAAAGTACTTCAATTTTTCTTTATTTAACTGCAAATGGGACATTATTATATCCAAACAGGTCATTACAATTTGCGGTAGTTTTTTTCCAAAAACAATTATTACAAATTAAAAAAACAACAATGAAAGTTAAATTTGTCAATATCTCAAAACCATGTTTTTGGACTTAGTGCTCTTTACTTGTAAGCCGACGATATTATGCTTACAATAGTGAAGGTTTAATGATTCTACGGGTATCTTATGAAAGGGGAAGAGTTCTTTTATCAAAACAAATTATTAATTAAAGAAAAAATCGACTTTTAGCATTGCAAAATCTTATTACAAAAATACTGTCATTTTTACCCTGTAAACAATTTGAATAACTTTGTTGCAATTACTTTTAGGAGAATGATTTTTTCATATTCAAAAAGCTGGCATTTTTACACGAATTTAGAAAAATATACACTGCCCAGTAAAAGAGCTTTCCCATTTTACACCGCGTAACATGGATTTTTTATTATCAGATTAACTTTTAGCAAACTTAAAAATATACCAGTTTGGAAACTTTCAAGTATTACGTAACGCTCCTGGGGGGGGGTCATTTTAGAGTGTTACGCCCATGTTAATGGTATAGGAAAATAGCGTTGCAGGGGGGGATCCAAAATGATCAAAATTTGCGTTACGTAATACTTGAACGTTCCCTTTTCACGAAAACTACCCCCCGCCTCTTAGGGGGTGGAGTTACATTTTTTTTATTATCAGATTTTCTTTTATCAACCCTAAAAACCTCAATATACTAATTTTTACATAAACTACCCCCCACCCCTCAGGGGGTGAAATTAGAAAAATATTATAAGATTCCGTTTCAGCAACCTGAAAAACCCCAATATACCAATTTTCACGAAAACTACCCCCACCCCTTCGGGGGTAGAGTTAGATTTTTTTATAATCAGATTTACTTTCAACAACCTCAAAAAGTCCAATATACTAATTTTCACAAAAACTAGCCCCACCCCTCAGGGGTGAATTTAGTTTTTTTTATTATCAGATTCACTTTCATTAAACTCAAAAACCCCATTATACCAGTTTTCACAAAAACTACCCCTACCCCTCACGGGGTGAAATTAGAAAAAAATATTTGTATATGTTTTACAGGCATTATAACTCTATTCCACATTTCTCTATTCCAAACATCTCTATTCCACATTTCTCTATTCCATAACATCTCTATTCCACACTACTCTACTCTGCACTACGTACTTGCCTAATATCTAAAGATAATTTTTCCTTAGCGGAACAAAAACGTTAAAATTTGTGTGTTGCGCTCTATAATTTAAAAACCCTGTATAAGTAAAAACATAGTTTTTACCAAAAACAAATAATAAATTTAAATTTCTATGTTTAGGATACAAATCTATTACAACAAATACAATACATATTAATTATTAAAATAATAATTAACAAAAATCAAAAATACTAATTACATACTAATAAATGCAACGACTTTGTTACGCTAAGGAAAAATTATATTAAGCAAGTACGTAGTGCAGAGTAGAGTAGTGTGGAATAGAGATGGTATGTGTGGTGTTTTGAATTACGCGCCAACAACCGAAGGTGGCGCCACCGGACGGCAAGAGAGACAAGCTCTCTTACACGTTAGATTCGAACACGAATAGACGCATTAAACAATTGGGTGAGTTTTAAACATTTATAACAAACTATAAACAATAACATTACTCGGCTAACATTCAAACATTACATTTGGCGACGTTTTGAAAATAAAAACCCACAGGAGAAGTGACCTTTAGTGATTAAAACATAGTGCATAAAACACGTGACATTTTTTCTTTTAAATTACATTTTTTTCATGCTTTTATTTACCGTAGTTGTGGTTATTTGGGCCTATTGTGTTTATATTACTGTGTTATTAAGTGTTATTCGTAAAAATGACATCAATAGGGGTAGGAATACCTCCGTTTGAAATAACCAGTGAAAGTAAGGGAACATCCTGGAAAAAATGGATCAACAGGTTCGATAATTACCTGCTAGCCACGGGGGTAAATAAAAACGAACAGAAAAAGGCACTGATGCTACATGTAGGAGGGGAAGAACTGTATGATTTATATACAGCTCTGGAAGAACGAGACAATGACGGTCCTGAAGGGGAAGATGTATACGTAAGAGCGAAGAGGATCCTAGATGCACACTTCAAACCCAAGATAAACACCAACTTTGAAATTTTTCAGTTTAGGCAGGCCCAACAGTTGGAAGGTGAGGCTATCGACCAGTTCTATGCAAGACTGTTACACCTGGCCAGAAACTGTGAATTCAAAAACCTGGACGAAGAAATAAAAAGCCAGATCATTTTGAAAACAACGAACACAAAATTGAGAAGCTATGGGCTGTCAGAATCACCTACACTAGAAAAACTCATCGAAAAAGGGAAAATCATTGAATCAACAAAGAAACAACTAGAGCAAATTGAACAATGTTACAACCACATTTCTGTGTTTGTATTTATTTTTAATTTGGGTTTTATTATACATAATTTCATTTAATTTCTTTACTTAGTTATAATTCAAAAATAATATTTTGTTTTGAATTGATTGTATTTTTGTAAGTAACGCGCGGAAAACCTCCTAGCCTTTCTGCGCGTGAGAGGTTGCCTTCCGCACCAGTATCAATTTGACTCTCGAGAACGCTCGATGCGTGTCAATAAAAATATACTCAAATCAGCTGACGAATATACCACGCCGCGGGCAATTCGTTAGAATTTACCATATTTACGCCTGCAAACTATAGAAATAAGTTCCATATACACATATGTATTTAAATAATTAGTAGTGTATACCTACACTGGTCAAACAAACTTTAATTCGCGTACATCAGTTTCCAATTATGTGGTGTCTCCTGTGAAGAAATGGCGGTCATGACCTGTCGTGCTGAATGCTGTAATTAAGGTAAGATTACCATATATATTATTGGAACTGTCGTTTGGACTTTAATATTCTTTTCATTCATAAATACCTATTCGCAGTCCACTTAATTAATATCATAAAGGCGATGTTACGGAGGCAATCCCATATCACCGAATGGGACCTTTCGACGTCACACAACATGGCCCTTTCGAACCGGATTTAAGCTAGCAGAACCATTATAACATGGCCCTTTCGAACCGGATTTAAGCTAGCAGAACCATTATAACATGGTCCGTTTTGAACCGGAATTTTGGCACTAGTATAACTATTTAACATAGCTTCATAGCTTTTAAATTCATTTAACTAGATTTTGCTAATTTACAGTGTGTGTGTGGACCAGTTCTTTTGCAGCTGTAAAATTACATATTTGTTATAAATAACAATATCATATTTGGATTTAGTATTCGAAGATAGCTTATTTATTAACATTAAAATTATTCGTTATAAATAAATATATCATATTTGAGTGTTGCATTCGGAGATAGCTTATTTATTAACAAAAAAATCTCGCGTAAAATCTTATTTTGAATAAAAATTATTTTCAAATAGGGTAATTCGCTTTAAAAATATATTTTGGATTTTTCGGTTGAAAAATTAAAAACCGATAAAATCGTAAACTTTGTGCTCTATAAGAAAAAGGCAAAAAATTATCAGCTGTATCCAAGCGTTTTTTTCCTTTTTCTTTGGACACAATCAAAACCGCAATTATTATTTTATTTTGCAAAAATACAATTTATTGTTAAAATAAAAATAAAGATATTATTTAACTTTGCCTTTTGAAAATTATTGTTTTAAAACTGGTGATTTATTTGGGCGTAGAAAGATTCTTAAAAATATTTCTGTGCTTTGAAAAAATAAATTAAAATTTATCCATATAATTAATTACATTCGATAGAACTTATTTGCGAGCAAGATATTATTATTAAAATACCTATCTAGTAGTAATAGATTTAAAATTTACCTATTGCTAGTAAAGTTACATATAGGGTGGAAACAAAATTACTTTTATATTTTGATTTTTTTCCTTCTAATTTGATATATTTTTTGCGCGCAAAAATAAGATACCTTGTCCAAATTCTAGTTTTACTATTATACAGGGAGTTCTTATAATTAGGAACTTTTGTAAAACTTATTTTTTTATATTGGATATCTAGGTATTTTTTTTCTTGTACTTTTCGAATGTATACAGGGTTATGCAAGTGGGAAATCTTGAGCTGTACCTTTAGTGTATACCAGGTTAAAAAAAAATAGTAGAAAACACTTAAAAATATAATTTTAATTTTTATTTTATTTTCCTTTTTATTTTTTGGAAATACTATCGGTACATAAAAAATTGTAATTTTCAAAGAATAGGTTAAAAATAAATTTAGCCCATTTCAAAATATTTTCATACAGGAGAATTGAACTTAGATTATAATCTGAATTTTTTTAATATTCTGTCAAATATATGCATACAGGGTAACCTAAAGCTTAATTGTAATTTTGAATTTTGCCTTTTTGAGTATCCAGTCCATATATACAGGGTCTTAAATTGTACGTTTGAGTTTTTGTTTTTGTTTTTTTTATATTCGGTCAGAATATATGCAGGGTGACTTAAAAATTAAATTGTAATTTTTTGAATTTGGTTTTTTGGAAAACTCTGCAAATATACAGGGTAACTCATAGTTTGGATTATAATTTAGAATTTTGAATTTTGTTGAAAATATTTACAGGGTGATTCATTACTGAGGTATAAGTTATATTTTAGCCATTATTTCTGGAGGTTTTCTTCTACAATAAATTCAATTTAAGAAATAAAATTTGAGAAAAAATTGTGTAATTTTCCTAAAATTATTCAGTTTATATTTTTTTTTATAATTTTTCTTTTTTTTCTTTTACCTTTCAATAAATAAATTTTATAAGCCATGGATCTAAACGAATATTGTATTATGGACAACCGTAGGCAGTTGCAATATGATAGGCTAAAGCGAGTTCAAAAGGCAGCAGTGGCCGCTCAAAAAGATATCACAAAACAGCAACATTTTAAAATTTGTTATCAACAGCTGGATGTGACTTATAAGCAATGGCATAAGCTGGCTGATGACATACTCGCTTTCGTCATATCAGATCCTGGACGTACGGATGCTATCCGAAAAACGGATATAGCTAAAGAAAAGGAAGCTGCTACGGTGATTGATGAAATGTTTTGGCAGATCCAAGGTATTTATGTACAATTATTTGGAAGTTCTTCAAATGCTACGACTTCAAATGTCAAGCTTGAAAAGTTGAATTTAAAACCTTTTAGCGGAAAATTTCCAGACTGGCAAACTTTTATAGATTTGTATGATTCTGCTATACATACAAATCCCCAACTTTCAGACATTGAAAAGTTTTCTCATTTACATTTATTATTAACTCCGGAACCACTTAGCATTATTAAGTGTGTTCAATTATCGGGAAGTAACTACTCTGTAGCTTATAATCAGCTGCGTCAGAGGTATGACAATAAACGATTATTGGCAAATACGCACTGGCAGGCAATATGTCAACTGCCAAACATCTCTGACACATCATCAGCCTTGATTATTTTCCTGAATACTCTTGTCGAAAATTTAGCGGCACTCGGGGCCTTGGGTCTTCCAACAAACGAGTGGAGCTTTATTCTTGTAGATATGGTGTACAAACGTATTCCAAAAAATCTTTGTGCTAAGTTTGAGGAACAAAATAAAAAGAATGGTTTTCCCACATTTGACGAATTAAAACTGTTTTTGACAGCACATGCTAAGGCTTTAGAAACTGTTGAGGCTTTATCTTCTAAAAAAGCACCAATCAACAATGTTCAAAAGCCAGTATCAAAACATGTTAAGTTAGATTCATATAATAATTCTTCTTTTGTGACAAATACTGATATTTTATCTTGCCCTGTTTGCAAGTCAAATCATCATGTTTCTCAGTGTAGGTCGTTTTTATCAGAAGCTCCAAAAAAGAGATATGAAATTGCTAAACAGCATAGGTTATGTGTCAATTGTCTTAGCCATTCACACAACTTTAAGTTTTGCAATTCTACTCATTTATGCAAAATATGTAAAAAGCGACATCATTCCACTTTACATTTTGACAAGCCAAATAACAAGGCAGTTAAAGTAAATTTATCACATTATGGTGAAAATAACGTAACCCCTCCCTTATCGGTCCAAACGGCCGGTACATCGGGACAAAACTACGTAGGAAATAATGACTCTAGCGTCGAGTCTAATGATCCTAACGTTTTTACATCCATAACGACAGTACCAGCGCCAATTTTATTGGCTACTGCTATGGTACACGTAAAGGATGGTCGTGGGCACTATCAATTAATACGTGCTTTAATTGATAATGGCTCTACTTGTTCATTTATAACAGAAAGATGTTTGAATCGGCTAGGATTACACCGTTCGTCTTTTCATAAGACCATAACGGGCATTAATCCTAATTCTCCGGTAACATCCAAGGGCATTACTCAATGCGTAATAAAGCCCACTCAAGCTAAGAATCCTATTCTTAATATTGATGCAGTTGTGCTGCCGAATCTTCCTGAACGGTTGCCGGCATGCGCACTCGATACTACCCAATGGCATCACATACGCCAGCTAAATTTAGCAGATCCCGAATTTAATAAAGTAAAAGCCGTGGAGCTTTTACTGGGGGCGGAGGTGTTTGCTCAGATTTTGCTCAGCAATAAAGTAGCAGGGGATCTGAGTCAACCGGTAGCCATTGAGACAGTTTTCGGATATATACTCATGGGGAAAATATCCTATCCCTCCCCGACAAATTTTGCACTTGTCACATCCATGGAAACCTTTGATCTAAAGTCCTTTTGGGAATTAGAGCAGGTACCTCAACAGAAAAAATTAACTCCTGAGGAAAAATGGTGTGAACATCAATATACAGAATCATGTACACGAACAAACGATGGACGTTACATGGTTGCCCTACCATTCAAAAAAATGGAACCTACGTTTATGGGTGATTCTCGCACAAACGCACTTAAGCGTTTTTTCTCTTTAGAAAAACGATGCTTGCAAGATGAATCCGTAAAAATATCATATTCTAAAATTATTCAGGAATATTTAGATTCTGGGCACATGGAAGAAGCACCTCCATGTGAGGCCACTGCACCGCATTATACGGTTCCGCACTTTGCGGTACTAAGGCCGGATAGTACTACTACC
Organism: Brachypterus glaber; assembly: GCA_958510825.1. Classification (NCBI taxonomy): domain Eukaryota; kingdom Metazoa; phylum Arthropoda; class Insecta; order Coleoptera; family Kateretidae; genus Brachypterus; species Brachypterus glaber. The sequence goes on along the minus strand of OY294049.1, from coordinate 26,169,759 downwards.
CAGGTACGCATAGTTTTTGATTGCAGTGCTAAAACATCAGAGGGCTACTCCCTTAATGATTTATTATGTCCGGGACCTAAATTACAAACTGATATAATTTCCCTTTTATTAAGATTTCGCCTTCATACTATTGTTATAATGGCAGACATAAAACAAATGTTTAGGCAAATTCTTATGGATCCGAAGCACCGAAATTATCAACGATTGCTTTGGAGATTTCATCCCCAACAACCAGTAAAAGAATACCGACTTACAACGGTAGCTTTTGGTAATACTTCCTCTCCCTTCCTAGCATTACGCACTATTAAACAGTTAGTAACAGATGAGGGTAAAGATTTTCCTATGGCATCAAAAGCTCTAGAAGAAGATACCTTTGTTGATGACATTATCTCAGGGGCTGACAACCTAGAGCTAGCACAGGTGCTTTGTCTTCAGCTAACTGAACTTTTACAAAAAGGAAAGTTTGAATTGAGGAAGTGGGCGAGCAATTCTCCAAATTTATTGAAAGATATCCCTGTCGATCATCGACAGCATATATCATTTGATTCTGAAGAAGATTCATATCTTAAAATTTTGGGACTTCAATGGACTCCACATACAGATTTTTTCTCTTTTCGGGTGAAGGCTTTAGAGTCTACACCAACTAAGCGTTCTATCCTATCGGATATTGCGCGTATTTGGGATCCACTTGGATATCTCAGTCCAATAACCTTTGTAGCCAAGCATTTAATACAGCATTTATGGTCACTAGGTTGTGATTGGGACCAGCCACTTCCCAATGAAGTGGTAACAAAGTGGTTACAATTTAAATCTGAATTGCACATGTTAGCAGATTTAAAAATATCCCGTTTTCTTGATATAGAAAACGCCAGTGGTTTAGAATTGCATGGCTTTTGTGACAGTTCTGAGAAGGGCTATTGTGCTATAATTTTCTTTCGAAAACCTCTGCCAGATGGAAAGTTTGAAGTTTCCTTAATCTGTGCAAAGTCAAAAGTTGCTACTTTAAAGAAATTATCAATACCCCGCTTGGAATTGTGCGCTGCTGTTTTATTAAGTAATTTAATAAAGTTTGTTCGCAACACTTATAAAAACAGCATTACTTTTCATAAAACATATGCTTGGTCAGATTCCATGGTAGCCTTATCATGGATTAAGGCTCCGCCCCATCGTTGGAAAACATTCGTCGCAAATCGCGTTAGCCACATCCAAGATTTGGTACCACCAGATTGTTGGTATCATGTTAAGTCTGCGGACAACGTGGCTGACCATGGTTCACGTGGGCTTTTTCCCAGCGAGCTTATGCAGTGTACCCAATGGTGGGCGGGACCAGAATTCTTGTCTACCTCCCTGGATCTTGATACGGATAGTTTTACACCCGTTACGTCTCCAGATGAGGCCAAGATTATATCCCTAGTTTTAATAGAGACTGATCAATTAATTGATGCCCTATTAAACAAATATTCTAGATTATCACGTCTAATACGTGTTGTCTCATATATTTTTCGTTTTGGTTTCAATTTACGTAATCCTAATCAAAAGGTTACTACTGCTTTAGTTGCAAATGATTTACAAGTGTCCTTAATGACTTTGGTTAAAATTGTTCAACACCAATATTTTAAGGAAGATATTGTACGTATCGAGCAACAAAAGCCGGTTAATAAAACTTTACGTAAATTAAATCCTTTCATAGACCCACAAGGAGTTTTACGAGTAGGCGGTAGGCTAAAAAATGCACATCTGCCGTTTGAAAGTAAACATCCCGCATTATTACCTCGTACTCATCGATTGACTTACCTCATTATCGAGGATATGCATGTTAGGCATATGCATCCTGGGATTCAAACCTTACAGTTTTTATTGAATCAACAGTTTTGGATATTATCCGCCAAGCGGGCCATAAAATCTGTTGTTTCAAAGTGTCACAAGTGCTTTAGGGTTAAGCCCAACACTATCCAACCTAGGATGGGTGACCTACCGAGCTTTAGGATAAGTCAGTTAAAAGCTTTCCAAAGCTGTGGCGTGGACTATTGTGGTCCATTCAATATAAGCATGGGACGAGTACGTGGTGCAAAAACTTACAAAGCTTGGATTTGTGTGTTCGTGTGCTCGACCACAAAAGCTATACACTTAGAGTTGGTGTCCTCACTTTCTTCTGAGTCCTTTTTGGCTGCTCTTCGTCGTTTCATTTCTAGACGTGGACACTGTAATCACATTTTCTCTGATCAAGGTACAAATTTTGTTGGTGCCGCGCGCCAATTAGATGAGTTGATGCAGCATGCCACTGAAACTGAATCGATAAAGTGGTCATTTAATCCCCCTTCAGCCCCACATTTTGGTGGTCTGTTTGAATCTGGTGTTAAGTCGGTAAAAACTCATTTTTATAGAGTAGTTGGTTTACAACGACTGACATATGAGGAATTCTCAACCTTCTTAGTTCAAATAGAAGCCTTATTGAACTCGAGACCTCTTTGTCCAGTTAGCTCTGACCCAAATGATTTATCGGTCTTAACTCCCGGACATTTTCTTACCCTGAACTCACTCTCTGCCCCGCCAGAGCCTGATCTACAAGACTTGCCTCTTAATCGTCTAAATAGGTGGCAGCTCATTCAACGTATGCATCAGGACTACTGGGCCAGGTATCATTCCGAATATTTATGTACTTTACAGCAAAGAGTTAAATGGAATGAACCCTCTAAACCGATAGAACTTGGTTCTATGGTGCTGATAAAGAACGATTTACAGCCCCCTCTTCGTTGGTCGATAGGTCGTGTAATAGAGTTATTTCCAGGTGCTGATGGTGTGATCCGAGTAGTAAATGTCCGTACAGCTCAAGGTGTCCTAAAGAGGCCCTTAGTAAAATTATGTATATTACCTATGTGTTGTTAAAACACTCTAATTTTGTGTGTTTTGGTGGGCGGTAATGTTACAACCACATTTCTGTGTTTGTATTTATTTTTAATTTGGGTTTTATTATACATAATTTCATTTAATTTCTTTACTTAGTTATAATTCAAAAATAATATTTTGTTTTGAATTGATTGTATTTTTGTAAGTAACGCGCGGAAAACCTCCTAGCCTTTCTGCGCGTGAGAGGTTGCCTTCCGCACCAGTATCAATTTGACTCTCGAGAACGCTCGATGCGTGTCAATAAAAATATACTCAAATCAGCTGACGAATATACCACGCCGCGGGCAATTCGTTAGAATTTACCATATTTACGCCTGCAAACTATAGAAATAAGTTCCATATACACATATGTATTTAAATAATTAGTAGTGTATACCTACACTGGTCAAACAAACTTTAATTCGCGTACATCAGTTTCCAATTATGTGGTGTCTCCTGTGAAGAAATGGCGGTCATGACCTGTCGTGCTGAATGCTGTAATTAAGGTAAGATTACCATATATATTATTGGAACTGTCGTTTTGTCTTTAATATTCTTTTCATTCATAAATACCTATTCGCAGTCCACTTAATTAATATCATAAAGGCGATGTTACGGAGGCAATCCCATATCACCGAATGGGACCTTTCGACGTCACACAACAAACAACATAATGGGCACAACGGAAACAGCTCAGGAAACAACATAAACAGAATTAACTACAAGAACAAACAACAAAAACAAACATTTAAAAAGACGGAACAAAGTCACAACAAAAATTGTAAAAATTGTGGCTATGAATGGCATCAAGGAGGCATTCAGAGTTGCCCGGCAAGAAACCAGAAGTGTAGAGCTTGCGGGAAAATGGGGCACTACGCAAGAATGTGCATAACCTCGAAGAAGAGAACAAACATGATACAAAGTGAAGAAAACATACCAGAACAAGAGGAACAACAAAACTCAGATGAAAGTGAATATGCTTTCAACTTAACAAGTGTAAACACAAAAGCACCAAGAACAGACATAACAATAAGTAACAAAAAGGTGAACTTTATCCTAGACACTGGTAGTTCATGCAACCTTATAGGGAAGGAAACGTGGACAAGGCTAGGAAAAATGAAGTTGGAACAAACAAACACACTACTAAGTGGATACGGAAACAAACAGAACATAAAACTACTAGGAAAGTTCAGAACAACAATGAAGTACAAACATAAAGAGGTAGAAACAGAAATACAAGTGGTAAATGCAAGAGTAGACAACATTTTAAGCTGTGATATGTGTGAAAAGTTAGGGTTAGTGAAAATAACATATAACATAAACATGGAGAATAAACAGAACAGTGTAGTGAAGTATATCGAAGAAAACTTCCCATCACTACTCCAGGGAGTAGGAAGGCTAAAAGACTACGAGGTAAAACTTCACATAGACAAGAGTGTACAACCAGTGGTACAGAAACATAGGAGAGTTCCTTTTCACCTGCGGAACAAGGTACAAGAGGAAATTGAAAGGCTGCTAAAAGAGGATATCATAGAAAAAGTAACAGGACCAACACAATGGGTATCACAGATAACAGTGGTTCCTAGAAAAGATAACAGAATCAGGCTGTGCATAGATATGAGGTGCGCTAACAAAGCAATAAAACGGGTGAGACACCTGACACCAACAGTCGACGACCTTTTTACGACCCTCAACGGGGCAACAGTGTTCTCAGTAATCGACTTAGTAGATGGTTTCCACCAGGTGGCTTTAGACAAACAATCTAGGTATATCACAGTATTTTCGACCCATGTAGGCTTGTTCCAATATAAAACATTATATTATGGAGTCACAAGCGCAGCGGAAGTATTTCAGGATATAATTAGGCAAGTCCTAGTGAACATTGAAAACGTCATAAACTTTAGTGATGACATCTTAGTGTTCGGCAAAAACAAAACAGAACATGACTGTGCACTAAGAAAAGTACTGAAGAAACTAAGTGACATGAACCTAACAATAAACATAAAGAAGTGTATCATAGGACAACCGTCTATAAAATATTTCGGACATGTTTTTTCGGCGAATGGTATTTTTCCAGACCCGGAAAAAGTTGAAGCATTTAAGGATATAAATACACCCAAAAACCCAACAGAAGTGAGAAGTCTGTTAGGAATGCTAAACTTTATAGGAAGGTTTATTCCAAACCTATCAGAAAAAACAAAAGTACTGCGGGATTTAACAATAAAAGATACAACATTTGAATGGGAACAAAAACATCAACAAAATTTTGAAGAACTCAAAAAGGACCTATTGGACGTAAAGAAACTGTCATATTTCGACCCTAAGAAAAAGACAGAATTATACGTGGACGCAGGACCCTTTGGTTTAGGGGCAATCCTGGCCCAGAGGAACAAATATAACAAAACGGAAATCGTAGCGTATGCCAGCAAAAGTCTAACACCCACCCAACAAAATTACTCACAGTTAGAACGAGAAACATTAGCGGCAACATGGGGCATTTTACATTTCCATATTTTTCTCTACGGATCAATTTTCTATCTATATTCGGACCATTTACCATTAGTAAATATTATGAAAAACCCGAAGTCATCACCTAGCATCAGGATAGAACGTATGATACTGAAAATTCAGGCCTATACGTACGAAGCTATACACAAAAAAGGTGAGGACAACCCATCAGATTACCTATCGAGATATGTAGATTGGAAAAACGAGAAAAACACAACGGATTTAGAAGAGTACGTCAACTTTGTTACCAACGGCAGTACACCAAAAGCGATCAATGTAGAAACAATAAAAGAAAACACGAAAAAAGATGACACATTGAAACTATTAAAAGAAGCGGTGAAAGACCCAACAATTTATGATAGACAAGAGCTGAAGGAATATAGGGGAATAAAAGAAGAAATAACTGAGGCAGATGGCTTGTTATTGCGTCAAAAACGCATCATAATACCGAAAAACTTACAAAACATGGTAATCGACCTGGCACACAGAGGGCACCAGGGACTGACCAAGACAAAGCAGTACCTAAGAAGCAAGGTATGGTTTCCAAATATGGACAGAATAGCAGACATGCGTATCCGCGCATGCGTACCCTGCCAAGCTGTGGAAAGGAAGGTCTACAGAGACCCGGTGATGACAAAACCCTCACCGGATGCTCAATTTACACACCTAGACTGCGATTATCTGGGACCACTCCCAAACGGAAAATACGTCTTTCTGTTAATAGACGAATACTCACGGTACCCGTTTGCAGAAATAGTACCGTCCACGAGCTTCAAATCCATAGAGCAATTTTTGGAAAACACCTTTGCTATTTTTATTATTCATAGATGATCTTAGTGAGTTAATTGAATGCCTGCATTTATTTTTTGCTGACGATTTGAAACTATTCATGCAAATAATTTGCATCAATGACTGCATTAGATTACAGAGGGTCTTGGATGCACTGCAACAATGGTGCGAATATAACTGTCTCAATTTAAATGTATCTAAATGTAAAATCATCTCCTTCACGCGTAAAAAAAACCCAATACTTTATAATTACTCAATAAGTTCTTTCTCCTTGGAGAGAGTATATTCCATTAAAGATTTGGGTGTCACATTTTCTAGTGATTTTTTATTCAGAGAACATTTAGATAGTATTGTATCAGCCTCATTAAAAATGTATGGTTTTATAATAAGAAATTGTAGTAAATTTACCAGTGTACTTGCTTTAAAGACCCTTTACAACTCTTTTGTTCGCTCTAGACTGGAATATTGTTGTACCATTTGGAATCCGTTTTATGAAGTTCACAGACAACAGGTAGAGAAAGTGCAAAAAAAGTTTCTTAAGTGTTTATATTTTAAAGTATTTGGTATATATCCAGCCAGAGGTTATGATTATGACGTCCTACTGTCTCAATTTGAGTATCAATCCCTAGAACTTCGCAGAACAATAACCAGTATTAAAATGCTATGTTACGTATTGAATGGTAGAATGGACTCACCATTTATTTTATCAAAGCTAAATTTTTGCGTTCCAGCTAATTGTACAAGAACTTCTACCACTTTTTATAATCAAGTTGCCAGAACGAATACTCTACGCACTGAACCAATTTTCAATATGATGTTTTGTTATAATAGATATTGTAAGAGTTGCGATATCCACTTTGATTCAGTGAGTAGAATAATTAATTGTATAGTTCTAGAGTATTGGCCAAAATGTTGATTTTAATTTCTACCATTTCAGTGATATATCGTATCTGTATTTGTTATATTGTTATAATATTAGATATTTTATTACATTGTTAATTAACTTTAAACCTTTATTTTGTAAACTTTAATTTTGTAAATTTTCAAATAATATTGTCCTGTAATTGGTTTTTCTGTTGGGCAATAAAGATATTATTATTATTATTATTATTCACAACCTTCGGATACCCGGCTCAAATAAAAACGGACGGAGGTCCACCCTTTAATGGACACCAATTTGTGCAGTTTTTGACAGAAAGAGGTATCAAGCATCACAAGATCACGACTTATTGGCCAGAGGCGAACGGTATGGTAGAGCGGCTGGTAAAATCGGTGAAAAACAATTCGATGCACACATATCGAAGAAAAGAACCTACAACAGTCTCTAAACGAATTTCTAATAGCATACAGAAACACAGCACACACCTCTACAGGTAAAACACCAGCAGAAATCGTTTTTAAGTACGCAGTCGCGTCCAGCATTCCATCCACCAAAACGGTACAAAACGACCATATAAGAGACAGAAGGTCACAGGTGAACGAAAAGACCAATGAAAAACGAAAGGTCATGCCACAAAACCTAAAAGTGTGAGACCTAGTGCTATGTAAGCAAATGAAGCGTAACACGCTCACACCTTTGTTTGACCCAAAACCATACACCGTAACCAACATATATGGTACAAAAATCATAGCTAAGAAAGACGATATAACAATAACCCGAAATTCCTCGTTTTTCAAAAAGTTTATCACCAAGCCTCAGCAGACGACACCAGCACCAAAATCAGAAAAAAAGAAGATACAAAATCCAAAAAGGATAACACCCAACTTGGATATCTTCTTACCAAAATTAGACGTAGGAGGAGGAACCTCGAGTGCTGGAACCTCTGGAGGAACCTCGCCAACACCACAAGGTGCTGGAACCGCCTTGGAGGTAACCAGATCAGACACAACCACAGAAACCGACAACACAACCAAAGAACAAGATACCCACCAAGATAGTATCCCCCAACAGACAACAAACAGCCCTACATCCTCGATGACGTCATCGGATATAGAGAGCCCAGCTTTTGAACCATACACCGGATTCGACCCAGACACGGATTCGTTCCGTACAGGAGAAAGTAGCCCAAACAGCAGCTTCGATTTTAGTGTACCAGCACCGGAACCAGAAGCCCCCGCTGAGCTAGTAGAGAGTAATTCCAGACCTCAAAGGAACCGCAGACCCCCCTGTAGGTTCAACAGTAGCCCATATTAAACAAAAGCTCAAAACCAAACAAACTTTAACGGTTCGTAGTGCGCGAGTAAGGACGCATATAAACGCAACAAAACAAACTTAAAATAAAGTGCGTGCAACATAAAAAAAATAAATAAATAAAACGGGCTATAAAAACAAGTGTGTGGAACGAGCATCACCCGAGGCTGACTTCAACAATGAAGGCAAGGAGGGATGTGGTGTTTTGAATTACGCGCCAACAACCGAAGGTGGCGCCACCGGACGGCAAGAGAGACAAGCTCTCTTACACGTTAGATTCGAACACGAATAGACGCATTAAACAATTGGGTGAGTTTTAAACATTTATAACAAACTATAAACAATAACATTACTCGGCTAACATTCAAACATTACAGTATGGAATAGAGAAATGAAAGAGAAATACATCTGCGCATAAATATGTTTCACCAAACACTACTGCGCATGGTACATTTGCATATGTTTGCCAGAACACTTGCGCATTCATATGTATTATTAAACCGTTATGCGTTTTTCGCATTAGAATTTTTCATTGTCAGATACCTTAAAAACCCCTATATACTAATTTTCACTAGAATATTGTAAATATTTAAAAATAATCACACCCTCCCCGCGGGGGAAGAGTTGGAATATTTTTATTATCAGATTCAGTTTCGTCGACCCCAAAAATCTATATATACCAATTTTAAAGAAAATATTAAAAACATGTACCCCCTTACCTCCTCGGGGGTAGAATTAGATTTTTTTTATTATCAGATTCAATTTCAGCAACCTCAAAAACCCCTATATTTTCAAATTTTTCTAATATTTTCAAATTTTTCTAAAAAAAAAGTATTTTTCCCCATTTGCCCCCCTTGCCGCACCCCAATGTTTATCAAAAACAATTCTGAGTGAGAACTTTTGGTAACATACCTGTATACCAAATTTAAAGTCTCTAGCTTAAAGCGTTCTTAAGTTATCGTGCCCACAAGATTTCTCGGACAGATCGATAAATTTAATAGTGATATAAATAATATTTGATATAAACATCAAAATTGAAAAAGTTTTAATTACCTAATTTAAACAAAACAATTTTAAGTGTCCCACTTTTTTTGAAAGAAGTGTAATCACATAGGCAAAATTTTATTAAAAGGTGATTTTTGTAAAATTTAGCTTCATTTTTTTAATTCAGTTCAAAAAGTAAACGCTTTAAGAGGGAGCCGCCGTGAATTTTTGCACACGGGCCGCCAATTTTTAGTTACGCCACTGCATATAACCATGTGATAGAAAGAGTAAAAAAACAAGGTAGATGTAGCAGGGGTTTTCAACATATACATTTATAATTATAGATATTTTAAATGTCTATTTAATAATTATTAATTAATGTTAATAATATTACAGAGAATAGATGCGATTTTCATAGTAGGTAATATTTTTTAAACTAAAGTCATTTGCCGCCCTTTTGTATGTCAATAGATTTGACAAATGCCAGAAAATATTTATGCAGTTTATTTTTTTTAAATGTGTTTAAAAGTTCACAAATTGCGAACCCACCCTAACCTAGTGTTCTCTATAGAACTTTACCCTAACTGGCTGAAAATTCCTAATTATATTTAGGTGAGAATACAATTTATATATATATATATATGTAGTATGCTGTACTGATAAGTGAAAATACCTTACCCCTAGGATGGTTTTTTACCCCTCTTTTCTCTAATCTAAAATCGTGCTTATTGTTTGCTTTTTAATTTATAAAATATAATTTATTTGTGGATTAATACGTTATAATTAAGAGGTATGTGTATTAAATATAAATTATATTCTCTCCCTAAATATCAATTTGTGATACTAGGTTAGGTAGCAGTGCTTTTTTTCAAATTTTACTCATATTAATCCCAATTTTTGGAAAATGCAACTTCTGCTAAAGCAGTCGTTGCATTTTCGTCATTGGGATTAATATTCTTAAAATTTATGTAAAAAACCACCGACACCTAACCTAGTATCACTTATGATATTACCCCTGAGAATAAAATTTATATATATGTAGTATGCTGTACCAATAAGTGAAAATACCTTACCCCTACGATGGTTTTTTTTACCCCACTTTTCTCTAATCTCCTGCTAAAGCAGTCGTTGCATTTTCGTCATTGGTATTAGTATTCGTAAAATTTATGTAAAAAACCACTGTTACCTAACCTAGTATCACTTATGATATTACCCCTGAAAATTCTGAACATTTTTATAGAAGTAAGAATTGTAGGTAAGTGGTACAGTTGTGATCTTTAAAAAGTACTACACCCAAAAACTGTACCATTTAAATCTAACTTGTCACTAAAGTCAATTGAGGACTTTAAGTAAAAAGTGACAAATGTGTCAGCATGCTTCAGCAACAAAAATTAATTTTAACAATATATTTTGGGGCTAATATAAGGAAAGTGTCCAAAAAAATAGAGAATTCTACATGCCAGAACTAAAATAGGAATGAAGATTTAGGGTCCTTTAAAAATTTTAACTGCTATTAAATAAGGTACCCTATTGTTTTTCGCTATTTTATTAATTATATATTTTTATTTCTGTTATCTTTTTAGTTCTATATATTTATGTCAATTTTACAAATAAGAATATATTTTTTCGAGAAATTAATGTGTTTTTATACCGTTTTAAAATCCACTGACAATGTACATAACCCTAAAAATTTCATTGTCAATAAAGCACTAAAAACAGCTAAAATTTTAAAAATTTGGTGACCTCAAGGGTCCCTGCTGTAGTACTTTTTTTTATTCCAACTGTATACTTATAGGTATAGGTATTTTTAAATAAACAATTGGAATATATTATGATAACAGTATAAAAACAAAAATTATCAATATTTTGTCAAAACAAATTAATATTTATTTATAAGGTAACTAGGTATATCGACTAAAATAAAAACAAAACCTTGAAGTTATGTTTAACAGTTATTGTAGTTACTGTTTATAACTCCACAAAACCATGGGATAAACTGTAGGTATATTTTACTTACCTGAAGAAATAGGCAGCAACATTGCATGTTCTACAAGTTTTTCCATGTTTAGCACTTAAATTGTCCCATAATTTCAAACTATTTTCTATGACCTCTAATAATAAATATGCGACTATATTTAATGTCAAATTGTTGATTTAACAATACATTCGCGAAATACACTAAACAGGAATACAAACATCCTTATTGTAGACAACAGCTACAAACACTCAAAACAAACTAGCTACCTGGAAAATCAATACTTTTTGTAGATTTTTTTCACAAACGATTGTTTACACACTTTGTTGTGCACTAACTCACTTCACTCATTTAAAAATACAATAATTAAGGACCTTTATTGTAATTCTAAGGAGTGTCCATGTTTTGACACTTGTTACACCAAACAGCCATGTTTCTTCAGTTTCGTGACGTCATCGAACAATAGAATCAACCGTACTGTTATTTGCAACTGTTTTTATAATATTATGCAGAGTGCTAAGGAATAGAAATTGTTTCAAGCCTATTTCCCACCGTCGTTAATTGTTTAAATAATACTTATTGATAAAAATTATAGCGATAAACAATACTTCGCAGACGGATGCGCATTCACCATTTGCCGATTTTTAAAGGTAGATTCCATTTTAAAGTAGAAAATTGTCTTTTGTAAACAATATCACGGAAAATTCGGATGGAAAGCAGACTTTTGTTGTAACTATTACAATTTTTATATAAAAAAATATATTGACCGCAATTTTGGCAGCAGTTGTCAAAATGACAGATTCATCAACATAACCTCACTTTTTTCGATTGCTGTCGCCAACATTACGCGCTATCCAATCAAATTACTTGATATGGGACATTAGAACTACCACGAGCAATTTCATTGGGTGAGAATGGCGCGAATTCAAAAATTAGATAAACCAAAAATTTTAATTTAGGGGTATCTACGTTTACAAAAATAACAAGGTTTTATTTTGTTTGTATTATTTAGGATACATCTCAAAAATGCTGCTTTCTGCGAGGAAATTTTCAACAAAGATTTTACAAAGACCTATGGCTTCCGAGGTCCTTACAGATTATATAAAGCAATGTAATGAGCCTCCTTGGACTTCGTATTTTATAAAAGTAAGCAAAAAAAACTACTCTGCCACGAAAAATAATACTTTTCCCACGTTATAGATTAAAAAATAATCCTGTTTATTTTTCAATTTTTTTCCAACAACAAAGGTTCAAATTTGAAAAGAGGATATTTAAACAAAATTTTGTTCCAAACAGTTTTTTATTTTTTTCGTTTTTAGAAATTAAAACCAATTTCGAAACATCGGTGAAAAAAAATCTTTAAAAGAGTAGTATTAAAGCGTTAGCCAGTTATCGTGGACACAAACCCTTCCTAGACAGAATTTTTTTTTGGCGGAAATCAGTTTTTTTTTACATAAAAATAAAACGTCGAGAAACGTAAGTTTCTCGTGAAAAAAAAAATATTTTTTTTGACTAATTTTCATTTTTTTGAAAAAAAAAATACCTGGTGTTTACTAAGTACGGTACGTAACTTCAGGGTGTAATTCCTTACCCAAGTATTAGAAAAAAAGTTCCTATAAACATATAATCTAAATCGAAATAAGGGAGCTACGCCCCTTCAAATGGGGTTCCAAAAATTTGATTTGTATTTAATAACTCAGGAACTCTTTGTGTTATATCAACGAGGTATTGCATGTGATCTATCTAGATAGAGCTCTAATAAGGCCTATCAGCCAATGGTATTTGCATGTAGTTACTTTAACCAGAGGCGTCCGAAATGGGGGGCCTTATTACTTTTTTGCCACAAACTTTTTTCTAAGTAACTTTTTTGTGGATTTATTATCAGAATAGTATTCCTCAGGTACAGATACATAAAAAAGGTACTCCCGAAAAATAAAATAGCAAAATGTTGAAAACCAAAATTTCAATAACGCTGGGTTCAAAACTAAGAAAAAACTTTATATTATTATTACTTCCATAAATCTATCCTACAGGAGTTATGGTCTCCTAAAAATACTCCATTTTTACAGGGCCATGGTAGCTTTAAAAGCGACTTTTGGACCTATATGTATAGAAACTTTTTTTCGCGTCATTAAAATTTTGGTTTTCAACATTTTAGTATTTAATTTTTCGTGCTCAAAACGCCAAGTTTCACGTTCAAATTAATTTTTCTCGAAAACGGTTTATCCTACGGTATTACAACAAGAGTACCTTTTTAATGTGTTTTTACCTGAGGAATCCTATTCTGATTATAAATTCACAAAAAAGTTACACAGAAAAAGTTTGGGGCAAAAAAGTGATAAGGCCCCTCATTTCGGACGCCCCTGGTTAAAGTAACTACATGCAAATACCATTGGCTGATAGGCCTTATTAGAGGTAGATCACATGCAATACCTCGTTGCTATAGCACAAATACTTTCAAAGTTATTAAATAAAAATCGAATTTTTGGAACCCCATTTGAAGGGGCGTTGCTCCCTTCTGAGTCGTTTTAGGACATACAGCCTGTTCCAGAACTCGCGTACCGAAATTTGAGGGTATATTAAAAACCCTCTGGAAAATATGAAAAAAATTTCAAAAAAAATCCATCTTCGTTCAATTCAAAAATAAGAACGCTTTAAGTGGACCAATACTGTTGCTGATTGTAAATTACCATTAAAGGTTGCATTTGTAGCTATGGAAGCAAATTTAATTATTACATATTACAGGTACATATTCTGTAGGTTGACATGGTGATTAATGTGACATAAATATTTATTAATGTCAAAAAAATATCAAAACTTTCATGATGTTTACTTCAGAAGAGTATTGCGAAATGCTAATTTTATATGGCGAGTGTGGCCGGAGTGCTTCAGCTACATCTGTAGAATATTCTATTCGTTTTCCCAATAGAGAACAGCCTAGCAGAAATGTTATTTTAAGATTGGTGCAAAGGGCAAGAAATTCTGGAAATTTAACTCCAAACAAAAAAGAGATTGGAGGCGCTCCGCGAACTGCAAGAACTGTTGATAATGAAGAAGCTGTCATTCAGGCGTTTGAAGAAGAACCTGAAACAAGCCTTAGTATCGTGGCTAGAAATCTTGATATGTCTAAGACCTCTGTTCAACGAATTCTAAAAGATGAAAAAATGCATCCCTTTCATTACACTCGAGTACAATGCTTGACACCGGAGGACTATCCTTTACGAGTCGAATTTTTCACATGGCTGTGGCAGAAACATCAAGAAAATGAAAACTTTGTAAAAAGCATTGTTTTTACGGATGAGTCTGGGTTTCAAAGAGATGGTTTTTTTAATTCAAGGAATTCAGTTATTGTATTTTTATTTTATTAATTTGTATTAAGAATTTATAGCCAGTAAATCAATTAAAAGATCTGAGTTTCTAATAAAAAAAACACTACATTCAGCGCGCTGAATGGAGTTGCAGCGGCAGTTTGTTGCTGCCGTCTAAGACGGGTATCATAAAACCACCGCCGGATGGAGTGACCCTATAAAAATAGAATATTTGATAGCCTCTGTCGGTTTTGTCAAAATATAATAACCTAAAAAGATTCTAAAGTTGAAAGTCTTAAACAATGCACGAGTCAACCATTAAAATGCAACCATAGTTACTAATAAGTAGGGAAAAACTAATTTTTAGGTAATTTAACATCAGCAACAGGATTGGTCAGATTAAATAGCTTCCTTTTTAATTAGTATTGAAGATGGATTTTTTTTTAATTTTTTTCATATTTTCCAGAGGGTTTTTAATATACCCTCAAATTTCGGTACGCGAGTTCTGGAACAGGCTGTATGTTTATAGGAACTTTTTTTCTTATTTTTGGGTAAGGAATTACACCCTAAAGTTACGTACCGTACTTAATAAACACAGGGTTGTTTGATTTTGTCCGAGTGGACAAAACTGGACGGAAGTAATCAAATTCTGGCGGACCGGATAACTGATTTTCTCCACAAATTCTGGACAAAATTGGACAAAATCGAAATAAAATTAAATATTAAATTTTAAATAAATAATAAATACGTATTTATACTTAAAAACATTTAAAAAAAACGGACAAAATCAAAATTAAATTAAATAATATTTGTTATTAAATTTTAAAACACGTAACTATTTTTATTAAATACGTATTTATATATAGAAACATTTAAAAAAATACTCAAAAATACTCATAAGTAAACCAAAACATAAAACATAACGAAGAATACCAAAAATATGTGACAAAATTTAGGTTAGTTAACCTAATAATTTAAAAGTTTTGTTTGAAAATAAATTTTAAAAATTGATTTTTTTCTTAAATTTGTTGCGTGGTTTCCTTTCCATAACTTATAATTTATAAGTTATACAGCTTATTAAAATAAACAAAAAACACAAAGTAGCAAACTTTTTGATTTCTAAATCACACAGGCCTAAATTTAAGCTGCTGAATTTATCGGCACCATATTTATCTGGTCTGGTTCCAAGGTAAATCAAAGTAAAAGGCCAAGAATGATAATTTTTAATATTTCCAGGCCAATTTTTCTTAATACCAGAGTATAATGGCAAATTCTGAAGCCAGATTAGGATTCAAAGTGTATAAGAATAGTATAGGATGGCATGAGAGACCTAGTTGTGCGGCGGCGGTGTTTGTGTAAATTTTAGCCGGGAGCGTCGGCGCGCCACCCCACGAAAAAATTACGATGGCGCTGCGCCTGCTAAAATTATTTTGTTTAACGAAAATTTTTAGGAAAAATAATTTTAAAGCTTAAGCATCATGTATTCATCAAATGAATCATTTTATCATCATCGGGGCACTATAAAGGGTGTTCCGTGAGGAAAGTGAAATATTTTAAGGATGTGTCCTAGAGGTCAAAATAAGAAAAAAGTTCTTATAAACATATGTCCAAAAACCAGTCGTAAGGGAGCTACGCCCCTTCAAAGGGGTTCCAAAAAACGATTTTTAGTTACTTAGGAACCCTTTGTGTTATAGTAACAAAGTTTTGCATGTAATCTATTCTTAATAAAGCCTATCAGCCAATGGTATTTGCATGCAGTTACTTAAACCAGGGGCGTGCGAAATGAGTCGTTTTATCACTTTTTTGCCCCAAACTTTTTTCTATTTATTTTTTTGTGGGTTTATTATTAGAATACTATTCCTCAGGTAAAAAGACATTAAAAAGGTCCTCTTGCTGTAATACTTTAGAATTAACCGTTTTCGAGAAAAAGACAATTAAAGGCAAAATTAAAAAGTTTCGGGGACGAAAAATTGAAGACTAAAGTGTTGAAAACCAAAACTTCAATAGTGTAGAGTTACCGTACACTAAAAACTAAGACAAAAAGTTTTCATATACGAAATTCCAAAAATCAATGCTACGGGAGTTACGGTCTCCAAAAATTTTAAAGGGTCATGGTACCTTTAAAATCGATTTTTGGACCTACATGTATAAAAACTTTTTTTCTTAGTTTTTTATGTAGAATCACCCTGCATTATTGAAATTTTTAACATTTTAGTGTTTAATTTTTGGTTCTACGAAGGTTTAATTTTGCCTTTTATTCTATTTTTATCGAAAACAGTTAGTCCTACGGTATTACAACAAGAGTACCTTTTTTATGTGTTTTTACCTGAGTAATACTATTCTAAAAATAAATCCACAAAAAAAGTTAAGCAGAAAAAAGTTTGGGCCAAAAAAGTGATAAGACCCCCCGTTACGGACGCCCCTGGTTGAAGTAACTACATGCATACACCATTGGCTGATAGGCCTTATAAAGCATAGATCACATGCTAAACCTCGATGCTATAATATAAAGGGTTACTAAGATTAATAAAAATTTTTTCCGTGACCATTTGATATTATAAGGGATAATTTATGATTTTGTCCAGTTTTGTCCACCAGTGGACAATTTCAAGTGTAAAGTGTACTTTTTCACAACCCTGAGTAAACACCCTGTATAGATTTATTTTTATTAATTTTAGTATAACAGCATAGTGGATGACCAATGGGGAAAATCTCACTTTAACTGGAAAGTAGGAAATTCTAATTATCACATTTTAAGAACAGGATGTTATCCCTATATAAAATATCACTGCACAAAAAGGCCAGAAGCAAATTTAAGTTTGGAAGACTCCCTTTTAAGATTTATTAAAGTATTTAATTTAGGAATACCCTGCCTAATGTATGGAATAGCAGCTATATTTTTAATTAAACATATAGAAATAGTTAAAACTAGTAAAGGAAATATTAAAATATACTTTTTGTATAGAGAAAATAAAGGTTCAATGTATTAGTACCAGGGCTCGGATCGAGGTATTCACTAGCAAAAATTAGAATTTTAAAAGTAAGACACTTTAAACTATGTTTTACTAAGTTTCATATCAACGCTGTTATTGCATAGTGAGTCATTTGGAACACGAAAAAAAAATTTGAAATGAAAAATTAATTTTTTTTAATGATTATTTTTTTCTCCAAGTGTACCTTGTAATAACAGCGTCAATATGACAGACCCATTTCACTAGATGTACTGAAATAGTATATTAAAGTACTATTTTCATAACATACGTTTTTAGCGCACGAGTACAAGTTTAGAAAACGAGCCGCTTGTGGAGAGTTTTCTAAAGCACTAGTGCGCTAAAAACGTGTTATGAAACGAGTGCTACATACATTTTTTTCTATTCTATTTTGCTCTAAAATTAAAAAAAAAACTTACATTTAAATTGATGACTGATTTAGGGATTTTTGTTTCGGGTTGGCATTAAAGTTTTCGCCATGTTTAAAATTCTAAGAACGAATATTATTTTGATATATTTTATAGTCATTTCTTCTCTTTTTCACTGCAAGTAACCAAGCCACAATGTTAACACGGTAAAACATAACCCAAACACAAAATTTTGTAGAAAATTAAACTTTAAAGCGACATTGACATTTGCACGGAAAACGTCTGTTGCCAACCCAAAAGAAAAAAAAGTAGAGTCCTCTTATGGGCCTATAAGAACACGCAAAATGCGTGTGATTATGAGCTTATAAGAGTCGCAAAATAGAAAATATAGTTTTAAATGTTTATTTACTTCAACGCTGTTATTGCATAGTGAGTCATTTGGAACACGAAAAAAAAATTTGAAATGAAAAATTAATTTTTTTTAATGATTATTTTTTTCTCCAAGTGTACCTTGTAATAACAGCGTCAATATGACAGACCCATTTCACTAGATGTACTGAAATAGTATATTAAAGTACTATTTTCATAACATACGTTTTTAGCGCACGAGTACAAGTTTAGAAAACGAGCCGCTTGTGGAGAGTTTTCTAAAGCACTAGTGCGCTAAAAACGTGTTATGAAACGAGTGCTACATACATTTTTTTCTATTCTATTTTGCTCTAAAATTAAAAAAAAACTTACATTTAAATTGATGACTGATTTAGGGATTTTTGTTTCCGGTTGGCATTAAAGTTTTCGCCATGTTTAAAATTCTAAGAACGAATATTATTTTGATATATTTTATAGTCATTTCTTCTCTTTTTCACTGCAAGTAACCAAGCCACAATGTTAACACGGTAAAACATAACCCAAACACAAAATTTTGTAGAAAATTAAACTTTAAAGCGACATTGACATTTGCACGGAAAACGTCTGTTGCCAACCCAAAAGAAAAAAAAGTAGAGTCCTCTTATGGACCTATAAGAACACGCAAAATGCGTGTGATTATGAGCTTATAAGAGTCGCAAAATAGAAAATATAGTTTTAAATGTTTATTTACTTCAAAAATTTAATTATAACTCTTACAACCCGTTTTTGGACATTTTTTTTTTAAATGTAGAATCAACCCTTAAAATTAGGTATGTTAGTTCTGCGACACCCTGTAGGTTTAATTTTAAATAAAAATAAAACATGAAAACATTTTTTAGGTTTTTTATTTATACTTTACATTCTATTTCTTGGCCTTGGATTCTTTGATGGTTTTTCTTTGAGCAGCACGTTTGAGTTGTTGCTTTGTACTCAAATTGTGCCTTTTTGAAAATCTCAAGTTTTTCAAGAATTTGGCATCCATCTAAAAAAATCAAAAATAACATATTAAAATGAAAAAAATCCGTCTCAAATGAGCAAGAATACTTTCTCATAGAAAATAATAATATTAATTAATTAATAACACTGCACTACACTCAAAGTGGATGCTTTTCGAAACCTTGCTTCGTTTTTCCTGATCAGCTCGTTTTTTTTTGAGTTATAGTGCCCAGTATTTTTTTGCCTATAGTTGTAGTAAAAAAAATTATTTAAGTATAATTTTTTTGTCGTGGATTGTTTTTCTATTAATAGTGCTCTAAGCCAAATAAAAAAACGGATTTAAAATATCTACGTTTTTTATAGGCTTTTAAATTAAAAATGCGAAAAAATCTCAAAAACAAACGAATAAAGATATTTATTATTAACAGAGAAGCCTTCCACCGCAAAAAAATAGACCTTAATTTTGCTTTCCCATTTTGAAAATATTTAAAATTTTTGAAAGCATTGTATTCTTGCAAAAAATTTCAACATTTTTTTGCGTATTTTTGCAAGGGCTTAAAGATCAAAAATTAGAAATTAAAATCTTAAATTTTAAATTTAAATTTAAAAGAGGGTTTGTATATTTTCAGTGTGTTGCTTTATATATAACTTTAATTGGCTTTTTAATTTTTTTCCATTTTTAATATGTTTAATTTCTACAGGAAGAAGATTGTAAATTTTAGGCCCCAAGTAAAAAATAGATCTTTGACAAAATGTTCCTTTATATAAGGGTATTTTTAAATTTTTATCGGTTGTTCCTCTTGTTGAAGTACTTTCTATTTTAATAGTATTTATTTCATTATTGAAAACCCACAACAATGATTTATAAGCAAAGAGTTCCCTTATATTAAAGATACCGGATTCTTTATACAAGAGTTCGGTAGAGTGTCTGCGGTTTCTGCGCATTAGAATCTTAACAATTGTATTCTGTGCAACCTGTAGTGCTTTTAATGCATTATTAAATAAACCTCCCCATGCAGTAATACAGTACTGTAAAATGGATTCAGCAAAAGCGCAGTATACGGCGAAACAATTTTTTTCACTTAAAAATGATCTTATTTCAATAAAAACAAAGATTAACCTTCTGAGCCTCTTTACCAAATAATATGACAGTTGTGTATATTTAATCCAGCTATCCCAGATTAAAAAAAAATCGACGAAATCAGTCCACAAATAACGAAGAAACAACGAATTTTTGATCGAAATTAAATTTGAAGTGGCCAAGATAAATTTTCTGGACGCGCAGTAGTGATGACTCACGCTTCTCTCTCCTCGACTCTCGTCAGCTACTGTCCATTTGACATTAAATTTTACCCTTAAAAACACTTTTTTTTTCTCAAACTCAATGACAGTTGAACTAACTGATTTCAACCCTTAATATTTATAAACAAATTACGAATTAAAAAAAATATCTCTGCTCCTATTTGAGCTAGAGCAATGTATTTTTTTTTAAACATAACTCTAAAATGTCCCACTTTTTCAGAGGCCATTTTGAAGGTGAAAATAATGAAAATTCGATTTGCTCTAAACAGATACATATTATTACTATAGCCTATTATGTAGTATTTCAGTGTAGTTACTACACTGAAATACTACGACACTGAGTGTACCAGTTATACCAACATCATTCATAATATCTTGTGTTTCATTCATTATCCAACTAAACAAATTTGGTAGCCCTGATCTTTTTTCCGCTTTGTTTATTTTGTATAAATAAGAAAATAACATAATATTCTATAAATATTATGCATCAAATAATTAAAAATTTCCAGCAGAGTAACATAATTAATGAAAGAGACCCTAAAAATTGTTTATTCCTTGTATTTTACCAAGACCTTGCAAATTATGAATGAACATCAAGAAATTATTATGAACGAACTTTTAATCGGTAAGATTTCTTACGAAACAACAGCACAAGAGTGTGAGATCTTTAATTTACTACATAATAGGCTAAAGTAATAATGTTAACTATAAAATAAAAGTCTCAACGAAACAAACGAGCCCCGAATGAGCCTTCTAGGACAACGACAACTGGGTAAATTTTTAATAAACATTATCCCCTTTTTTAATAAACAAATTAAAGAACCTGGCACACATATAGGGGGGTCCTGGGCCTCAGTCAAACTGCCTCAAATTTTAATATTTTTTAATTTCGGGGGTAAACATTAAATTAGGAAAATTGCAGCCAAATTAAATGACCAGTTTCGAAGAAAAAGGCTTTTAAAAATCTAATTTTATGACAAATTTTTTGACGTATATTAAGGTTATTTTTTACTTACGTAAATATTAACTTAATTAGCCGTTTTAAGTTTATTATACTCTATTAATTAAAGAACAGACAAGATAAATATTACATAAAAGGCTTTATTATCATTTACTTACATGTGGTTCTATAAAGAAATTTAAACTTTGGGAAACTTCCACATGCTGGCATTTTCCACGTATTTGCTAATTATCTGCCTATTTGCTTTTAGGTTTTTGCTTGATTATGTTGAAACATGGTTGTGTACATCGACAAATATTTTATAATTATATATTTTAGATTTTCTTGATATATTTTTCCAAAAATACGTCTGAGGCTTGACAAATCTGTCATCATATTTTCAAAGGTAAAATATATTATTGAGATTGCCTAGAAACTTCCACATGCTGGCATTTTCCACGTATTTGCTAATTATCTGCCTATTTTCTTTTAGGTTTTTGCTTGATTATGTTGAAACATGGTTTGGTACATCGACAAATATTTTATAATTATATATTTTAGATTTTCTTGATATATTTTTCCAAAAATACGTCTGAGGCTTGACAAATCTGTCATCATATTTTTAAAGGTAAAATATATTATTGAGATTGCCTAGCAACAACTTTTAATAAATATTACTATAAAGGGTTCACTAATGAATTAAGTTGTTGCTAGGCAATCTCAATATGTTTTGCATATGAAAATATCATGAGAGATTTGTCAACCATCAGATATTGTTTTGAAAAAATATATCAAGAAAATCTAAAATATATAAATATATAAATAAATTATAAAATATTTGTAGATGTACCAAACCATGTTTCAACATAATCAAGCAAAAATCTAACAGAAAATATGCAGATAATTAGCCAACACGTGGAAAATGCCAGCATGTGGAAGTTTCACAAAGTTTTCAAATTTTTATAGAACCACATGTAAGTAAATGATAATAAAGCCTTTTATGTAATATTTATCTTGCCTGTTCTTTAATTAATAAAGTATAATAAACTTAAAACGGCTAATTAAGTTAATATTTACGTAAAGTAAAAAATAACCTTAATAAACGTCAAAAAATCTGTCATAAAATTAGATTTTTAAAAGCGTTTTTCTCCGAAACTGGTCATTTAATTTGGCTGCAATTTTCCTAATTTAATATTTACCCCCGAAATTACAAAATATCAAAATTTGAGGCAGTTTGACTGAGGCCCAGGAACCCCCCTATATGTGTGCCAGGTTATTTCATCGTTTTTTTTTTGCAATTATTTAAACAAATTATTAACCGATTGTAAGTTACCAGGTGTCAAATTAACCGTTTTTTAGTATTCTAATAGTGCTCATTTGTGCACCATTTATACCCGCCCAGACCCGTCATTTTCAAAAGGGTAGTCACTCAACTATCAAAAAAAACAAACGATTTTTTTCCGATACAACCACATTAAACCATTGTTTAAACAATGTTCCACCCTTTCAAAATTGGATGGCTTAAAATCCTAAATATTTTCAATAAATATATCGATTTCTCCATATGTCTACCTGAATCGAATTACATTAAATTTTCGACGATTTTTGTCTTATTTTACTGGACTAATTATAATGCGTCTGTAGAGAAACATCCAGACGCGTAGGGGCTAAACTGAGTTCAGATTCGGTTTTAGCGGGCGAAAATACATAGGAATATCATGGTCCTATCCATGGCGCAGAGCACTTTTGTTTTTTTGTGGGCCTGTGTAATTACTTATTTTAAGGGGTGATTCTACAAAGGAAAATATGAAAAAAAGTTGCTATAAACATATGTCTAAAAATGCATCGTAAGGGAGCTGTCCCTTTGAAAGTGGCTAAAAATACGGTTTTTATTTAATAACCCTTTGAGATACATCAACAAGGTTTTGAATGTGAACTAACCTTAATCTTCATACGTTATTTTATGTACTTATTTTAACCAGGAACATGCAAAACGGGCCTTATCAGTTTTTTGTCCCAATCTTTTTTTTGTGTAACTTTTTGGTAAGTTTATTATTAAAACATGATTCCTCAAGTCAAAATGAATAATAAAAGGTAATCTTGTTGTAATACTCTAGGGTTAACCGTTTTTGAGAAAAATTAATTTGAAGGTGTAATTTCATGGTTAGAGGACAAAAAATTAAATACTAAAATGTTGAAAAGCTAAATTTCAATGATGCCTTATAAGCAAATACCTCCAAAAATCAACTCTAAGGGAGCTATGCACCATTTTTAAAGGGCCATATATGCATAGTAGCTTTAACCTTTTCGGTATGGGAAAAGACTGGCAGAAGATTTACTTTGTCCAATCTGTGCTTTTTAATGAAGATTATGGTGTTAGCACTAATTAGTTCTGAATGGAATTTATTTGCAGCATATCAGAGGAACATCAAATGTGAAGTTTTCCATCTGACTGGAAAGAAACATGCTCTGGTAATTTCCCGCCCCAAAAAGGTTAAAACTTATAGAAACTTTTTTTTAATATTTGATGTAGAATCACTCTGCATCATTGAAATTTTGGTTTTCAACATTTTAGTATTTAATTTTTGTCCTCATAACGTGAAATTTCATCTGCAAATGAATTTTTCTTGAAAATGGTCAATCCTACTGTATTACTACAAAAGTACCTTTTTTATGTATTTTGACCTGAGAAATCATGTTTCAATAAAAAAATTACAAAAAAGTTAAACAGAAAAAAAATTGGGACAAAAAACTGATAAGGCTCCCCCGTTTCACAGGCCCCTGGTTAAAATAAGAACATAAAAATAACATATGAAGATGGACCCTATTAGAATTAGTTCACATAAAAAATCTTGCTATATCTCAAAGGGTTCCCGAGTTATTAAAGACAGCATTTTTTAGCCACTTTTAAATGGGCTTAGCTCCCTTACGACGCATTTTTATATATACATATGTTTATAGGAATGTTTTTCCTATGTAGAATCACCCCTTAAAATTAATGACCCTATTTCTAAATAATCAGGTATATATAATAAGTTTAGAATAGGGTTAAGGGGTCATGCCCCCTTTACCTTTAGGTATGGTCAAGGCGTCCTTCAAAGACACCTTGGTATGGTGTTTTGAATTTTTTGTGAAGGAGGCGTATCTGAATATCTTTGCACCCCCTGACTGTCTGAAATGGCGCCCCTAAATACCCTTAATTTCTAGCAATAAATTCAATGAGAATACTTACACCTAAAGTAGATTCGTGCAAATAGCGCTTTGGTTTTTTGATTCCATTACGGTGAGCTTTGCGGCCTAAAATGTAACAAATTTTATAGATAAACATTAAGCAAATTTTCAGTAATAACTTACTTTGATTGTGATTAGTGTGATTCTTGGATTTAGCCATTGTAATTTCTAAAAAAATAGAAAAAATATTTTTAAAGGTTATGTTTACAAAAACATAAAATTCATAAAAAATTGAGCATTTTATCGAAAAATATCTCTATGGACAAATTGTACAGTTCATGCATAACTACCTTGGTAACAACTGTATTTAAAAAAGTTAAAGATGATTTAAATAAAGAAAAAATTAAAATAATACTTACAAATTACGACCTATCAACGCAATCAACTTTCAAGAAGAAGTGTTGCCAATTTTAAATGCACCAACTTAAATTTGAAAAAGTCACTATAAAACGTCAAAACTTTTTAGGTTATGTTCTTGTCAAAAATGTCTTTATATAATGTTATTAAATCGTTCAACAGGTAAATAAGCACGAAAATATCAATGTTTATTGGTTCTTTATATCTAAATATTATTTTAGGTTGTCAGTTCAAACAAATTTAACCTTAAGAAATATTTCCACAAATGGACCTTTATTGTTCAAAAATACCCCAGTTCTTATGTAAGTAAACCTTTTATCATATAGAAGCACAATTATCTAGCTTGTTTAAAATTTTCCAGGGCTGAACCTTTAAAAAAGAAGAAACGTTTAGACCCTCAAATTATAAGAGCACGAGAAGAACGGAAGAAAAAGAAAATTGAAAAACAAATTAGACGGTTAGAGAAAAACGCAAGACAATTAAAACCTATAGAAGAATGTGAAGTTAGTTTAACTATTTTAGATGAAAGAAGGTACAAAATATTTATCAGTTTTATTCCTATAATTTATATTAATATAATTTTTAGTAAAAGAGAAAGATCATTACCAGCATTATCAGCAGAAATAGTAGAAAAAAGAGCTATATTAGCGAAAAAATGGACTGTATTTAAAAGAGAACAGCATTTGTCAGATGTTCAAATGGTTGACAAGTTGTTTTTCTCACAGCAAAAAGCACTAGATGCACTAAGAGAAGAATCAGAAGATTTATATCAAGAAGCTATTCAGGTATTTTTTTACATTTAGAAATATGCAATTTTTGGGCATAGCTGACAAAAAAACTAGTTTCTTCCAAGCTGAGTAAAATTTTGCCAGTACTGTTTTATACCTTATAATATATTTAGAAGTAATTGCACACCTTCTAAAAAAAAATTAGTACAAATACTCTTAGAACATTTAAGAAGAAAGAATATAACTAGAAAATGGTTAGAATATTTTTAAAACTTTTGTGTATGCAGTGTATCAGTCTAATACTATCAGGAACCATTAATTAATTAATTCTGTGGCTTGGTTCTAAAAGGGCCAATGTCACTTTGGCAATAGCAGCATTTTCAAAATATTACATCAGAGTTGATGTGAAAATGCTGCTATTGACAAAGTGACATAGGCCCCTTTAGAACCAAGCCACAGAATATAGTACAGATAAATAAGTGAAAAACCTCTTTCTGATTATACTATTTTTTAGCCTGACTTTCTACTGCTGCCATTTAAAAGTGAAGGACCTCTTGAAACACCAAGAGTAAAAGATTTTGAAGCCAATGATGGAGATTATAAAGATATTTCCAAACAATGGGGGTAGCCACTTTTTTTAGATTGTTAATTTACTTCTATTTTAAATAAAACAGCCACATACATTATATCTAAAATTCTTATTAACCCTTTTACTCCAGTCAAATAATAAATGTAAATTGCAATAAATGTACACGGGCTGTTATTTTAAAGGATAGTAGTAGATGGTAACAGATCACTCCTGGTTTTTCACTGGGTGATTTGCGTAAGGGGTGTCTGCTATCTTGAATTTTAGGGGTGAGTTACTTAATATGCATCTTACAATAAAAATACACATAACCAATTTTGTTAAGGAGGTAATTTCCAAGAATTTTGGTTTGTATAATTTTTTTGATATACTAATAACAATCGAGATAATTGATATGGTTACAGAGGACACAACTCGACTTTCAGCACCCAATGTAACTGTAACAAAATACCTATGAAAATGCATAATATACAGGGTGATCCATAACTGGCATGCCAAAATTTAAGAGGTGATTCTAGATCCAAAAATATAAAAAAAGTTCCTATAAAGGTTGGTCCGGAAATGAGCCCTAAGGGATCTAGGGCCCTTTAAAATTGTAATAAAAATAAGGTTTTTAATTAATAACTCGGGTACCGTTTAAGCTAGAGCGGCGAGCTTTTCATGTATACTAGTATTAATAAGGGCAATAAGTTTATGTTAATTTATTACAAAATATATGAGGCTTAAAACATTTTTGCCCCAAACTTTCCTATGTGTATGTTTTTTGGATTTGTTGTAAAAAATATAGATTTCTAGAGTAAAAATACATATAAAATATCATATAGTGTAACACTGTAGGAGCAACCGTTATCAAAAAAAAATGCAATTAAGAGGAAGTAACATTTTGTGCCACCAAAAACGTTACTTTTTAAAAGGCTATTACTCCTTTAATATTAAATTTAGGTGTTTTGGTGTATAATACTTTTTTGCTCAGTTTTAAATGAAGAATCACCCTGCAGCATTAAAATTTTATTGGTGCTTTTTTTTGTTCCCCATTCAATACGTCATCTTCGAAGGGCCGTAGCTCCCTTAGGGCTCATTTCCGGACCAACCTTTATAGAAACTTTTTTTCATATTTTTGGATGTAGAATCACCTCTTAAATTTCGGTACGCGAGTTCTGGAACAGGCTGTATAAGACTTATAGAGAATTTCAAGAGCTACAAGTCACTTTTATTATAAGGATCAATTCTACCAAAAGAAAATTAAAAATAATTTGAAATTATTTTTTTAAAGTTTTTTTTTAATTTTGTTGTTTTTCGCAAAAAGAAAATTTAATAAAAAAATTGAAAAATAAAAAAAAATAAAACGTGGGGGCCTTATCAGTTTTTTGTCCCAAACTGTTTTATGTGCAACTTTTTTGTAATTTTATTTTTGGAATATACATAAAAAAAGATACTCTTGTTGTAATACTGTAGGGTTAACCGTTTTCCAGAAAAGTTCATTTGAAGGTGAAATTTTACGGTCGAGTACGAAAAATTAAATACTAAAATGTTGAAAACCAAAATTTTAATGATGCAGGGCGAATGTACATTAAAAACTAAGAAAAAAAACCTCCTATGTAGGTACTTCCAAAAATCAATCCTAAGGGTCTATGGTCTCCTAAAAATGCACCACTTTTTAAAGGCGATTTTTCTTAGTTTTTGATATAGAATAACCCTGCATTATTGAAATGTTGGTTTTTAACATTTTAGTATTTAATTTTTTGTCCTCGAACTGTAAAATTTCACCTTCAAATGAATTTTTCTCGAAAACAGTTAATCCTACAGTATTATAACAAGAGTACCTTTTTTATGTATTTTGACCTGAGGAATCATATTCCAAAAATAAAATTACAAAAAAGTTACACAGAAAAAAAGTTTGGGACAAAAAACTGAGAAGGCCCCCCCGTTTCGCACACCCCTGGTTAAAATAAGTACAGGAAAATAACATACAAAGATGAGTCTTATTAAGATTAATTCACGTACAAAACCTCATTGTTGTATCTCAAAGGGTTCCCGAGTTATTAAATAAAAACCGATATCCATGGGATAGGTATCTATAGATACCTGTCCCCTGGATATCTAATAGTTATTATGTACTGTCTGGGTATGTAGTATGTCGAGTATGTATATGAATAGATTTTTTTTAGATTTTACTTTCTCCCTTCAGGTCCTTTTTCGCGTCACCAGTCGACTATTTATACATTTTTTAAATTAAAATCGAAATACTAAAAATTAAATTTTTGGTGGATGCGCCAATTTGTTGTCGCCCCTGCCCACAACTCAAGAACGCTTTGATCAGTCTTACAAGGCAATTTTTTTAGGGGTGAAAAGATTATAAATAAAGAGCGTTACACAAAGCTCCATCGGTCCCCCTCCCCTCGTAAAGCTAAGCACTACCCCTCCTTGGAGGAGGCTCCTCCATAAGTGTTTATTTTATTTTTAAGTATAACCCCAAGATTTTCTCACTTCATTCTTTATGAGGAAATTTTTATTTTTCTAGATAGGCATAGCTGTTACAAACTTAAAATTCTTGACCTTTTTTTTTATGGGGAATATATATAAACGCAATTTCTTTGTAATGTATATATATTTTTAAAAATCTTTTTTTTACGATTTGTATATACATATAGAAAAATAATACAAATAAACAATATACTTATACCTTAAATATAATATAGAAAATAATGTTATATTTTGAAAAAAAAAATAGCAGGAATATGGATCATATGATTATATGATTGAATCATAGTAAAATGTTAGGAAGCTGCATTTTAAAATGATTTTTTGATCATTAAGACAATTCTGTAAAGGAAAACAATTTATTTTTACCTTTTTGAATACATCTTATAGAAAAAGTTAAAGCTATTACATTAGGGTAACTTGCATACAATCTAGCTTAAAGTTTCTAAAACATTAGTTCAAAAAAATGAATATTCTTAAATTTTATACTTGTTAACTTGAATGAATAAAGTCAAACTGTTTATGCACCATAGAAAATATTTTACAAGATTTAAAAGACAACACAATCTAAACTTGTGGACAATTTTTTGTGCATTGGAGACTAAAACAAGCCCATACATTGTATACACACAATAGATATGTTAAATATAAAAATATTACTTAATAATAGATATATTTGTGTCCACAAAATAGGATGGGAGTTTGAACAAAACAGAACCAAAGTGAAAACAAGGGGTTTATTTTGTTAGTCGATACATCATGCAAAAAGCCCCCTTCAGTAATAAACACGTATCGATTATGAATAATATAAAATATGTTATGTACATTTAAACCAATACACAACGATGCTTCTTCTTCTTCTTAACCTGTAAAGCAGCTCTTGTGGCGTTTTCAAATACTTCTCTAACACCCTCCTTACTTTTGGCAGAGCATTCCAAATAAGCAAATGCGTTTATTTTTTCAGCCATTGAACGACCATCCTGTGGCTTGACTGGTTCTTGTTTCATTTTTTTTAGTTCATTAATAGTATTAGGATCATTACGAAGATCCTTTTTGTTACCTACCAAAATTATTGGCACATTTGGACAGAAGTGTTTAACCTCGGGTGTCCATTTCTCAGGAATATTTTCCAAGGAGTCTGGTGAGTCCACCGAGAAGCACATAAGGATCACATCAGTGTCGGGGTAGGACAGGGGCCTCAAGCGATCGTAATCTTCCTGACCAGCCGTATCCCACAATGCAAGCTCCACTTGCTTACCATCTACCTCAATGTCTGCTACATAATTTTCGAACACAGTGGGCACGTACACCTCCGGAAATTGGTCTTTGCTGAAGACAATCAACAGACAAGTCTTACCGCAGGCTCCATCACCAACAATCACCAGTTTTTTCCGTATTGCAGCCATCGGACCTGCCAAAACACACAAGTTAACGCCTATTAAATACTAACTAAAGATGGCGGACATAAAATGAGAGCGGGGGCAAAATAGACAGCTTACGAACATGCAATAACCGCACCTTTTGTAGAGTCCTCTGTGTAAGAACAACAACACCACATCCAGCAGCTTTTCCACCAATTATGGGTATTATTTTACTTCCTTTAGGGGCACTACTTATTCATTTACGTTTTCTAAGAACACTACGGATATGATAAACAAACTGACAAATTTTTGTTTTTGCTCAACTGCGCAGCTGCACTAACGTTTACTGCACATCCTGTTCTGTTTGTCACTTCAACGTATCTTCGGTCTCTTTTTAAAATTCCATTGTGGTTTTGGCGAACTATTTAAAATAGAACCGGCAATCGACAATCTTTCAAATAAAACAAAAACTATTTATCTCAAATAGATAATACTTATCTCGTATTTATCTACATATTTTAACCCTCATCGATTTTTTAAAAAAATTGCGGTTCTCAATTGCAATTTATTAAAAATGAGTTCCTTTCTTTTTGGAATTATCAAGCTCGGATAGCTATGACGAAATCTCTAATAATAAAAATTACCTAAAGTAATTATAGGTACTAAACCTAAAAAACTGTTTGCATAAAAACTTATCTTGCTAGAAGTATACTTGCCTATAGGCACAAAAAATGCTGCTCTCAAAAGAATACTATAACTCGGATTATTATAAGATCTTATTGTATTATTCACAGCACTAGCGCTAGAATAATATACGGTAGTTTCGAATTTTCAAAAAAAAAAACAAAAATCGTACTAGACTAAAAATTCTTGGATATAAATTTGTTTCATGAAAAAATAAGCAACTTTTTTTTCAAATGTCCGTCTGTCCGATGTCACGATTTTTGTAGACACGATAACTCAAGAACGAATAATCCGATCGTATTGACATTTTCAGGAAAAATCAAGTTCTATGAGGGGAAGATCCCTATTGTTTTGAAGTATTTTTTTTTCCTTTTTCGCAAAAAGAAAACTTAATAAAAAAATTGAAAAATAAAAAAGTTTTATTGAAAAAAAAATTTTTTCAATAATTTTTCGTTTTTCAAAAAAAATCTTTTAAAAAAAATGTATTTTTTTTTGAAAATTATTTTGGAAATGCAATATATATATATATAGTGAATAATATATAATGGAATGTGCAGCATTAAATATCTTCACTTTATTAATAAAAAAAAATGAAAATTTTTGAATTTGTCTTTGAAATGGAATTGATTCTAGGGATATATTAAATTAAAAAGTTAGTGTAGTGAAAGCGTACATATGGTGGCGCCATCTAATGTAGGACAAAAGTACTATACTGTATTTTATATTGGCTATATGTCCGGGAAATTTGTGACCACGATAACTGATTATCGCTTCTAGTTAAGGGCTTAAATTTTAGACCACGTGTTATAGGCTGGGATTATTTTTGGTAAAAATCAGGGTGGGTTAAAAACAAGTTTTTCAAAAAAAAAATTTTTCAGTTTATATTTGGTTTTAGAAAATTTTTTTTTTTTTTTATATTTTTTTAGAAAAAATGCAGTATTTTGAAAGGTACATTTTTTTAGCAGTATTTTTTTATATGTGAAAATTATATATAGCACTATACTGCTGCCAACAAAGTTCATTCAAACCAAAAACAAAAAAATAAAAAAAAAACTTTTCCAAACAAATTTAAAAAAAAAGTTCCATGTTTTCAATTCTTTTTTATACATTTAGTTTAGTCAGATACCGACGGCAGTCCGACGTAATATTTCGATTAGTTTGTCTGATGATAAAAACTACCCAGATAGCACAAAGATGACTTAAAGAGATCTTAAAGATGTCGTTTGGACGTCATTCAAGACGTTTTAAGA
Source organism: Brachypterus glaber (assembly GCA_958510825.1). NCBI lineage: Eukaryota > Metazoa > Arthropoda > Insecta > Coleoptera > Kateretidae > Brachypterus > Brachypterus glaber. The sequence continues at coordinate 26,137,496 of OY294049.1, read as the reverse complement.
ACGTCGGTTTTTGCCGTATATGCATCTTAAAGACGTCTTAACGACGTCGTATGTTACAAAAGGTAACGTTTTTAAGACATCTTTTTTAAGACGCCTTGCACAGGCGATTTTACAACATAACGACCCCTCCCATTTACGTTGCTAGGTAATAAGAACTAGAAAAAGAGGTAATTTGTTTGTCAAAAAAAGATCTTAAAAAAAATTGATTTTTTTTCCTTTTTTGAAATTTTATTTTTTGATTTTTTTTTAAATTTTTTTGTTTTTCGTAAAAAGAAAATAAAAAAAAAATGATTTTTTTTTTAATTTTTTGTTTTTCAAAAAAAAAGATCTTTAAAAAAATGGTAATTTTTTTTAATATTTGTGGTTAATTTATTTTTAGCTATGAGTATCGAAGTTAAGACGTCTTGTAGCGATACTTAAAAGACATCTTATAGACATCATAATCAGATATCTTTTAAACATCCCTAAAAAGAAGTCCATAAGATATCCTTTTTATGTCTAACTAAGATCTAAAAAAGACGTCTTTAAAATATCATGTGCTGTCTGGGCTTAAAAAAAAATCCATCTTTTTATTTTTTTGCGAAAAAAAAATAAAAAAAAAATAAAAATAAAAAAAAAAAAATTTTTTCAATTTTTTTTTATTTTTTTTTTTGAAAAAAAAAATATTTTTTCATTTTTTTTTTGTTTTTCGCAAAAAGAAAATAAAAAAAAACGGAAAAGTTTTTTTTTGAAAACAATTTTACATCTAAAAAAATGAATCAAAAAAAAAAAAACGTAAAAATATATTTTGGATATAAAACGTCGAAAAACGTAGAAAAAGGCAATACCAATTTTTCAATTTTCTTTTACTAATACAAGACTTTCCTTGCCCAAACAACAAAGTAGGTAAAAAAGTGGACAAAAAGTCTAATTATCAATTAATAAGGACAGAAATTTTTAATTTTAAACAAAATTATAAAAATATTAATTTATTATTCCATCAATCTATTTTCTAATCATCGTACAGAAGATACTGGTACTGAAGAGGGCCAGCAGCCCGAAACTGTGAGTCTACCAATATCACTCTGTACGATGATTAGAAAATAGATTGATGGAATAATATATCAATTAATAGTTAAACTTTTTGTCCACTTTTTTACCTATTTTGTTGCTTGGGTGGGGAAAGCAAAAATAGAAAAGGCAGTGGTTATAATTACCATAATTATTATAATTACTGTTTTAAAAAACAAAATTGAAAAAAAAAATAATGTGTAAAAAATATACAGCCTGTTCCAGAACTCGCGTACCGAAATTTAAGAGGTGATTCTACATCCAAAAATATGAAAAAAAGTTTCTATAAAGGTTGGTCCGGAAATGAGCCCTAAGGGAGCTACTGCCTTTCGAAGATAGGCATGTGAAGTTAGCAGCCAAAACTGGCAGCCAATTTTCCGAAGATGCCCGAATGATCATAGACGTCGTTTTCATTTTCCGCAGGGTTTTAATGTACCAATTTATTGAAATTAAATATTTAAAACAAAAAACTATATAAAACCAAACACAAACAATAAAACACACAAAAAAAAACATTATTTTGAAAAAAGTCCAAACATAAATCTTAAAAAAAATAAAAATATATTTTCTTAAATTTTTTTTTATAGAAATTAAAAAAAGTTCTTGAAATATCAAATGTTTGATTGTTTTTAGCAAATTAGGGGTCGGTAGATTAGAAGGGGTCAGCAGCCAGCCCTAAATATTAAAAAAATTCATATTTTTGAAACTAAAACTTGTAACGCTCTGAAATTTTGTACAAATATTCTTTGCACACATACACGTTAGCCTACACACACAGAATTGGCTTAGAAAGGGGACTAGGGGTCAGCAGCCAGCCCTAAATATTAAAAAAATTCATATTTTCAAAACTAAAACTTGTAACGCTCTGAAATATTCTTGGCACACATACACGTTAGCCTACATACACAGAATTGGCTTAGAAAGGGGACTAGGGGTCAGCAGCCAGCCTTAAATATTAAAAAAATTCATATTTTCAAAACTAAAACTTGTAACGCTCTGAAATTTTGTACAAATATTCTTGGCACACATACACGTTAGCCTACATACACAGAATTGGCTTAGAAAGGGGCTAGGGGTCAGCAGCCAGCCTTAAATATTAAAAAAAATTATATTTTCGAAACTAAAACTTGTAACGCTCTGAAATTTTGTACAAATATTCTTGGCACACATACACGTTAGCCTACATACACAGAATTGGCTTAGAAAGGGGACTAGGGGTCAGCAGCCAGCATTATATATTAAAAAAAATCATATTTTCGAAACTAAAACTTGTAACGCTCTGAAATTTTGTACAAATATTCTTTATCCACATACACGTTAATATTTACCTACATACACAGAATTGGCTTAGAAAGGGGACTAGGGGTCAGCAGCCAGCCTTAAATATTAAAAAAATTCATATTTTCGAAACTAAAACTTGTAACGCTCTGAAATTTTGTACAAATATTTTTGGCACACATACACGTTAGCCTACATACACAGAATTGGCTTAGAAAGGGGACTAGGGGTCAGCAGCCAGCCTTAAATATTAAAAAAAATCATATTTTCGAAACTAAAACTTGTAACGCTCTGGAATTTTGTACAAATATTCTTTATCCACATACACGTTCGCCTACATACACAGCATTGGCTTAGAAAGAGGACTGGGGGTCAGCAGCCAGCCCTAAATATTAAAAAGATTCATATTTTCAAAACTAAAACATGTAACGCTCTGAAATTTTGTACAAATATTCTTGGCACACATACACGTTAGCCTACATATACAGAATTGGCTTAGAAAGGGGACTAGGGGTCAGCAGCCAGCCTTAAATATTAAAAAAATTCATATTTTCAAAACCAAAACTTGTAACACTCTGAAATTTTGTACAAATATTCTTTGCACACATACACGTTAGCCTACATACACAGCATTGGCTTAGAAAGGGGACTAGGGGTCAGCAGCCAGCCCTAAATATTAAAAAAAATTCATATTTTCAAAACCAAAACTTGTAACACTCTGAAATTTTGTACAAATATTCTTGGCACACATACACGTTAGCCTACATACACAGAATTGGCTTAGAAAGGGGACTAGGGGTCAGCAGCCAGCCTTAAATATTAAAAAAATTCATATTTTCGAAACTAAAACTTGTAACGCTCTGAAATTTTGTACAAATATTTTTGGCACACATACACGTTAGCCTACATAAACAGAATTGGCTTAGAAAGGGGACTAGGGGTCAACAGCCAGCCTTAAATATTAAAAAAATTCATATTTTCAAAACCAAAACTTGTAACGCTCTGAAATTTTGTACAAATATTCTTTATCCACATACACGTTCGCCTACATACACAGCATTGGCTTAGAAAGGGGACTAGGGGTCAGCAGCGAGCCCTAAATATTAAAAAAATTCATATTTTCAAAACCAAAACTTGTAACACTCTGAAATTTTGTACAAATATTCTTGGCACACATACACGTTAGCCTACACACACAGAATTAACTTAGAAAGGGGACTAGGGGTCAGCAGCCAGCCCTAAATATTAAAAAAATTCATATTTTCAAAACTAAAACTTGTAACGCTCTGAAATTTTGTACAAATATTCTTGGCACACATACACGTTAGCCTACATACACAGAATTGGCTTAGAAAGGGGACTAGGGGTCAGCAGCCAGCCTTAAATATTAAAAAAATTCATATTTTCGAAACTAAAACTTGTAACGCTCTGAAATTTTGTACAAATATTCTTTATCCACATACACGTTCGCCTACATACACAGCATTGGCTTAGAAAGGGGACTAGGGGTCAGCAGCCAGCCCTAAATATTAAAAAAATTCATATTTTCAAAACCAAAACTTGTAACACTCTGAAATTTTGTACAAATATTCTTGGCACACATACACGTTAGCCTACATACACAGAATTGGCTTAGAAAGGGGACTAGGGGTCAGCAGCCAGCCTTAAATATTAAAAAAAATCATATTTTGAAACTAAAACTTGTAACGCTCTGAAATTTTGTACAAATATTCTTTGCACACATACACGTTAGCCTACACACACAGAATTGGCTTAGAAAGGGGACTAGGGGTCAGCAGCCAGCCCTAAATATTAAAAAAATTCATATTTTCAAAACTAAAACTTGTAACGCTCTGAAATTTTGTACAAATATTCTTGGCACACATACACGTTAGCCTACATACACAGAATTGGCTTAGAAAGGGGACTAGGGGTCAGCAGCCAGCCTTAAATATTAAAAAAATTCATATTTTCGAAACTAAAACTTGTAACGCTCTGAAATTTTGTACAAATATTCTTGGCACACATACACGTTAGCCTACATACACAGAATTGGCTTAGAAAGGGGCTAGGGGTCAGCAGCCAGCCTTAAATATTAAAAAAATTCATATTTTTGAAACTAAAACTTGTAACGCTCTGAAATTTTGTACAAATATTCTTTATCCACATACACGTTAATATTTACCTACATACACAGAATTGGCTTAGAAAGGGGACTAGGGGTCAGCAGCCAGCCTTAAATATTAAAAAAATTCATATTTTCGAAACTAAAACTTGTAACGCTCTGAAATTTTGTACAAATATTTTTGGCACACATACACGTTAGCCTACATACACAGAGTTGGCTTAGAAAGGAGACTAGGGGTCAGCAGCCAGCCTTAAATATTAAAAAAATTCATATTTTCGAAACTAAAACTTGTAACGCTCTGGAATTTTGTACAAATATTCTTTATCCACATACACGTTCGCCTACATACACAGCATTGGCTTAGAAAGAGGACTGGGGGTCAGCAGCCAGCCCTAAATATTAAAAAAATTCATATTTTCAAAACTAAAACTTGTAACGCTCTGAAATTTTGTACAAATATTCTTGGCACACATACACGTTAGCCTACATATACAGAATTGGCTTAGAAAGGGGACTAGGGGTCAGCAGCCAGCCTTAAATATTAAAAAAATTCATATTTTCAAAACCAAAACTTGTAACGCTCTGAAATTTTGTACAAATATTCCTTATCCACATACACGTTCGCCTACATACACAGAATTGGCTTAGAAAGGGGACTAGGGGTCAGCAGCCAGCCTTAAATATTAAAAAAATTCATATTTTCGAAACTAAAACTTGTAACGCTCTAAAATTTTGTACAAATATTCTTTATCCACATACACGTTCGCCTACATACACAGAATTGGCTTAGAAAGGGGACTAGGGGTCAGCAGCCAGCCCTAAATATTAAAAAAAATCATATTTTCAAAACTAAAACTTGTAACGCTCTGAAATTTTGTACAAATATTCTTTATCCACATACACGTTCGCCTACATACACAGCATTGGCTTAGAAAGGGGACTAGGGGTTAGCAGCCAGCCTTAAATATTAAAAAAATTCATATTTTCGAAACTAAAACTTGTAACGCTCTGAAATTTTGTACAAATATTCTTTATCCACATACACGTTCGCCTACATACACAGAATTGGCTTAGAAAGGGGACTAGGGGTCACCAGCCAGCCCTAAATATTAAAAAATTCATATTTTCGATACTAAAACTTGTAACGCTCTGAAATTTTGTACAAATATTCTTTATCCACATACACGTTCGCCTACATACACAGCATTGGCTTAGAAAGAGGACTAGGGGTCAGCAGCCAGCCCTAAATATTAAAAAAATTCATATTTTCAAAACTAAAACTTGTAACGCTCTGAAATTTTGTACAAATATTCTTGGCACACATAGACGTTAGCCTACATATACAGAATTGGCTTCGAAAGGGGACTAGGGGTCAGCAGCCAGCCTTAAATATTAAAAAAATTCATATTTTCGAAACTAAAACTTGTAACGCTCTGGAATTTTGTACAAATATTCTTTATCCACATACACGTTCGCCTACATACACAGCATTGGCTTAGAAAGGGGACTAGGGGTCAGCAGCCAGCCTTAAATATTAAAAAAATTCATATTTTCAAAACTAAAACTTGTAACGCTCTGAAATTTTGTACAAATATTCTTGGCACACATACACGTTAGCCTACATATACAGAATTGGCTTAGAAAGGGGACTAGGGGTCAGCAGCCAGCCTTAAATAATAAAAAAATTCATATTTTCAAAACCAAAACTTGTAACGCTCTGAAATTTTGTACAAATATTCTTTATCCACATACACGTTCGCCTACATACACAGCATTGGCTTAGAAAGAGGACTGGGGGTCAGCAGCCAGCCTTAAATATTAAAAAAATTCATATTTTCAAAACCAAAACTTGTAACACTCTGAAATTTTGTACAAATATTCTTGGCACACATTCACGTTAGCCTACATATACAGAATTGGCTTAGAAAGGGGACTAGGGGTGGGTCAGCAGCCAGCCTTAAATATTAAAAAAAATCATATTTTCAAAACCAAAACTTGTAACGCTCTGAAATTTTGTACAAATATTCTTTATCCACATACACGTTTGCCTACATACACAGCATTGGCTTAGAAAGGGGACTAGGGGTCAGCAGCCAGCCTTAAATATTAAAAAAATTCATATTTTCAAAACTAAAACTTGTAACTGAAATTTTGTACAAATATTCTTGGCACACATACACGTTAGCCTACATATACAGAATTGGCTTAGAAAGGGGACTAGGGGTCAGCAGCCAGCCTTAAATATTAAAAAAATTCATATTTTCAAAACCAAAACTTGTAACGCTCTGAAATTTTGTACAAATATTCTTTATCCACATACACGTTCGCCTACATATACAGAATTGACTTAGAAAGGGGACTAGGGGTCAGCAGCCAGCCATAAATATTAAAAAAATTCATATTTTCAAAACTAAAACTTGTAACGCTCTGAAATTTTGTACAAATATTCTTTATACACATACATGTTGCCCTACATACACAGAATTGGCTTAGAAAGGGGACTAGGGGTCAGCAGCCAGCCCTAAATATTAAAAAAATTCATATTTTCAAAACTAAAACTTGTAACGCTCTGAAATTTTATACAAATATTCTTTGCACACATACACGTTAGCCTACACACACAGAATTGGCTTAGAAAGGGGACTAGGGGTCAGCAGCCAGCCCTAAATATTAAAAAACTTCATATTTTCAAAACTAAAACTTGTAACGCTCTGAAACTTTGTACAAATATTCTTTGCACACATACACGTTAGCCTACATACACAGAATTGGCTTAGAAAGGGGACTAGGGGTCAGCAGCCAGCCCCAAATATTAAAAAAAATTATATTTTCAAAACTAAAACTTGTAACGCTCTGAAATTTTGTACAAATATTCTTTGCATACATACACGTTAGCCTACATATACAGAATTGGCTTAGAAAGGGGACTAGGGGTCAGCAGCCAGCCCTAAATATTAAAAAAATTCATATTTTCAAAACTAAAACTTGTAACGCTCTGAAATTTCGTACAAATATTCTTTATCCACATACACGTTCGCCTACATACACAGCATTGGCTTAGAAAGGGGACTAGGGGTCAGCAGCCAGCCCTAAATATTAAAAAAATTTCAGAGCGTTACAAGTTGTAGTTTTAAAAATATGAATTATTTTAATATTTAGGTCTGGGTGCTGACCCCTAGTCCCCTTTCTAAGCCCATGCTGTGTATGTAGGCAAACGTGTATGTGTAGAATATTTGTACAAAATTTTCGAGCGTTACAAGTTTTAGTTTTGAAAATATGATTTTTTTAAATATTTAGGGCTGGCTGCTGACCCCTAGTCCCCTTT
>OY294049.1:25998017-26129515 GCA_958510825.1 Brachypterus glaber | reverse complement strand
AGCTGCCATTTTATGATTCAGGTAGAAATTTCCTAGTTGGCCACGCCCCCTCCGAAAGTTAGAAATTAAACGTACTTATAACGTATTTCTAACTTAAAAATCTAACGTTAGATTAACGTTTGTAACTAACGTTTGATTCTAACGTTAAGAAGTGGGACATTTGCACACTTTTATACAGTTTTCTAACGTTAAATTTCTACTAGGGTGTTTTAGACAGGAGTGGATTTTAAAAATAAACAAAATTTACAGAATTTGCGGAATTTTTATTGTTACATATATATTCATACAGCTGAAATTCATTAAGCAAGTTTAAATCTATAATGAAAATTGTGCTTTCAAAAAATTTCTAGGTAAGTATAAATTAATACATGTTCCCAGCACATGATATCTTAAAGGTCTTTTTTAGATCTTAATTATGTCTGGACGCCTAAAGACATAAAAAGAATATGTTATGGACTTCTTTTTAGGGATGTTTAAAAGATGTCTGATTATGTCTATAAGATGTCTTTTAAGTATCGGTACAAGACGTCCTAACTTCGATACTCATCGCTAATAAAAATTAACCACAATCAACTATTAAAAAAATTACCATTTTTTTTAAAGATCTTTTTTTAAAAAAACAAAAAAAAATTTTTTCATTTTTTTTTTAATTTTCTTTTTACGAAAAACAAAAAAAAAATAAAACAAAAAATCAAAAAATATTTTTTCAAAAAAAAAAAAATAAAAAAACAAAAAAAAATTAAAAAAATTGTTTATAGTATGTTTTTTTTGAAAAACAAATTACCTCTCATTCTAATTCTTATTACGCGTTTTGTATCAACACGACCGTACCTAGCAACGTAAATGGGAGGGGTATTATGTTGTAAAGTCGCCTGTGCAAGGCGTCTTAAAGACGTTACCTTTTGTAACATACGACGTCTTTAAGATGCATATACGGCAAAAACCGACGTTCTTAAGACGTCTTGAATGACGAACTACGACATCTTTAAGATCTCTTTAAGTCATCTTTGTGCTTTCTGAGTTATAAATATAATAAGAATAATATAATGAAAATTGTGCTTTCAAAAAATTTCTAGGTAAGTATAAATTAATACATGTTCCCAGCACATGATATCTTAAAGGTCTTTTTTAGATCTTAATTATGTCTGGACGCCTAAAGACATAAAAAGAATATGTTATGGACTTCTTTTTAGGGATGTTTAAAAGATGTCTGATTATGTCTATAAGATGTCTTTTAAGTATCGGTACAAGACGTCCTAACTTCGATACTCATCGCTAATAAAAATTAACCACAATCAACTATTAAAAAAATTACCATTTTTTTTAAAGATCTTTTTTTAAAAAAACAAAAAAAAATTTTTTCATTTTTTTTTTAATTTTCTTTTTACGAAAAACAAAAAAAAAAATAAAACAAAAAATCAAAAAATATTTTTTCAAAAAAAAAAAATAAAAAAACAAAAAAAAATTAAAAAATTGTTTATAGTATGTTTTTTTTGAAAAACAAATTACCTCTCATTCTAATTCTTATTACGCGTTTTGTATCAACACGACCGTACCTAGCAACGTAAATGGGAGGGGTATTATGTTGTAAAGTCGCCTGTGCAAGGCGTCTTAAAGACGTTACCTTTTGTAACATACGACGTCTTTAAGATGCATATACGGCAAAAACCGACGTTCTTAAGACGTCTTGAATGACGAACTACGACATCTTTAAGATCTCTTTAAGTCATCTTTGTGCTTTCTGAGTTATAAATATAATAAGAATTACATTAAAGAATATTCATCATGATTTTAAAATATATCGCCCTGTCTGTTTAAAAACGTTGTATCTATAATCTGCTTGATTTATTTTTTAGTTCATACGCTTCATTTAGTCCGCATGGCGTAAATTTATCAATTTAAATCAAAAGGCACCAATAAGCGGGAGCCCACGCCCAGTAGAATTTTTTTTATTACCTCACCGTTGAAATTTTGTATATGTGTTCTTTATGTCCAGTCAAACAACTTCTTACAAATGAAAATTCTCGGTAGCAAGGCGTTTTTTTTGAGGACCAACCCTTAACTTTAGGGCGTCCGACAACGATATTGCCAGAAAATTTTTGATTTTTGATAAAATAATAAACAAAATCGTTTGGACTTTTAAATAATTATTTAAAATAATCACAAAACAGAAAATGAATTAATAGGTATTATTTTTTGTAAAGCTTTTTTTGAGTTGGGAATTTTTCAAGCGTGAGGACCTTTTTTTTAGTCAGCAAAATTTCACGGTAAGGGTAAAAATCTGTTATTTTGATTTGGGAAATTTCTCAATTTTTATTTTCTGCCTCTATGTAAAAGCATTCTTGAAATATCGTAGTGTAAAGTGGTTTTGCAAGCGACTTGCATCTTTACACGAACTATAGTTTATGTTTCTAAGCATTTTTATAGAATACATTTTCATTTGGCCCCTGGCTTTTTCATTGAGACTCCTTGACCTTTTATAAAAAAATTAAGTGATCCAATCGCGTAAAAATAAAATGAAAACCTTGATAAAAGCTCATTATCTATTTAGTTTTTTTAAGGATTCATCGAATTGACCTTCAAATTTCTAAAACAAATAGCCCTGTGTTGTAGGTGAGCCCCTATGCAAGTCAAAAATTTTAACTGAAATAAGTAGGTATCATGAGAAAATTGTAAATTATAATTATTATAGAATAAAGTATGTACAGTGCAACCTCGATAATCCGGATCCTCGGTAAACCGGATTCTTCGGTAATCCGGACAAGCATTTGTCCGGATTATCGAAGAATCCTTTTCTAGAAAAGAATGAAGCAAAAAATAAATAAAAATTACTTAATAAAATAATATAATATATATGATATCCTCCTTTGTGGCGCTATAGCATATTAAGGATACGACGTTTTGAAAGCGACAAGTCGATATGTAAGAACTTCTGTATTAATACATAATTTATTATTTGAGCCTTTGACCAGTTAATAAAAAATCGCATCTAAGTTGAGAAAGTTTAAATACGATTTTATTCTCAAACCTTTTTAATAATTATTGCATCGGTAATAAATATGTTATTTTATATAGAAACCATGTGTATTTAGAGTAAATCATTTACAGTTTTATTTCAAATTTTTATTTTTATTGTATTCACAAATCATGAACTGAAACTTGCAAGTTTCAGTTTATAAGGAATCCATGAACCAATCACGCAGTTCTAAATACACTTGAGAGCAAAAAAATCGAACCACCTAAAAATTGACCATTTTTCAAGTTCAAATATTTCGAAAACTATTTAATGGAATGCTGATTCTTTTTTGTTTTGAAGCTTTAACTTTCTCTACTTTTGTTTTTATATTTATAATAATAAAAATTTTTTTTTTGTATTAACCACAACAAAAAATGTATAACTATCATATGTTTTTTGCCCCATTCTCTAGGAGTTGCATGGTACGTCACTGAAACTGTTTATCAAATTGTTGAAGTCTCTCTTATTGTCGCAGTTTTAATGAATATTTTCTTTTTTATTTTGTTTCTATTTTTTCTTCTAGTTTAGGAGATATCAGGATTTTTCTGAAAATTGTAATATTTTCAATCAACTCAAAAGCTACTAAATCAGTAGAGTTGTTGTTTTTTATTTAAAGCATAAGTCTTTTAGTTTTTCTATTACAGATTCTTTATCCCGGGACCACTTTCTATTACAGCCTGACGGTGCACAGTCCACCGCGGTGGCTCAGCGGTGCTTTCGCAAATCTCCGCCGGATGGAGTGACCCTATTTCTCTTCTGCTTAAGTTTATTCTCTACGTTCATAAGTTTATCAAACAAATTTTATGTTTTTGATAAACTCGATTAAAAGAAAAACGTAACTCGCTTATGGTCAAATGCAGAGCATCAATCAAATTCATGTAGTACTTTTTGAGTTAACTGAAAAAATGACAACTTTCAGGAAAATCCTGAAATCTCCTAAACCCGAAATGAAAAAATAAAAAAAGAAATATTCATAATAACCGCGGCAATAAGAGAGACTTTAACAAATTGATAAGCAGCTGCAGTGGCGTACCATGCAACTGCTAGAAAATGGGGCAAAAACATAGTTGTACATTTTTGTTGCTGTTAATACAAAAAATCTTTTTTGAATAATTCTAAATACATACAAAAGTAGAGAAAGTTTAATCTTCAAAACAAGAAAAGAATCATTCAAATCCATCAAGTAGTTTTTGAAATATTTGAATTTAAAAAATGGCAATTTTTTAGGTGGATCGATTTTTTTGCTCCCAAGTGTAGTTTTAAATTGACGTTTATTAAAAACTAAAACTGTGTTTGTGATTGGTGGATTTCTTAAGGGTCATTTCGAATAAAAACAAACTCTACAAAGTTTGTCTTGTACATGATGTTAGAGTTAGACTCGGTTCCGATTGGTTAAAATGCAATTTTTGGCATTTTTAAGGCTTTGATCCGAAAATTCTCGGTTATTAATAAAGAAATCGATATGGGGCTTTCACCATTATTTAGTTGAAGAGTTGCTGAAGTGGCTAACGTTACCCTTTTTCGACTTTAAAAATTAGGAAATTTTATGTAATTTCATTCATAAAAAAACTAATTCATTAACGCATTTTCGTCCACTGTACTCATTTGGGTACACATTTTTAAAGCGAGATCAGATATATCTATGATTGTAAAGCCTAATTATTTTTATATAAACATCTTAAATATAGTTTTATTGCTTCGCGTCGACTAAAAGTTGCCCTGCCAAACTACTCATCTTGGCACAACAAGTGTTGTCTGAAAAAATTGAACATATTTTTTGAGTTTATGTGGGATAAGTCTGCATTTTCGTAAATAAATACATTTTTAAATCGATTTATTGTTTATTTATGACATACAAAAACTTTAGTTAATTAATATATAATTACTTTTGTAGTTATATTTTCTTATAACTTGATTTAAAAGTCACTGTACTCAAACAGGTAAATTTTCATTTAAATGTAAAATATAGTTTTTTTTTTCATTTGAGAATCGTACAATTTTTTTAAGAATAAAATCGTTTTTTACCCGACTGACCAAGAAAGGAGGGTAATGCGTTAACAGTATGTATGTTTGTACCACTCTACAGCCTAAACGCCTTGACCGAATTTGACAATTGAGGTGTCAAACGATTCGTCTTCATGCCGCGGGTGACATAGGATATTTAAAAATCCATGTTTCGCCTATTTGGACTTTCAGGGATTTATAAAGAGAAAAAATTAAAAACTCATCCGATTTTTATAAATTAGGTATCAAACGATGCGTCTTGGTAACATTAATAAAAGTCATTATATAGTAGTCATTGTATTTGTCCACGTTTGGATCAGCTTAAAATAAAACTGTTTACAAACGGTTTATTTACCAAAAAAGAGGTTTAAAAAGTTTAAAATAAATAATTTAATTAAAAAAAACACCCGACTGATAAACTAAAAAGTATAAAACAAGAATAATGAAAATTTAAATTATATAGTAATGGTCGCAGTCGGGGGGCAATCCTAAATATCATACTAATGATACAAATCTTCAAATTTAATTCAATGTATATACAAATGTATTAATAATATTAATAAAAAGGCAGAAGAGGCCTCCGAATGCGACGGTTACTATATAATTTAAATTTTCATTATTCTTCTTTTATACTTTTTAGTTTATCAGTTGGGTGTTTTTTTAAATTAAATTAATTATATATAATTTTTTTATTTAGTTTAATTATACGGCCATTGTACTCATTTGAGTACACTATTTTATTTATACCAAAAATTAAAAAAAAACTTTTTAGTTGAATAGTTATAAAGACTCAATTTCAAGTTAAATAATGTAGTTTTTTTATAACTGATGTGCCTATGGGTCTGGTGGCCCAAAATGGGTTAAAGCAAAAAATAGTATATTCAACTTCAAAATGAAGTAGGTGTAAACAAACGCACGTGACAACAACGGATTTAGTGGCAGGGTAGGACACAAAACCAAATTTTTCTATATAACGGTCCATTGCAATGCTTTGTACGCTTCATCGCAAGTACTCACGTACTGACCTGTTCAATTTTCTACATCCCTACTCTCGCAACATTCGAGGGTTTTAACCAATGAAACCACGCGCCAGCTGCCGCGTGCGCGATTGTATTATTTCCCTCTAATGAATCTTGAAGTTGAATATACTATAGACATTCAAGCAAGTCTAACTGTACAATTAAAAAAAAAACATCTTAATATCTTTAATTATAACTGAGAATTTTCGGATCAAAATCTGGTCTGCTAATATATATATATATATATATATATATATATTTTTTTTTTTTAATTCGAAGGGACCCTTAAAAACTATAACTTGACTGGTGAATCCTTAAAAATTAAAATAAAAACTGGGTAAATTTACCTTACATTTTCGTTTTTTTTTTATGAATCCATCCTACATAATGCATATTATACAATTAATACTAAAACAAGATTAGTTTTAGTCTTATTTTAACAGCAATATAAATTAGGCATCCATACACGTTTATCGGAATTTCTGCGAATCACTAGGGTTAATCCATCCAGCCGCAGTATTTTGGTAACCGCCGTGGCGCACTATGTGGCCAAACAGAAAAAAAAAATGTTTAAAAATATTTTTTGGTGAATTAAATCTTAAATGGTTTACTATTTTTGAGACAAAATTAAGTTTTAACATTGAAGGGTTCTGGGCAAAAAGGGTAAAATTTGGAAATTAAAAATATTAACCCCCAATTCGTACGCCCCTGAATAAATGTATTGTTCTTGGACAATATTTAATTAAAACAATTTAATTATTAATTGTTTTCCTTGGGAATAGGCAGAATAAAAACTATTTGTATATATGTTTTTACTCTATTTAAAACGTTTGGGCACCTGGTTTTGGGCCATCACCAGTTGTAACTAAAAATAAACAATACAATTATAAAAATAAATAATAAGCAAAAACATTTAGGTAATAAATTAAAAATAATGTAAAGATTATATAAATTGTATGTGTAAATCTAAATAAGATTTAGTTACTTACAAAATAAAATTGAGAAACAAATGGAAAATATTAACTATATAAATATTAAAACATAGAAATAAAATATTCTTGTAAAATTTGTTGGACACTGACATAAATTGACAAATTAAAAATTTTTACCTTTTTAGATGAGCAAAATTGACAATATTCACTAGGTGCTACGATGTCACCAAAACAAACAAAAAACACAACCCAAAAGGCACATAAGACAACAAAACTCATTCAAATGGACCGGCGCCACTACATTCTTTTAAAATTCGCGCATCAAATGAACCAAATGAAATTCCACAGCCCACATACCTCCAGGATATACATTCCCCCCAATATTGTCAATTTTGCTCACCTAAAAAGGTAAAATTTGTCAATTTATGTCAGAGTCCAAGTAATTTTACAAGAATATTTTATTTCTATGTTTTAATATTTATATAATTAATAATAACCATTTGTTTCTCAATTCTATTTTGTTAGTAACTAAATCTTATTTAGATTTACACATATGTGTATTTATATAATTTTTACATTATTTTTAATTTATTACATAAATGTTTTTGCTTATTATTTACTTTTATAATTGTATTGTTTATTTTTAGTTGCAACTGATGATGGTCCAAAACCAGAGTAAAAAATATATACAAATAGTTTCTATTCTGCCTATTCCCAAGGAAAACAATTAATTATAAAATATTTTTGGGCAAAGAATTTTATTAAACATATAAAAAAATTTAATATATTAGATTACGAGCAAAAATTTATATTAGCTTAGACGGTTTCTGAGATATTAAATAAAAATCAAATTTTAAGGGGCTTTTTAAAGGACTGTTTTCGGCCAGAAGTATTTCAGAAACCACGTTTAAATATTTTTTTGTTTGTATATTTTAATTTAGAAGCATTTCCAATATAAACAATTGAATAAACTTATTGATTTTTTAAAATAAAATTTTAAGCCTACCTGAAATAATGCTTATTTTTGCACATAAAAATGCTTATAACTTTTTTTATTTCAGTTATCTAATATTTACACATTTTAAGAACTGTGTATATTAGAATGTTTTAGTGTATAAATTTTAAATGTGTACGCAATTATTTTTAAATTTTATCATATAAAATATAAAAAAATTGTATTTTTTCCTAAAAAAAGGCTCATAATTTCATTTTGACTACGTTTGGCTATCTTAGGGTCATTTGCACCAATGCTGGTTTAACTTTAAACTTGGATTAAATTGACAGCTGACCAATCAGAACGCAGCATTTTTAACTTAAACTCGGTTTAGCTGAGTTAATCCCGTACCAAAATTTGTTGCAAGTGGCCCTAATATTTATAAACTATTTGGACTAGTTCTGTAAAAACATTTTAATATAAAAATTATAAATGCGCGTCAGTGCGCGCGCAACTATTTGGTAATTGTATTTGCGCTTGTCATTAAAAAAATGGCCTAAGGCTTCAATGTAAAAGTAAGACTTAAAAATTAATTTTACCTTAAATATTATGTTTATTCATTAAAGCTACGCTTGTAAAATGATATTATCAAAAGTCCAAACGTGGGTTAAGAAAAAATGCTTTTTTAGTATACACGTATCAGTATAAGCTTTAAAATTAAATTTTAGAAAAAGTATAGAAAATCAACTGGCGTTTAGACCCTAATTAACTAAAAACAAAACCAATGCATTTTTATAACGCAGAATAGTCTAGTTATTGTTTTTTAGACGATTTTATATTTCTGAAATTCGTTTTTCCTTTTTGGACACCAAAACAAGCTTGGGCGGCATAGTGCGGCGGCGCGCCGTAGACGACATCAGCAAAGCTGCCGCTGGATGGAGTGATGTTAAAAGTCCAAACCAGACAGGTTTTCTCAAGTTTTTTTAGGGATTTAAACAAATTTTACATTAAAAGACCTCCAACCCTAACAAACCTGCCTATCCAGTGCTCTACACAGATCTACAGATATTCCTAACCGATACCAAACTTTTAAAAATCTCCCCCGTGTATGGGGACCTATTTAGGAAAAATAGCACAAACTATAACTTACTTTACCGACTTGTGAGATCTTTAATGTAGAGTACCTAAATGTAAGACATCTGCTTTTCTAAGATAGCAAATATTAAACATTCAATACTTTGCTTCACTGGAATATGAAAAAATAAGATTTTAAAAATATCGCAAAATAAGTGTGCGCTGCACACTGTGAAGACATGTAGGTATTTGCTGAATTCTTTTACATACAAATATTTATACAGTTGTATAGTATATATTCAAATTGTTTGAACAAAAAATAACAAAAATCGATAATTTTTTAAAATTCGACTTGTTTTTATTAACATCTAAACTAGTAGGGCTGTCAACCAAATCAAAAAATATATAAACAAGTAATGTTTTACCAATAAATATGAAATTTTACATTTAATCTTAAGTTATGTTGTTTAGGTTTAGGCGCGTCACGTAAGGATGGTCGTCATGCATTTGTTTTTGATTTTTTTAGCTTGCAAAATCTTAGCCTGATCAAAAGTTTCTAACCCGTGCCAACAAGGCCCCGAAATTGCCCCTAAATTCCGGAAAAGTGCATTTTCTATTAATTTGTGCTACTGACCAATTATAAATATTAAAAAAGTTTTTATCTCACTTTTTTTTCTACATAAACCTATTTTAGTTATTTTAAAATATAACGATAATCTACGCAATGAGTATGCATACTCCCCATGGGGTCTAAGCGCCATTTAATATCAACATTTTGATACGATTATTGTTAAAATGTTGATGTTAAATGGCGCTTAGACCCCATACTCGTTGCGTAGACTAACGTAATATTTTAAAATAACTAAAATAGGTTTATTAGAAAAAAAAAGTGACATAAAAACTTTTTTATTTAATATTTATAATTCGTCAGTAGCACAAATTAATAGAAAATTCACTTTTTCGAAATTTAGGGGCAACTTCGGGGACTTGTTGACACGGGTTAGAAACTTTTGATCATGCTAAGATATTGCAGGCTTATTTTGATATTCAAAATGAAAAAAATATAAATATCAAGGTTTTTAAATTTTATTAAATTACAAACACTAGGGCTGGTTTTATACGAATTTTATCGATATTTGCGTGATTTTAGGGTTTTTAGGGCCCTAAAAGTAACCCTTAGGGTTGACTATGTAAATTTTTAGTTCAAGGGCTTTCTAACCACGACACATAAAAGATTAAGTAAATATATTTTTTTGGACCACCCTAATCTTGCAATTTAAAAGTTGATTTTCTCGCTAACTTATAAATTTTAATTTCATGCATATTGGTAAAAATTAAAAATCTTTAATCCAGAAATAACAGTAAAAATACATTTGAAAACCAAGAAATAAATAATTTAATAAATTATTATTTGAAATATTATGTATAAATATTTCTTCTGATTATATTTTAATACAGCCCTGGTTAAAAATTTCAAAAATACTTTAAAATGGACTGAACTGAGGGTGGAATGTTTTAAAATGGTGCATTTTTAATACTTAACTCTGGAATAAAGGAAAAATACAACACCGAGTAGAAAAGATAGCAGAATACAATAAATATACATAAATATAATATTTTTACAATTAAATACAAAATAATTTAATTTTAAAACTTAATACGTTATTTTAATTGTTTAAAAAACTTATAATGTCAAAAAATATCGTCGGCCATCTAACGAAGTAGCATAACCAACAAATTGCACATTTTGAGATTATGTACCATTTTTACTCAAACAGAAAGTTTCTAACTTTTTCATGAAGTCACATGTTTATATTTGCACTGGTTTTGCCACAAAAGGCCAATAGAAAATCCACGTAACAAACAAATGCACGAAAACAGATCTCACAAACCCTATAAAAAATGTTGTATTGAAACGTACTAAAACACATTCAGACGATTCCAAATAGGTATTAAAAATTACTTTTCAATACGTATTTGGAATCGTCTCTGTGTTCCAATACGTTTTAATATGACGTTATTTATAGGGTAACCTAACCGATTAAAGTTTAACGTTGTTGATGTGTTCTATAATTTTTATAAGTTTATTTTCTTTACCCCTAAAGATAGGGGTAGTTTACTTCAAGCTTTGTATAGTATGTCAGAATCACACAGTAATCTTATTTTATTCAAAATTTAAGCATATACCCCTAAAAATAAGGGTTAGTTTACTTAAAGACGTGTTCAACCTAACATACCCAAAGGATAGTAAAAATTTGATTTTTTTTTGTTTTTTTACAAAAACCAAATTATCGAAAAAAAAAATATTTTCAAAAATTTTTTTCCTTAAATATTTGGAAATAACTTTTTTGGAAACGATTCGTTTTTTTTTAAGCTGATATTTTAACTTCATTTACCCGGCGAAAAGTAAAGCAAATATTACAGTTTTGCAAAAAATCAATTTAAATAAGACAATAAAATATATAAAAAATAGCCAAAAATTAAATCCACCCCCCTTGAAATTACCCCAACTTTAATTTTTTAAATGGTACCCCTATAATGTTTGGGTCGCTTTGGATAGACATTGAGTTCAAAATACCAAGATACCACTTTAAAACTACTAATTTAATTGTAATAGATAGTATGGGAGGATTGGTGTAGCGGACTACCGTGTCGTACTTGACGAGTTTACTACCCAAAATAGCGTGAGTTCGATTCTCACCGGCGCCGATTTGACTTTTTCAGTTAATTAATAATTGAAATTCGAAAGTCAATTAAAGCCGGTGGTTTCCTCTACAACTAGCCCACACAAGTCCTGGACTTAGGGGATGCTTAATTAAGTAGAATAGTATGAGGTTAAACAAAAATGTAATGTAATGTAAGTATAAAAAAAAAACAAAATTTAATAAATTTTTAATTTATTTTGGAGGTTTTTTTTCTTCGTAAAAAATGGATTTTTTAAATAATTTTTTATTGTTCATTGTAAATTATGCCTTATTTAAGTAAATAAAATAATAAAACTTACAAGAACATGATTTTCGTGTTTTATTTTTTTGTATAATGTGCCTTAAGTTACTGTTTAAAAAAAAGTTCTCGCCTATCTACAGACACATTTATAATGTTATTTTTCTGTAACTTTCAAACACAAAATAAAAAAATTAAAAAACTTCAAGGGCCCTTCAAAAAAGTCCGATTAAAAACACATAAAACATTAAAATGCTTTCCTGAAAACCAAAAAGTGCTAAAAGCCGATAAGCCAGTTCGTGAGATCGCCGACGATATGTTTACATTAATATTTTATTTAACACTTTAGCGGCCAAGCTGATTTGTTAAAATTGTTCATCAGGGCAAAAATGTTGTTTTGCCTTATTCATATATTAGTGTTACAAAGTTGATCTGTATACAGGGTTATTCAGAAATAAGTTCGAGAAATTTAAGAGGTGATTTTACGTTAAAAAATATGAAAAAAAGTTCCTATAAAGGTTGGTCCGGAAATTGGTCCTAAGGGAGTTACGACCCTCCTAAGGGTACATTTAAAACTCCCTTAGGACTCATTTCCGGACCAACCTTTATAGGAACTTTTTTTTCATATTTTTTAACATAGAATCACCTCTTAAATTTCTCTTATTTCTGAATAACCCTGTATATTTTGTTCTTCTGAAGTTTTTTAAACAAAAACAGACATGTCAGGCATTGATGACCTTTTGTGTTTTTTGGCACATATAGTCCCATATACAGGTTGCTATGCTGGAAATTCAATAGAACCTGCAGTGACTCATACCTCTGCTGCTTTCATATAAGTGGTCCGCCTTTGCGAAGCTTCGACGAAATTACGCGAGTCACACCCGAACTGGTATGATCTTCGCCTTCTACCACACATTCGAAACTGAGTTTTTATTGAATTTCCAGTATACCTATTGTGTTCAGTGAGAAAGTCAGCCGCATCACTGTCTGAATTGTTTTACGGCGAAACATAAACACAATAAGATTATATTCTCGAATAAGATTATATTCTCGAAAAAAAGAATACAGTTATTTCTCTTTTTATATACTTTTAGGTTTGCTATTGCAAGAAATATGCATATTTGTGTTATTTTTGAAAGAAATTATTTTTTTTCAGTTTTATAAAATACGTATATTCGTAATAATACTTAAGTTTCTATTCAGAGAAGTGTCATTTATTTTCTCACTATTTGACCAATATTTAAATTATATTTTTAAGAATTCGGTCTACTGTTCAATAGGACAACAGCGGCTAGGTGCTACGGCGGAATCTTTGTATTGTCGGTCATAACAGTTTTAACTAAGAGACGCGGAGCGGTCATCAGTGACCACTCTGGCCTGGTGGGACACTACTTGTTGGTCATCAATGTCCGCTCTGGCCGCTAAAGTGTTGAATAAGATTTAGTGGGCCTTTATGCATGTTCTTTGGCAGAAGTTACTTGATGAAAATATTTAAATTTTACAAGTATAGAATTTACCTGGACAATACCAGAGAAAACTTCTCACCAATTCACAGTGACAACCCCATATTCCTACTATCTTATTCTTTCGGTAAAAAAAAACATCGAAAAAAAGCACACTTACTTAAAACACAAGAGAATTGAAATAACAGTAAAATTTCACACAACTCGTTCGTAAAAAAAGTTGTAATACTAGTCCGGGCTAAAGTACGATTTGATTGAAATTTAATTTTTATTTTTTTACCACTTAAATGCGCATCTGTTTAGGTGCGCATTTATTTAGGTGTTATATATTATACTAACTAGCGTTAGACCAAAAAAAATAAAATTTGCCTTAAAATAAAGAAAACAATATCTGCATTTGTTAATATTATAGACTTTCCTTGGATTTTTGTTTTTTCTGGGCGCCATGTGCGTTACTAAATTAAAAAAGAAAAAATGAAATTTTGAATTTATAAGTCGTCTTTTAATTTCAAATTCCAAACGGTGTTGCGAACTTTAAATGTAATGCCCTCCAGGCCGAAGTATTTAGATTAAAAATGTATGCATATGATGGCCATTTATCCCGGGAAAGTCTTATTGACTTTTTTAAGTTCTGACGCCATGATTTTATGGATTTATTTTTAAATTTAAATATCTGACACAGGGCATTAAATATAAAGTGTGGCACATGGATTTGTGACAGTCAAAGAAATGCGACAAAAAAATAAAATACGGGGTACTGCCTGACTGAAAATATAAAAGGTATTTCAATCAATTAACTACCTTTTAAGAATACCAAAAATATATTAAAGAACAGTGTTTATTTGAAATGTATTATACTTTCTTTCGAGTCAAATTTTTTGTGGAATTTATTTCACTGTTTTATATCCGCGTGGCAAACTTTAGCCCTCACATAAATTATTTAACATCTATTTTTGTATTTTAAAATATACCCGCTAATCTTGCATATACATTAGGTGCATTAAGTTTACCAGATTTGCCAACGCATACCAAGAGCTAATCCTTTTAGTAGAACGTCTCCACAATCAAAAATGACCTTTAATGTCTAATAAGGACTAATAGTCGACTTAATAGTTCTTTTTATACTGTTTTAGCCTATTCTATATAAATTTTTAATCAGAGAATTTAAATCTATTCATAGAAATGGTCCATTCATTTTTATTTCGAAAAAAAGCATCACTGAGGCTTTATGAAGTCCACTATGGTCATTTCTGATGAATAAAGTCCATTATCTTCCGAAACCGAGCACCTCAGATTTTACTGTTAATGGTTTTATAATGTTTAGACCTCCTACTAACAGGATTAACTATTGGTTTGCATTGGCAAGTCACTAAAACTTGATGTCTTTTCAAGGTCAGCGTCTATAAAATACGTTAAAAAAAATCGCAATCTAAATTTTAGGCAAAAATAAAACCTCATTGCCCCGACCGTACAGTCACAGTCTAATGTTAAATCACCATTTACTAAAATATATCACTGTCACCAGAGGTCGATCATGTTTTCCAGTTGTGACGTTGATTGGGGTTTGGCGGTATCATGTCCAAAAGGTACTGGCGCTGAATGTCGGCCGCCCTTTGGAAGTCGGCCAAGTTGGCGGAGGCATTTTTGCCGCCGGCCGCCGCTTGGGCCATGGCCAACTGATAAGGATAGAATAGAGGGTTGAACTGGAACATTTGGGCTTGTGGACTGCCAGCAGACAAACCTGAAATATAACAGCAAATGCGTTAAAAATATTGCTGTCAACAAAACGATACTTTCCCTTATAAGCTTAACCCATTATGTCCCATTGTACTCATAAGGGTACAGCTATAAAAATAATATGCCAACGCCATCTTTGATTAAATTATTTGTTGTTCTATTGCGTATTATATCGGTTATAAAGTGTAATTTGACATAAGAGATTTTGATGAAGATACTAAACACTTGTTGTTGATAAAAACATGAAGGAGGCCACTTTCCACAAAAACTAAACAAGCCGTGAAGATATGTAAAGCTACGCATTACATTATATACTATTCACAGTAAATGGTATATTGTATTTTCCCAAATACTTGAAAAAAAAAACAAAAAAAAAACTTTTTTTCATTTTCTTTTTGCGAAAAACGAAAAAATTTAAAAATACATTTTCAAAAAATTGAACAATGTTTTTTTAAATAAGATCTTTTTTTGAAAAACAAAAAATTCGAAAAAAAAAATCAGGATCATCTTCCAATTGCTCAAGGGCCCAATCAGCAAACTCCCGACGCAATATGTCGACACTCCCAAGCAACAAGGACGTAACTCAAGTTAGACCCATTTTGAGTTATACTCATAGGTAAACGCCTTGAAAAAAGACACACCTGGTGGTACTACTCAGATTTCTCCACAGGCCATTTTAACCAAAATTTTACCTAAAAACACTAAAGTAAAAAATTTTAAACTTGAATATTATCAGAAACAAACAATAAATAAACAATAAATACTTATACAGTTAAATAGAGAATTTTATAAGCTTTCAAATGACGTATCGCATGTCTTCCTTTTCCACTTCAATCATTTACCCACCCTTAAATAACAAAAAAAAATATTTTAGAAATTTAGCTGTCGTGAAAAATGACAATATATGAGTTACGGCTTTGTTGCTTGGGGGTATCAATGTGATCGTTTGGCTTTTAAGTCTTTAAGTCAATGTAGACCTACATCCTTACGCAAAATTCTCGATGTTGACATCTGAGAAAGCCCCAATTGTTACGATCGACAAATTTTGCAATCATCTTCTCAGATAGGGCGCATTTTTGGATTTGTTAACAAAATTGCCGTTATTGGCGCGAAAACAACCCACAAGTGAAATAAAATGCCGTTGCATACCGCCACGCCCTAAAACTTTTTATTTTTTAATCCATTATTTTTATTGGTAGGATTGATCCCAGTAATAAAAGTAATTTATCCAATACATACAGATAAGATAAGACAATTACCAGCTTTATTTTAAATAGATAAACTCAATAATAACCCCCGCGTGGCTTTTACTTTATTGAGTGGATAATTATTTATTTTACCCACTCAACTGTCACTTGTCAAATTATTTTCTTGTAAATGTCATTAAAATTTTTAATAAAAATATGAATTCCTACTTCCTTATTGGATAAAACCTTGTATGGCACTCATGGGTAAACCGATATTGCCCTCTCGAAAATTAACCTGCTTGGCTGCCGCCTCGCAGATTAATTTTCTCATGGGCAATATCTTACTTTACCCACTAGTACCATAAATAACTATTTGCTGAAAATATTACTTTAAGTCGTAATATCTTTAGCTATTTTGTTTTTTTTTTAACTTTCTTAACTTTATTTTGAGAAATATTTTCAAAAAACATGTTGTCTCACAGTACATGCTTTTTCCTGAAAATTTCAATTCGAACGGGTAACTCTTTCTCGAACTATCGTGCTTACAAAACGCGTGACATCGGACGGACAGACGACTAAAAAAAGGCACCACCTTTAGAAATTTGGTGACTCGTGTAAGATTGGCCGACTACCGAAATAATTCTTCCCCCTGAAATAAACTGACGACTAAAAAAAGCTCACCAGCTTTGATAATTTTTCGTTTCATCTAAGGTTTGTCGACTAGCAAAAAACAATTTCACCCTTAACAGAAACTCATGACTACAAAAAGCTTGCCTTACATTACCGAATCGTCTAAAATTTGCAGACTTATCTGCTGAAAATGCCGACTGGGGTCAATTCGTAGAGGGTTGACATTAGGGTGGACCTTATTTTTTTTATTGTTTCATTCTGGTGCATCTAGAACATCCTGAAAAAATGAGGGTGATCAAACTTCTCTAAGGCTCCCTATTGGACCCCTCAAATCGTGAAATTACGCAAAAATCGTGAAAAATCGTTGAAAATGGACTGTACTTTTTGTATCAGTGGAAAATTTAAAAGCCTTGAAATCCTATTTTTTCCTTTTTGGGTGCTCTTATTTGGCGATAAGCTCATTTTGTTTTTGTTAAATTATTTTATAAAATATATTTGTTTGTCAAATTTACTGTTTTAGGGGCAACTTTGGCGGATGTTCGGCACCTGATAGAATCTTTTGATCAATTTTAAATTTGGCAAATAATTTTGTATACTCAAAAGGAACAAATTAAGATCTCAAGGCTTTAAAATTTTTTACTTATACAAAAAGTACAGCGCATTTTCAACGATTTTTCACGATTTTTGCGTAATTTCACGATTTTAGGGGTCCAATTCGGACCCTTAGAGAAGTTTGATCACTCTCATATTTTCAGAATTTTCCAGATACACAGAATGAAAACTTTAAAACAATAAAACAAACAAAGTAACTAGGCATACACCGGGAGTACGTCCATTAGGATTTCAAGGCTAATATTATTATTAATATAAATTAATTAAAATTAAGTTAAGTCCAGATTGACATATTTTTTAAATGCTTTTTTAGCGTTTCTACCATTTATGGTGGAAATTTGTCAAATTTAGTGTTTTAGGGGCGGATTTTCGGCACCTTATAGAATCTTTTGATCATTTTGAAATTTGGCACATAATTTTGTACACACAACAGGAAAAAATTAAGATCTCAAGGCTTTTAAATTTTCCAACTGATACAAAAATTACAGTGCATTTTCAACGATTTTTTACGAATTTTGCGTAATTTCACGATTTTAGGGACCCCATTGAGACCCTTAGAGAAGTTTGATCACCCTCATATTTTCAGGATTTTCTAGATAGACCAGAATGAAAATTTTAAAACAATATTAAAATAAGGTCCACTCTACTGGGACATATTTTAAAGCACCAAAAAGGTAGGATTATTAGGGTAGGTGGGTAGTTTAAGTGGTTTGTGTTGTGTGTAAACTACCTATCTACCCTATCCAATACTCTAGATTGTATGAAAAAAAGTGTACTTTACTATTTAAATTTCTTCATCTGCAGAACCACACAGTATTTATTATTTAACCTCCTTTTTAACTTCTTTCTAAAAAACAAGCAAAACATTAAAAACAAATAAGCAAAATAACTTACTTCTCATTAACTGTTGGTGGATTTGGTGTAATGCGTTCTGAGAAAACTTGTCCGTCGCCGAAGACGAACTGGAGTGCGAGCTGCGCGAAGGAGGCGGCGTTTGCTGCTGGGCCGGTGGCGGCGCAGGGGGCGTGGCAGCGTGACGTAACGACGGCGTCGGCGTGACGGACTTTGGTACAACGGGTTCAGTGGTTATCGGCGATGAAGCTGGACTACTGGATGTCGTGTAGACGTTGTTCTGTAAAACAAATATCAAAATGTATTTAATTGCGTATAGGGCGATTTATTAGCCTGTTTATACCCTATTTCATTTCATTATTAGTAACTATTTAGTATTTTTGAGTTTTATGATTGGTGCTAATATTCATTGTTTTGACCAAGGTTGCAATCATGATATTAATTTTGAAATATTTCTAAATAAAATTTCGTATTTTTTTTTAAATGCCTCCATAAATTTTATATAAGCAAACAAGGTGTTATAATTTAGTGATAAAATAAATAAGTGTATAATAAATAAGTGATAATAAATTGTGGTGGATATTTAACAGCTTATAGAGTCTTATAAGTCCAATCATGCTTTAAAATACTCTTTTAAAATTTTTGCCCCTTTTCTTTGTTATATTTGGGCAAAAAAATGCAAAAACGGAAGTGGGCTATTAAAAGTTTATGGAGAACCAATAATTTTAAAAATCTGATATTTTGCACTTTGAGGTTTTTGAATATCGCCAATCGATTAAAAATATTTTCATGCTTTGTACCAAAAGTGGCACTCAACTTCGATTTTTTAAATAGAACACCCTATATATTCTTTACTTTTAAAAATTCTCATTAAATTTGCTTTATTTTGATGCGTAACACTTTATGTCTATCTCTGTTAGTTTTTGAGTTATTCAAGTTTTTAGCGAAAATTTAGCAAATTTAAGCACGCCTAAAAAAAATAATTTCTCCTTGATTTTTTAAATTGGAGAAAAATTGTTTTGTAGTTTACTCAGTAATACTTAACCGAATTATTCTAAACCGAAACAGAACCCAAAATTTATACAGGGTGACTCAGAAAGCAGGTCGAATCTAACAAATTTTAAATAGCCATAACTCATTTTTTTTTAAATGGCACCCTATATATTTTTTTATTTAGTTAAATATGGATACTCTATACCTTAACCGTTTTCGAGTTATTTGCAAATTATTGTGAAAAAACCGTATTTCTGTTAAAATTTGTTGTACTTGTTAATCCAGTAGGTCAGTAGAATGAATTGATTTTTATTTAGGTATTTACCTTAAGGGCCATTAATATTATCCTTAAAAGTAAAGACCCTTTTGACGTTAGCTAAATTCATCAAGTTTTAAGGCCTGTACTTTTTTTTATAATCGTTATTGTGGTTTTTAATGATTCTTTGGATGCTTAAATAGGAAAATCCCAAGTCGTGACTATATGCAGGAATTTAGCCATGTGGATGTTTAAAAGTAAACCAAAACATTGACTTTTTCTCCGTTGCTTCTAATTGGTTTTGTTAGAGATGTCACTGCGTTTTCTTTCCCACATTGGGAATAAATTTGTGAATTCTAAATTTTTTACAGTCTTCGTAAATCAGGATATTTTGTATTAAATTTTGTGCAGGTTCTACTAATTATTTAATCATTTTCACTAAAAATAGCAAAATAACTACAAAAGAACAGGGTAAGAATAATCCTCTGCCATTATTTTACTCTAATTTATCACGATGACATTTAAGTTAAAGAAATAAAAATGAAATGTCATTTACCGGCCAACTTGATTAAATACAACTTACAGAAATACGCCTTTTTCCACAATAATTTGCAAATAACTCAAAAATGCTTAAGGTTAGGTACAGGGTATCCTATATTAAAGTCCAAACGAAAATTTAATTCTCTATTTAACTAAATAAAAAAAACTATAGGGTGCCATTAAAAAAATAAGTTATGGCTATTTTAAATTTGTTAGATTCGACCTGCTTTCTGTATAAATTTTGGGTTCTGTTTCGGTTTAGAATAATACGGTTAAGTATTATTGAGTAAACTACAAAACAACTTTTCTCCCATTTAAAAAATCAAGGAGAAATTAATTTTTTTAAGCGTGCTTGAATTTGCTAATTTTTCGCTAAAAACTTGAATAACTCAAAAACTACCAGAGATATACATAAAGTGTTACATCAAAATAAAGCAAATTTAATGTGAATTTTAAAAATTAAAAAATATACAGGGTGTATTTGAAATAGCGTAGGAAATTTTAACAGGTGATTCTACATGATAAAATATGACAAAAAGTTCCTATAAACATATGTCTAAAAATGCGTCATAAGGGAGCTACGCCCCTTTGAAATTGGCTAAAAAAATCGGTTTTTATTTAATAACTCAGTCCATAAAGTCCAAACCATTTGAGATATGTTAACGAGGTTTTGCACGTGAATTAATCCTAATAAGGCCCATCTTTGTATGTCATTTTCACGTACTTATTTAAACCAGGGGTGTGCGAAACGGGGGAGCCTTATCAGTTTTTTGTTCCAAACTTTTTTCTGTGTAACTTTTTTGCAATTTTATTTTTGAAATATGATTCCTCAGGTCAAAATACATAAAAAAGGTACTCTTGTTGTAATACTGTAGGATTAACCGTTTTCTAGAAAAGTTCATTTGAAGGTGAAATTTCACGGTTCGAGGACGAAAAATTAAATACCAAAATGTCGAAAACCAAAGTTTTAATGATGAAATGTTATTCTACATCAAAAACTAAGAAAAAAAGTTTCCATACATGTAGGTCGAAAAAATGCTTTTAAAGCTACCATAGCCCTTTAAAAATGGTGCATATTTAGGAGACCATAGCTCCATTAGGATTGATTTTTGGAAGTACCTGTATATGAGGTTTTTTTCTTAGTTTTTAATGTACATTCGCCCTGCATCATTAAAATTTTGGTTTTCAACATTTTAGTATTTAATTTTTCGTCCTTGAACCGTGGAATTTCACCTTCAAATGAATTTTTCTCGAAAACGGGTAATCCTACAGTATTACAACAAGATTACCTCTTTTATGTATTTTGACCTGAAGAATCATATTTCAAAAATAAAATTGCAAAAAAGTTACACACAAAAAAAGTTTTGGACAAAAAACTGATAAGCCCCCCCCCCGTTTCGCACACCACTGGTTGAAATAAGTACATGAAAATAACACATAAAAACGGGCCTTGGTAGGATTAGTTGATGTGCAAAACCTCGTTGATATATCTCAAAGGGTTCCTGAGTTATTAAATAAAAACCGATTTTTTTTAGCCCCTTTCAAAGGGGCGTAGCTCCCTTATGACGCATTTTTAGACGTATGTTTATAGAAACTTTTTGTCATATTTCATGATGTAGAATCATCTGTTAAAATTTCCGACGCTATTTCAAATACACCGTGTATAGGGTGTTCCATTTAAAAAATTGAGTGCCACTTCCTGTACTATCGGAAGTGACACAAGCATGAAAATATTTTTAAACGATTGGCCATATACAAAAACCACAAAATGCAAAATATCAGATTTTTAAAACTATTGGTTCTCCATAAACTTTTAATCGAACACTTCCGTGAATAACCCTGTATAACCTATTTTTTCAAGACATATTTATATAATTTAAATTTACGCAAAATTTCGTTTTCCACTAGAAGATCTACTTACAAAGCTAAACTAAACCTAGTAACTTTTTTAGTTACTAATAATGAAATGAAATAGGGTATACAAACTTTGGCAATGAAAAGTAAATTTAATTTCATGAAAAAATGTTCATATAAAGGTAGGTCATATCTTTCTTTGTGCAGAAGTTATAGCAAGCTGTGCGAGGGCGAATAATGCACTTTTTTCGATTTTTCAGCCGAATTATTCTTCGGAGGAAAAAAGTGGTTATGAGCAAACTTGTAGCTCTTGAAGTTCTCTATATACATATGAATGTTCATAAATATTTTGGTACATTTCAAGCGTGATGCAGCTGGACTTTCGGCGAAACAACTTCAACTCTAATATGGCCATTTTTAATATTTATAACTTGATTGTTATTAATATAATAAAAAATTATCTAAACAAAAATTGGAAATTTCCTCGTTGGTAATTGGTAATATACGTTTTTATCACACTCCTAAAATACAAGATGGCAAATCACCCGGTAAAAAACTATCAGGAGTGTTCCGTTACCATCCACTACTACCCTTTAAAATATTAGCCTGTGTGCATTTGGCTAAACTATTATAAATTCTTACCTGTGCGAGTCTCTGTTCAATTTCCTGTTCTTGCTGCAAAGCTTTGACAAAAGCAGTCTTGAGCCTGTTTGTGTGTTCTGCTTTCAACGATTTCTTAACGTTGTTTGTCACACATTGTTCACATATAACTTTACTAACTGTAAAAAAAACGCATTGGTCACTATGTTTCTTCAAAAAGTATGATAAAAAAATAAGATTTAAGCAAAAAGAATAGAGAGAATATTGTGATGGACCAATACTCTCTCTTTTGGAGAAATTAAAAAATAAACTTTATTTTAAAAAATAATTAGTTTATTAATGAAGGTGAAAAATAAAATAATTTATCTGTAGAAGACCACAACTACGTGCGAAACCGTACCGGCCAAAAATAAAAACCCTAAACCAAATGTATGGAAGAAGCTTTTAAGAAGAAAATTAAGTTATTGCCAAATAAATAAAATTATATGTTAAATTAAACTGTCTTAGGTATAAAATACCTATTTATTAGGTCCCTGTATGACAATAAATCTATCTATCTATGGGAAAATTTTAATTAATTTGCTTTCCAAATACTAAAGTGTTTGGGAAACTTTGAAAAAAAAAATTAATATGTAAGTTTTTGAAACAGATACGTCGGAAATCGCCACTCTCTGACTTTAATAATAATAATAATAATAATAATAATATCGTCATGTTACTTTTTCAACCTCGTACAATCGAGTTTGGATTCCTTTTAGTAAAATTAATCCAAAAGGAATCCAAAATCGATAGAAGGCTTCTACTAATCAACTCTGTACATGATGACTGGTAACACATACAAACCGCAATTTATTACTTGATACAACGTAACTTATAACAGTATATTAAAGTACTAGTTTATAACACCCGTGTTATGAAACGAGTGCTTTAAAAAAAACTTATATTTAAATTGATGACCGATTTAGGAATTTTTGTTTTGGGTTGGCATTACAATTTTCGCATATATGAAATTTATAGAACAAACCATGTTAAGAACGTCAACATCGTAGCTAGACTTAACGATAACGTATCCATATGTACGGCCGAGACGAATGCAATACTTAAAGCCCTTAAGGAAATCAAATCACTAGAAGAGGAGAACTTCGTGATTTTTGCCGATTCCAAATCCGCCCTCTACAGGGCTTGCAGCCCAGCATATAATTTTCAGACGAATAAAACGACAGTGGAATTAAAAAGGATTCTATGGAAAATAGAAGAGTCAGGGAAAGAAGTGGAAATGTGCTGGAAACATAGTCACACACGCAAAATGCGTGTGATTGTGAGCTTATAAGACGCAAAATAGAAAAACTAATTAAATACTTAGTTAATTCTAGTTTGTATATTTTATTAGTCATCACGTGCATAGGTCATTACTGCAAGGAAATGAAAATCGATTATCTGGAATACGAGGTTGAGAAAGTGACACGACGATGTGTTGTCTGGTGATTTTCAGGGTAAAAGTGGGTCTATTTTGTAGAAATACAGTAACAAAATCTTTAAAACTTCCCGATGTCAAAATATGAGACAAAAAGTATTACGATTTTGTGCTAATAAACTTAATATTCCAATGTATGACCATAATTACTCATGTGTATAAAGCATTGAATTTTGAGGTATAGTTTGTCATAGAAGACTTAAATCAGATTTATGTTTCTTGTTTAAACTTATTAATAATTTACTTATTTGTCCATAAGTATCCCAACAAGAGATCTTAGACAAAATTCTTCAACATTTAATTACTACGGATCCCATACACGTTTGGATAGAGCTATATTATTGGCTAATAACAATTATATATTTTTTTTTCATAAGTTGTTTTAAACCTGTTTTAAATAACCCTATTTTTTGACATTATTTTTGTATCACAAGTTTAAAATTTATGCATCTATAATTATACCATAGTTTGTACTTCTTATGTATTGGGCTCTTCCCATTAATAAATAAATAAATAAATAAACTTACCTTTACCCTTTCCTTTGGTCTCCCACTTCCATACAGGAGTGAAATCTTGTTGACATTGAGTACAAGCAAACGGCGGGGGAGGGGGAGGATATTTGGAGTCCTTTGTCAGGAAGTCCACCACGTGTTCCAACCCGACCAAGTAAATAAACTCGGTGTTGCTCGGGTTTGGTATAAAATGCATCTCAGGTGGTGGGGGCTTGGGAGGAGGGATCTAAAAAAAAACACATATTATAATTTTTTCGACTTTCTGATAACCAGAATTGATACTTTCATTACAATAACAGGGACGTATTCAGGGTTTTACTTATTTTGCATTCACATTGTAAAATTTTTAAATTTGACTTGCAATTTGGTATACCGGATGAGTTTTATTTATGTTCACCCCCAAAATTAAGATTAATCTTCATTTGATAAAAACGAAACTTGGGTGATTTATATAATTTTACATTGGCTATAAAAAAATATAAAAACGAGATTCACATATTTAATCTTCTTTTTTACTTACAAAGTAAATCATAAATTTGGTATAAGAAAAATATACTCAAATACAAAATACAAATAGGAGTTCAGGGAAACAAACTTTTTTTAGCTTTAATTCGCTGTCACTAATCAAATTTTTATCTTAATATTAGTTTTATATTTTTTTACGCTTAAGTAAAAACAAAGAAAATTATATATATCTCGTTTTTATACGATAAAAATTAAAACGAAATAAAAAAAGTAAAAAAAATCAGTTTTTTATACATAGAATTATCGGCTGAATTTAAAAATGTAAAAAATTACAGGGTGTTCCATTAAAAAAAACCGGTACAAGAAAACCTGTATGCTAAATTATGCTCTTTTGAAAAATGAAAAATAATTCTTCCCAAGATCATTAAGAGAGTATTGCGAGATCATTTTTTCTTCAGGGTTATGTAATTATTTTAAACATTAAAAAATTATTGCCCTTCCCCTAGCGCTGGACCTGCGGTGGAGATAAAAAAAAACTAGTTTCAACGTCCCTAAAAACACCTATATACCAATTTTCACGTGAAATTGTAAAATTTTTCAATGTGAATGCCAGGCGCGTAGATAGGATTTTTTCTTGGAGAGGGGTTGTCAGTATCCAGTGTCGGACTGGGAAGCCCAAGGCTAGTGAGATTTCTAGCCTTGTCCCCCCCCCTTATTAAAGATTTTAATTATTTTTTCCTTTCCAAAATAAAATTCTTCAATCAAAATTTGGCCCCCCTACCAAAACAAAAACAAAACACCCTCAGAAAAAAAAAGCTTTGTCCCTGAGCATTTCTACAAAATTTGGCTCCCCTAACAAAACAAAAAAAAAACACCCTCCGAAGAAAAAGCTTTGTCCCTGAGTGTTTCTACAAAATTTGGCGCCCCTACCCAAACAAAAAAAACACCCGCTATTATTTTAATTTTTATATTTTCGATTCAAAATAACAAAAAATATAACTGATTCTTGGGGGGGGGGGGGGGTAAATGCCCCCTCTACCCCCCTTATATCTACGCGCCTAGTAAATGCAAAATAAGTAAAACCCTGAATACGTCCCTGTTATTGTAATGAAAGTATTAACTCTGCTAATAACACAGGTCAACAGCTGGAAAGGTGCCTGGGTTTTATCAACTGATTCTGAATCTACCTAATGCTTAGCCTGATAATAGAAGTTTTTTACTACACACCGTTTTCTAAATAACACAGCCCCACAAAAAAAATCTGCTACCCGAGCTAAACCACCATACCTATACGTTTTTGAGGTCGCTGAATCCGAATCCAGGGTCAGTTTGACCACATCAGGTCGGGATCAAGGTCAATTGAAGAAAATCATTGGATCGGGGAAAACCTACTCTCAGACGTTTTTGTGGTCGGTGAATCCGAATCCGGGGTCAGTTTGACCAAATCAGGTCAGGATCAAGGTCGTCAAGGTCAAAATGAGAAAAAACCATTGAATCGGTAAAAAAAAATAATTCTGCAACCCGAGCTACACCACCATACCTATAGATTTTTGAGGTCGCTGAATCCGAATCCGGGGTCAGTTTTACCCCATCAGGTCAGAATCAAGGTCAAAATGAGAAAAAATCATTGAATCGACGTGAACCACTACTCTAAGACGTTTCTGGGGTGCTAAATCCAAATCTGGGGTAATTTTCATCCCATCAGTTGAACATCAGGGTCAAACGAATTTGTCCAAACAGAGTTTTGTTACAATTTCTGAATCGTTACATTGTATATATGGATATACCTGATGGGGTAACCCCAGAAACGTCTTAGATTAGTGGTTCACGCTGATTCAATGTTTTTTCTCATTTTGACCTTGAATTGACCTTGATCCTGACCTGATGAGGTCAAACTGATCCAGGATTCGGATTCTGCAACCTAAAAAACGTCTAGGAATTTTGGTTTAGCTCGGGTTACAGATTTTTTTTTGCCGATTTAATGTTTTTTTCTAATTTCAACCTTGACTTGACCTTGATCATGACCTGATGTGGTCGAACTGACCCCGAATTCGGATTCAGCTACCTCAAAATCGTATAGGTTTGGTGGTTTAGCTCGGGTAGCTGATTTTTTTTTTGTGGGGCTGAGTAATTGATTCCACACACTTTAAAATACAGAATACGATGTAAAACATTTAAAATTCAATCCAATATGGCGTCGAAATTTTAAAAAATTTAATACTTTTTGCCAAAAATAGATATTTTTGAGGTCGCTGAAACTGAATTCGATGTTAAAAATTCAAAATCAAAATGACTGATCCAATATGGCGTCCTAACAGACAAGGCGATATGGCATTTTCTAAATGGTTTGGACTTTTTATTATTATGAGTCGTACCTAAGTATTAAATTATTATTATTATTATTGTTTTAGATGCTACCTATATCTTTACCTGTAATAATGTTTTTTCAAGTTGCTTTCTTAGCGCTAGCTTAGCTGCAGCTTGGCGTTGAGCAGGAGTTTGATTATCTTCTCTATTTCGTTCCTGAAAAACAAAACATGGCATTATATGTATTTGTAAGCCAAATCAAGTTACATTTTTTAAGTTTAAATTACAATATTTTTGATTTTTCTTACAATTAAAATTAAAAATGTAATTTTTGTGCAATAAATATTTTTTTAAAATGCATATTTTGTCCATTTATGAAAAAAAATAAATTAAAAAGAAATATGTATTACCTGCTCTACAAGATGAGTTGACTGCATATTGACAGACATTCCCAAATTTTTATTATCTAATCCAGTCTTTAGCAGCATTGAAAATAAAATACAATTATTTAATTGTTTGATCACGTAATCATTTTCGAAATACATCAAAACAAAATAAAATCGAAAAGAAAATGCCCCCCCAAAGCAAAATACTGGTTCCGCCCTTGCGTCGAGGTGCGTATACTATTTTTCCTACGGCTTAACCCAAACATCCAAAAAACGCAAAAATTGTCTTAACACGTCCGCTACCACGGGTATATTTAAGTTTCGACCCCACAGACCAAGCACAAATAATAATAATAGAATAAACTGGCTATAAATCACTAACGGTGTCAGCTATGTACAGACCACGCGT
Source organism: Brachypterus glaber (assembly GCA_958510825.1). Taxonomy (NCBI): domain Eukaryota; kingdom Metazoa; phylum Arthropoda; class Insecta; order Coleoptera; family Kateretidae; genus Brachypterus; species Brachypterus glaber. The sequence continues at coordinate 26,101,316 of OY294049.1, read as the reverse complement.
CCCTATATGAGCCGCACATTCCTACAGACCACGTTAAAAACGTAAACCGCTTTCTTCTTTGATCGTTGTTTTTAAACGCGGACATTTAATACAGCAAGGTCGTCGGGTCATATATGACAGCGGTCTATTTGAAAAAGTGTATATGAGCCGCTTGGTAGCAAACGTGTTAAAATTAATTTTATTAATTTGACGTTTTGTGTTTGACGTTCACTTGTTTTCTGACAGCAGATATGTAAAATCAGCTGACTGTCACTTTCCAACCGCTGTCATGGCAACGGGTGGAAAATAAGCACTAACGACCTAGTTAGTAATTAGTGCTTATTTTTTACCCACTGTCATGACAGCGGTCGGACAGTGACAGTCAGCTGATTTTACATATTTGCTGTCAGACAACATGTGAACGTCAAACACGAAACGTCAAATTAATAAAATTAATTTTAGGACAATTTTTGCGTTTTTTGGATGTTTGGATGTTTATGTGTCGTATAAAAAATAGTATACGCACCTCAACGCAAACCTATGCACTTCGAGTGCTTTTACTCGGTTCCGCCTTGTAAAAAAATAAGCACTATCGTGCACTGAAAACTAGGTTCGTGTATTCGGTGCGTAATATACTATTTTTTCGTCTCCTGAAAAATATGACGGGTTGGTCAACTGAGCCTTTAGCCGACTATTAGTAAACAACATTTATAAATATGTATTATTTAAAATTCATAAATTTATTTTAAACATGGTAAAATACTAATATATAAGCGCAGCTTATTTTAAAAATAATTACCCACATTATCAATAATAGTTTTAATGCGATAGGTATTAAAAAAAATATAATATATTGATAAAACGGTAATGATAATAAATAATTACCCAATTAAGTCATGTAAAACTTATAGATATTAAACATAACACAGGCCTACAAAAAAAACGTCAATTACTCAGATAATATTTTTTTTACGTATTTTTGGGCGCTAGAAACGAATTTGATAATAAAAAAGCTCGATAACCTTAGTTTCCTTCTTATAATATAGAATTTTTTTCCGGTCAGATTTGGCTGAAATTTAGATATATGATATATTTTTCTTCTATAGACTTTTTGATCAAAAATGTCTGCGGGTCCAACTCCCAAAATTAAATAGTTAGGTGCTAGAGAACTTTTAAGATCTTGAGCTAGCTCATACAATAATATTGTATCAATATTTTAGGTTGCAGTTTTTGAAAAAAATTAGGGGTAAGCGACCTTTTTTATTGTCAAATTCGTTTTGAGTGACCAAAAATATGTGAGAAAAATATAGTCTGGTCAAGAGTAATTGAAGTTTTACTTTCCTCAAGGAAATTCTTGCGTTAGTAAAAAAAAACGAAACATTTTTATTGCTTTTTTTTAGGTTTCTGGACGTTTTACTCCAAAAAATATGATTTCCGTCAAAAAAAAAAATTCTGTCGGTCAGTCGGTCTCCGGGAAATTTGTGACCACGATAACTCAAGAACGCTTCGGGCTAAAGACTTTAAATTTGGACACACGGGTTAATTATCCAAAGTTCTAGGCTGACATTGTTTTTCGTAAAAATCGGGTTGGGGTAAGGGGTAGAAAATAAATTTTATTTAAAATGTGCATTCCTAAAAAATTGCAGGATTTCCAAATTTAAAGACAACATGGAGATTTTCTTAGCTCCTTGGAAATAAAAATTTTAATTTAAAAAAACTCACTTAAACCACTATACTTCTTAGCCCTACAAAATTTGTATGTTTATTTATTTATGTGTTAAGTTTAAAGTCATTCTGGGACCTTATTTAAGGTATTTTGTACCATATTAGAATATTTAATATTCAATATTCATTTTAAATAAAACGGTTTATTTTTCAGCAACGGTTTCGGAATCTTTACCGAACTCTCGAAATCTTATGAGAATTCTTAAAAAGGTCCCAAAATCTTTACAAACTCCCGGAATCTGGATGAAATCCTTGAAAGAGTCCCGGAATCTTGATGAAATCCTTGAAAGATTCCCGGAATCTTATCAATCCGCAATCTCTTGTACACGATTTTACCGGGAGAGAAACCCCTCGAGTTCGTGAACCTAGTTTTTAGTGATTGCATAATTTAAACAATTTAATTTATAAAAAGGTAAGCGACGAGTTGCGTACGCTATTTTACCTACGGCCATGCCTTTTTTCCTTAAGAAAATGATAAAAATTTAGTAAATAAAACATTGACATTTTAAAATTTTCAAAATGTCAGTTTGACTTTTCTCTAAAATGAACACTACACTACTACCACGAAAACCGCTATATTATCTATATACTTGTACGGACTTGTACATCATACTGTCAATCCTCAGGTAATGAAAATTTCGCACGAGTAGATATAGTGAATACGTGAAATATAAGGAATTATGCATAGATGGTCGTAGGAAATAGTGGTTTTCGTAGTTTTCGAGTAAAGACTTGTCGCAAACGAGTTGCGAACAACATTTTTCGTTGAATCTACAGACTAGACTCTTTAAAAATGTATATTTTTAAGAATTACCTATGTTAATTTTGACATTTCAAAATTTTATAAACGTCAAATGACTTTTGTCAAAATGAAAGCTATGTGTAATTGTTTGGATAAATGAGTCTGCATAGTTGTCATTTCATTTAAATATGCACTAATGTACTCGTGCGATAGAAAAATATCGAAACGAGAATATATAGTGAGCATACATTTTCCTTTATTTCGTGTACACTAGGTCGTACGAAATAGTAGTTTTCGTAACGAGTAAGCGACTTTAGTGCTTAGTGCACGAAAATGAAGTTTTTTTGACGACGCGAAGCGAAATATATTTTAAAGAATTACCTGATTTTAATTTAGACATTTCAAAATTTTATAAACGTCAAATGACTTTTGTCAAAATGAAAGCTATGTGTAATCGTTTGGATAAATGAGTGTGCATAGTTATCATTTCATTCAAATATGTACTATGTACTCGTGCGATAGAAAAATATCGTAACGGGAATATATAGTGAACATGCATTTTTCTTTATTTCGTGTACACTAGGTCGTACGAAAAAATAATTGCATAATCCCTAATAAGAGTAATTTAAGCTTTTTACATTTAAAGTCTAGAAAAAGCCACTAAAAAGGACTTTAACTACGCACTGCCCTTTTAAGGGCATTACGCATTAGCCTGAGGACACTTGTGTCTACTTAGTCTGGTGTCTAGTCTAGATCAGAGACATCGCCCTTGAAAACTAGGACTTTTTTACAGGGTAAACCAAGTGGTTTATACGATTTTTTCTACAAGGCGATAGCTGAAAATATAAAGAAATTTTCCTACCTTCACAGGCTGCGGGGGCGCCGGAGTAATAGTAACAGAAGGTGATAAGTCCTTGACTCCAGGCGGAAATCGTCCACTAAGCGAAGACCTCTGCGGTGGCTGCGGAACCGAAAGATTAGCATTTCGGCTGTTTATCGACGTACCAGATATTTGGTTCTGGTGGGTTCCAGACCTTGAAACTGACTGTTGCTGAAATAAATAATATATTCAACCTGAATTATAATCATCAAAAATTAAAAACTCTTGATAGATAACTTTTGAAATTTTTACTGGCGCCTATTTTAGTTCCTATTTTGGATTCTCAAAACGTGAAATGTTCCCTTTAACTGGAATTTTCTCGAGAACGGTTGAACCTGCGGCATTACATAAAGAGTACCTTTTTGATTCAATTTTAACTAAAGAATAATATTTTATTAAGAAAATGTCAAAAAATCTACAGATAAAAAAGTTTTGAGCAAAAAGTGATATCGCCCCCCATTCTGTACGTCCCTAGTTAAAATTACATAAAATAATAGGCTTTATCAATGTTAAGGCATGTGCAAGAACTTGTTACTTGGGTCATAGGGTTCCAGAGATATTAAATAAAAACTACTTTTTGGATGTACGCTTAGGAGGGTTGTAGCTCCCTTAGGGCTCATTTTCGGACTAACCTTTTATAGGAACTTTTCTTCATATTATTTAATGTCGAATCACCCCTTAAAATTCTCCAAATTATTTCTAAACAAAACAAAATTAATTAAAATTTGTTCAAATAACAAAAATGATTAACCTTTTCGGGACGAGATGTTTAAAAATTGAGATCATTTTAATTTGAAACGAATTAAAGAAGAAGAAATTATTTTACTGTGGTAAATTGTTAAACTCATGATAACCTTTAAAAAAGCTATGGCTCTTTTTGCGGTCGTACGATTTAAATGGACTGGATTTATTGTTCTTGTATAATACAATTATTATAATTCTGTGGCTTGGTTTTAAAAAGGCCAATGTCAGTTTGTCAATAGTAACGTTTTCACGTCAACTCTGATGTCATATTTTATAAACGCTGCTATTGACAAATTGACGTTGGCCCTTTTAGTACCAAGCTACAGAATTGTGATCATGAATATCCCTAATTACATTGCTGAAAACAATTATTGTAAATTTTTAGCCCCTTCACCTTTATTGTATCCACATATGGATATAAGAGCAAATTGTTCTAGTGGTATTAGACTTTAATTTAGAGCCTCGTAGGAGACCCCATATCCCTGCGTGAATATAATGGTCATTAAAGTAATTTTAAAGCGTCTTTCCCAAATTTATTTCCCATAAAAATTTTAACCTGGTATAGAGCTTGAAAAACCGGCTGGAGCGGAAAGCGTTAAAACAACGTGAATGAGCCATTTAAGGGATCTTTCTCAGGCGCGTAGATTTAGGGGGTAGAGGGAGTATATTTATTTATTTATTTTAAGTTATTACAGAGTCGTGGAGAGCCCCAAATAAACTCTAGGCTTTCTAGGCCCCAAGAATCTTTATTTATAATAAATAATAATTGCTCTTTATTGTACATACAAATACATATACATACAAATGGCCATCGACCGAGATCCTCGGTCTTTATTTATATTTTTTTGTTAATTTAAATAAAAAATAAAATTAACAGCGGGTGTTTCTTTTGTTTGGGTAGTTTAGCCCCCATAACTTTTTTGTTTTTGGGGGGATTACTTTCAAAACAATAGGGATCTTCCCCTCGTAGAACTTGATTTTTCCTAAAAATTTCAAGTCGATCGGATTATTCGTTCTTGAGTTATCGTGTTTACAAAAATCGCGATAACAGACGGACGGACATTTGAAAAAAAGAAAGTTGCTTATTTTTTCATGAAACAAATTTATTAGAAATATATAAGAAGTATTTTTGATGTCCGTAATAAATTATGAAAGAAAATATTAGTGGCATATCGGACAGAAGAGAAAATTAGAAAAAAAGTCAGTGAATATGTGAACGATGCAAGGGTGAAGGGGTAAAAGGGCTCTTAAGACATTGTATATTGAGTTTATTCCCACTAAGAAAATTAACCATCTTTCCTTTAATAAACAACTAACAAATTTGAGAGGAATAGAAAAGAAGCCATGTCCAATTAGTTAGTTTTCGAACGGGCGTCTCGGTAGCTCAGTTGGTAGAGCGCCAGGCCGGTTCGAATGCAGGCTAAGACCTGACCTTTTTTCTAATTTTCTCTTTTGTCCGATATGCCACTAATATTTTCTGTCAATTTTTTTTTGTCTAGGACGATTTTTGATTTTTTTGAAAATTCGAAACTACCATATCATATTCTAGCGCAGGCGCTGTGAATAATATAATAAACATTACCTACAAAATTTCACAATGATATCTTTTTTCTTTCTGTATAAAAAAAATGTTTAAAAACAAAATATTTTTAAAATTTTAAGGTAGAAAGACCCCTTAAATAAATTGTGTTTCATTAGTCTTTTTCTTGCAAAAAAATATGGGATACTTTTTCAAAAGTTCTTTAAAAATATCAAAATTATTTAAAAATTTATTTACATAAAGACAATTTTCAAAATAAAATTTAATAAATTTGAAAAAAAAAATGCGATTTATCGTTATATAGCCTGCGCAATTACTATAGACGATTGTGCGTCTCACTTGCACGCATCCTGCGTTACGAAGGTTAAAGCGTAAAGTTGAGAGCGCGCTCGGCTATAGTGAAAATAATTACTATAACTGTTTTGAGTAGTGTATATGTTACGGACAAAGTCAATGATGAGAATAATAAATTGGACATAATTGTGGTTCGGTTTCGTTTTTGGCTGGTTTGGTGTTTTTTTTTTTTACTGATGGGTCGTTGGTTTACATTAACGTTGGTTTTGCGCCTGTTTGGTTAGTTTTATATATAACCTAAACTTCAAATTTATTGTCTATAATGTCTATTTATTATTCATCATTGGCCGGCCATTGTGTACAATCATCATGGAACTTACCACTCTGTTCAGTGACGACGTCAAGTTGCCTTGTCCAGGTTTGTGCGAACTAGCCACCCGCGACAGTGCTATCTGAGGCGGCTGTATTTTGTTGGGAACCTTCACCGTGGTGGGTGTAATACTTAGACTGCTTGGCAGCCCGGAGGGCGGCAAAGCCGATTGGGGTATGCTAGGGGGCAGTACGGCTACATTTTCTTTCAGTTGTTGAGACTGTTTCAGTTTTTTTAATAGCACCAGCTTCATTTCTTCGGCGCGAAGCTCTTCGCGCAGACGTCTCAGACCTCGCTCCCTAATAAATTAAAAATACATTAATAGTATTTATACAGTCCGTTTTTCGACCTCAAGCCTGGGTATCTCGGTTATTATAAGAGATACAAGATCGGTTAAATTAGAAAAAAGTTGCGCATTTTTATGCTGATCAATAATTTAAAAAAATTGACCTATCAATTTTTGTTTTTTAAGTATTGCAAAAAAAAAATAAAAATCGTTTCGTTTTTATTTTTTTGTGCGTAATCCGACAAAGCTAGACGTTTTTAACTGAAACATTGCTAAGGTACTTTTTTGCAAGGAATCTAAATCTGTTAATACATTTTCCATGGCATTTTAGATGCAAGAGTTACGACACTTAACTTTGTTTTTTCTTATGGGCGCCATTTTGGATTTTTACATTTTTGAATACAGTTTTTTTTTCTGATTACGATGAGGTATCACACGAAATGATCACGTCTTACATTTTGAGCGAAATTAAAAAATAAATAATTTTTGCGCATAGTGCTTTGGAAACAACGAATCAATTAAATTAACTAAGGTTAGGTTTGAAATTAAATTAAATCTCAAATTTGCCGCGCTTTTTAAAACCAGGATGTTTACTTGTTCGCGAATGTTGTCAAGTCTTTACTTGAGGGATATTTTATGCTTAAGATTGTTCCAATAAAATAGTTGTTATCATATATTTTAACATTTAAATAAAGATCATTGCTGTTTTTGTTTAAAAAGTTTAGTTTTCAACTGAAAAGAAATAAAATAACGGGTGTTTTCGACCATAAAAAAAACAATTTGCGATCAGTTTCGAATAAGTTTGGCAACGCTGTACTGGGACCAGTGCAGTCATTTGATGTTTTGATTTCCGTCATTTAAAAGAAGTAAATTATTTACTTCTTTACTGTAAATATATTTTTAATAAATGATTAAATTAGAATTGAGTGGCCTGTTTTTAATACCAAGATTCAATTAAATAAATTAAAATTTATGAATATCAGTGATTTTAAGATGGAAAGTGCATAAAATATATTATCTGAAATTAATTAGGGTTTATACCTAGGATGTTTTGGTAATAAAATAAGCATTTATATTGCTTATCAATAAAAATAAATCAACTAAAGGTAAGCATCACAAATTCAAAACACATTTTGCAAAAATATAACATTTATTAAGATGTCAGTAACTGTCAGTATCTTGTTTCCATAGTAACCAAGTGATAATTGCACTTGTGCAAAAATTATCAAATTCAGAGTACAGAAGAAGAAGAAGAAGACTACACAAACATTTTCTTAACAACTATAAAATTGTTTTAAATAGTTAAATATATATCCAAAAGTGCTACAAACAGTTTTTACAAATCTGTTATTTCGTCTAAATTTGTATTTTTTTGGTTAATTAAGTCCTAAAAGTTGGACACTATAAAAATAACCTACAAATATGAGTCAACATTCTTGCTACAAGTGTAATTTGAAAATATCCATTTTAAATCCCAAAAAAGATGTGAAGGAGGAATCGGAAGTAGTTGGAATTACATGTGATGCATGCCATGGAGTGATATGCCAGACATGTAGCAGAGTGTCAGCCACTGAAATGCGTGTCATTCATAAAAATCAACGGTCTCTTCTGTTTTTCTGTCCTGAATGTGTAGGTGAAATAAAGGAAATCCCTAATCTAAAGAAGAAAACTGTGCGTCTACAGGAGGAATATGAAAAAGTTAAGAAAAGAATGGAAAAACTTGTCAAAAAGACTGCCTATGAAACCACAGTTAATAAATTACAGGCTAACATCACTAAGTTAAACGAAAACCTTAAAAAAGTAGAAGTAAAAGTTGATGAGAATCTATCAGCAAACAACAACATCAAAAGTTTGAAAACCGATATGTCTGTACTAAGCAAAGGCCTTAAAGCAGTTGAAAGTAAATTAGAAAAACAACCACCCGTGCATGATGTTCAACAAATTGAAGAGCTAAAGCAAATTGTCGATACTAAGCCAAGTTACGCAGAAGTGCTATCCAGTTTGAATAATGGTACCCAAGAACTTAGGGAGGAATTAAGCGCCATCAGGCAACAAATAAAAAACCCACCTGCAAAATTCTAATTCACCTGAGCATCACCAATCACTTGTTGTGGAACCATACTTAAATGAGATAAAAGATAGAGAAAGAAGGGCAAATAATGTACTCATTTTTGGTGCTCAAGAACAGTCATCAACTATTAGTGGGGAGCAAAGGTCAAAGCAAGATCTAGAAACCGTCAAAAACACAATCAGAGAAATCAACCCGTCCATAAGTGTTTTAGATTTAAAAATTCATAGAGTTGGGAAATACAGTGAACAAAAAGTAAGACCAATTAAAGTAATATTTTCCTCGAAACACGAAGCACTTCAGGTCTTGAAATTTAAGTCAAAACTTGATGGTAGTGGCAAATACATTAAAAATGATCTGACCCTTGCGCAAAGACAGTATCTCAAAACCCTACTAAAGGACTTGGAAGAGCGTAAGAAAAATGGTGAAGAAAATTTAATAATTAAATATGCTGACGGTACACCAAAAATTGTTAAAGATTTTCCAAAAAAGTAAAACCCATACCCAAGGCCTCAACTGTTGAAATCTCGTTTTGGTATAGCAACTTAAACTCGTTAGTAAACAAATTTGATGAGTGGAAAGCAAGAATTCAGACAACTTCTCCCTCTATCATTCTACTTACTAAAACTTGGCTACATAACCAGATCCCTGATGATTTAGTGCAAATCCCAGGCTACACATTGTTTCGTAATGATAGAGGAACTAGGGGTGGGGGCGTAGCCATTCTTGTCAGTAATTATATCTGTGGTCATCACGTACATTCATCAGTATGTCAGTCATATGTCACCGAACACCCTGTGGAATCGCTATGGGTTAAGGTCCAAGTGAATGGCATCCAGCTACTGGTAGCGAGTGTATATCGCAACCAAAGTACAACTCCACAGCAAAATCTTCAGCTAATAAGTACTCTAAATGAAGCTCTGAACTCTAGTGTCCCCACATATATTTTTGGAGATTTTAACTACCCAGAGATAAACTGGAACAATCTTACCATACACCCCAACAACCAATCCTGTAGCGATTTTCTTGAAAGTTATAAAGACATGAATGCCCATCAAGTAGTCACGTTTCCTACAAGATTCAGAAATGATGAAATATCCTTACTCGACCTGCTACTTGTTAATGACAAAAAACTGGTGTACGATGTTAAAGGACATGCGCCTATTGGTCTCAGTGATCACATTGTCATAACGGCAAAATCGCAACTACAGCTATCTTCTAAACCAACTCACAATGTTTATAAAAGGTGTTTCTGGTCAGCGGACTACACAAAAATCAATGAATTCCTTCAAACTAATCTCGATAACAAAAGTACCTATGAAGACATAGTAAACGTTTTAAATTCGGCCATAGAAGAACATGTCCCTCTGAAGAAGAAAATCACCAACCCCAAAAAACCTTGGCTCACAAATAGCATCTTTAAACTTATAAAAAACAAGAGAAAACTATGGCACAAATACCAATCTGACAGGACCGAAGCGAACTATATGAACTATAGAGAACTAAACAATACGCTAAAGCAACGCATTAACCAAGCCAGAAGGGAATATGAACAGAACCTATTGAACTCCAGTGATAAACACTTCTATGCCTACATAAAACGTTCACTAAATTCTAAACTTAACCACTTTACGCTGAAAGACCAGCTGACCAACTGTGTTATAACTGACGAGATGCGAATAGCTGAGTGTTTTGCTGACCAGTTCCAGAAAGTATTTACCTGTGAAGACATGAATAATATTCCAACGTTAAATCCAGAACATCGGTCAAGAGCTTCTCTGGAAGAAATTATCTTCACCCCTGAAAAGGTCGAAAAAGCTATTCACTCCCTAAAAACTGACTCATCCCCGGGCAAAGATGGAATACCTGCAATTTTCTTAAAAAAGTGTGCCGCCACACTTTCGCAGCCATTGTCCATAATGATGAATAACATATTCAGTGAAGGGAAACTTCCAAAGGAATGGAAGACAGCTATAGTTGTTCCTATATACAAAAAAGGTAATAAAGAGCTCCCTGTAAATTACAGACCAATCAGTTTGACTAGTGTCCTGTGCAAATGTATGGAAAAGATCATAGTTTGGGAAATGACATCTTTTCTTCTTGAAAACCACATTATCCCTCTATCCCAACATGGTTTTCTTCCTGGGAGATCAACTTTTACAAACCTTCTAAACAAACTGCATGATTGGTCATTATCTGATGACGTGGGTGACGCTATAGATGTCTTCTACCTGGACTTCGAAAAAGCATTTGACAAGGTTTCCTTTAACAGAATGAACATAAAACTGGATTTCGTTGGCATTAGGGGCTTTTTGCTGAGATTATTGGAAGAATTTCTGCAAGGTAGATACTTCTCTGTCCGAATTGGCTCAAAAACATCAACACTGCGGGAGGTGCTCAGTGGGGTTCCACAAGGTTCGGTATTGGGGCCTCTACTATTTTTGATATATATATTTGACCTTTTAGCTAATCTAAAAACTAAAAAGTCTTCGTTTGCTGATGATACCAACTGTCACTGCAGTGCACTCACCGAACATGCAGACCTCCAGCATGATATAAATACTATCAAAGAATGGACAATGGCTTGGCAAATGCCCCTAAATGAAGCGAAGTGCAGCATTCTACACATTGGTCGAAACAATCCAGGACATACATACTTCATTGGTCAGACTCAAGTTAACGCTGTTAAAGAGCAGAAGGATCTAGGGATTACTGTAACTGAAGACCTCAAGTGGGAGACACATATAAACAACATCGTCAAAAAAAGCAATAGTCTCATTTATTTGATAACTAAAGCTTTTAAGAACTTTACTCCCGAAATGATCCTGAAGCTACATAAATCCTATATAAGGCCTAGGCTTGAGTATGCTCAATGTATATGGAGCCTTTACTACGTAAAAGACATTGAGGCACTGGAAAAGGTACAACGTAAAGTCACAAAGTTACCTGCAGCCCTTAAAAACCAATCCTACGAAAGTAGACTCGAAGCTCTTAAACTTCCCACTCTCTCCCAAAGAAGGCTACGTGGTGACCTCATCGAAACCTACAAAATAATCCAAGGACATTATTCATGCAACCTGGACATTTTTCGACCATCAGAAAACCAGCATCTTCGAGGTCACAACAAAAAGTTCTCTAAAGAGAGGTGTAACAAACTACTTAGAAAGAACTTTCTATCAAATCGAGTCGTCTACTCTTGGAATAGTTTAAGTGAGGAGACTGTAAATGCGCAATCCGTAAACCAGTTCAAAAATAGATTGGATAAGGAAATGGCTGTTTGGAATGGCAATTTAGTTCACTATATGTGATTTATTATTTAATTTATTAACTATTTAATTTAATTTATTTAACTTCTTAATTTGTGATTTTTATTTTTTTATTGTGATATTTTATTTGTATACTTATTTATTTTTATTATGCTATAAGCATTATGATATACTACTTTTTATTTTTGTAATTGAACGCAGTCTCATCGGCTATGCCGCTCGTCTGTTTGATTAAATTATTATATTATTATATTTTGATCTGATTGGCGAAGAAACTAAAAATGCAAGGTTTTGATTGACCTATTATAGGTCAATTATATAATATATTGTTTGTGAAATAGTCGATAAAATTAGCTCCTTCTAGGAAAGAAAAAAATAGTATTGATTTATTTGCAGAAAATCAACTTTTCAGATTAAAAACATTTTAATAATGGTACATTCTAAAGCTAGTAGTGAAAAATAGTAGATTACAGGTCGACTTGGAAAATAGTACTTTTCCGAGACCATTTATAGGTCGAGGAAAAGTATCATTTTCCGGGAGACCTGTATACTATTTTATTCGCAACTGTTTTTATTTAAAAATAAAGTACTAATTTGTTTGAAACCTAGATGTTTGAATTCAAATGAAGAAAATAATACTATAATATTTAGTTTTTTAGTTCTTTTCATATTTACCACAAATATTTTTTCCTGCGTTTCACAATAAAAGCACAACCATATAAAACTAAGGTTTCACATACGCGTAACCCAAAAAACATTTGTTGATAGCTCACAAGGCACCGTTTATAACACTTATTATCCTTCTCAGTCTCAAAAGAAAAAACATTTACTAAAACTGTACATTTAAGTTTTTTAAACGAAATGTATTAGATTATATTCGTATTTATCATGACAACAGCAGTTCAGCCATCTTGCTTTAAGCATTAATAATGACATTTTAATCGATGGCGCCATCTAGGGGAAATTAATGATATACATTGCAGACCAGTAATAATTAGTTTACTGATCTCTATTTTTCATTACAGGTCAAGTCCAGGCGTGGAAAACAGTGGGACAAGAAATCACGTACTTCCCAAACTTTAATAACACATGTATGTATGTATGTATGTATTACATACAGTTGCGAATAAAATAAATTACACTGGCCAGTCTGGACTTTCCAGAATCTGGACTCCTGATGATCAACATCGTCATCATCATCATTAACCGATCGTGTGACTTTACCTGTAATATTTCTCACCTTTGTTTTAGCTCAGAGGGACTGAGCTCCTTGATGGGTGCAAGTGGCGGCATCTCTCCTTCGCTAGAGTCGCTGCTATAATCCAAATTGCCGTTAGTGCGCGGTTTATCCAGACTTCCGTTGATCAAAACGTCGGGACTCTCTACGTAGCTTCGGGGTTCAGTACGTGGCCTAAGAACGCGTCTGGAGTTTACCATAAGCTGATTGACACCAATGTTGTTCGTCAGGGGTAAGGGGGCTTGGAGTGAGTTGATATAGGCTGGTGAGGAGGATCTGTTAGAACTATATTGGAAGAACAAAGAGTTATTATACAGTGCGTACATTAAGTGGAATCACTCGATTAACTTTTCAGTTATGTCTGAAAAAAATTGCTTTGACAGGTCGATTTTTATTTTTAATTTTGCAAATTTTGGTGTAAAAAAAGTTAACAACATTTTTTTTTCAAACAGCAACCTACACATCGTTGATTGGGTGGGTGCAAAGGGGTGAAAATTGGTGTAAACCAAAATTTGCGAAATAAAAAATAAAAACGAGCTATCTGATAATTTTTTTTTAACTTCCCAGTTACAAGTTAAAGAAAAAAAAAATGCTCAGACAGGTCGATTTTTATTTTTAATTTTGCAAATTTTGGTTTACACCAAATTTTATCACAATTTTCACCCCCTTGCACCAACCAATTCCAATTTTTTTTTTAAAGCCACCCTTTTTTAAAAAACCCTTTGCCAAATAAGGCTTTATCATACACCGTTAGAAAGCTTATCAACACGTTCGCGACGAAGTGCGCCACCGGTGGTACACAGTTTAATTCAGTTTCTATACGCCTTTAAATCCACTGCTTATCAGTTATACTTACGATATTGAATTTAAGACTATACATATAATGTATATACATCGGTGTACCAGGGTTTTTGCATTCGGCCGAAAATATGGATTATATACGATGTTAATAAAATAAAAACAATTGTATAGTTGACTTTTACCGAAAACACCTTCGTCGCGAACATGATAATACAAGGTGTAGGTTGCTATTTGAAAAAAAGGTGTTGGGAGGGTGCATGGGGGTGAAAATTTTGATTATTTTTTTACACCAAAATTTGCAAAATTAAAAATAAAAATCGACCTGTCCGAGCGTTTTTTTTAAGACTTATAACTGAAAAGTTAATCGGATGATTCCAGATTTAATATACGCACTGTATTTAATTAAAATTATATAAGTGAAAGATCTGACAAAATATGTAAACGACAAGGAAGAATTAAGACGTATGGCAAATGATTATTTTAGTCACTAAGCAACATCAGAACCAGCTAGTTTGGATCACAGAACTAAATGTCACTTTCAGTTCTGTGGTTTGGATTCCTTAAAGAAACCAGCTGAACAGTTGCAAGCACCTTGTCAAAACATTGGCACTAGGCACTAATTTGAAACGTTATGAAAAAAAGTTGTGTGATCACGTGGATAGGCAACCATTAATACACCTGCATAATTTATAAAGTTTAAAAGCCTGTATCTCCAAAACGTTATGTTCTAGCAAAAAAAACTATATATAACATTTTTTAAATTGCTTAAAAACAGCTTTCATTTAAAATATAATTTTTTAAAACCGGGTTATAAATGAGATATGCTAAAAAAACTATTATAAGGTGGTAATCTACGGAGGCGAGACTTGGACATTAGGAACAACTGAAGAAAATATGCTCAGAGTATGGGAAAGAAAAATGCTGAGGAAAATACCGAGGGGACCAGGTCGAAAACAGATGAAAGAGAAGATCGAACAAGAGCTATATAAAAACCGGATATATAGTTCTCCGCATGAAACAAAGTCTTCGACGAAAGAAGAAATAATAATTGCCTTAAGTATAACCAAAAAACGCTAAAAATAGGAGTTTTACCCCATTCGTACCCCCTTACCCCCAAAATATAATCAGCTCTTCAAAATAAGATAAGAAACCATATGCAAAAAACCGCTTGTCGATATCTTATTTAAAAATTGAGTTATCGAGTTTACAGACAGACAGCCGAATTTTTTTTTACCGATTTCGGCCCAGAAAGGTCTAAAACGTCGAAAAATGTGAAAAAAAAAACATGGTCAAAGATTTTGACTTTTCGGCGAAGATTTCAATACATCGGCACTCTCAGTAGCACTAAGTGCCGATGTAATTAACCTCAGGAAAAATAGATTCGTTTTTATAATAATTGTTTTTATCGCATAAGCGCTACACGGTGTTCTAGAAGAACTTTTAAATGACATAACAACTTCCATTTTTTTTTTGGAATTTGTTATATGAGCTCTAATTAAATAAAAGTAAAAAATAAGACCAAAATTTTAAAAATCGTTAGAGCCGTTTTTGAAAAAATGTGTTTTTTAGAAAATATCTTTGATATTTCACGCTAACATACTCGGTTTGCCCTCGATGTCTCGGATTTTGACCAAACTTGGCATAGTGGTACCGCTATGGTACCTAAGCACTCCCAACAATTTTTTTTCAAAACGGTCCATCCGTTCCCACCAAGTTCTTGATATAGCTTATCTCCGTTATTTAAAGGTATTAAAATTTGCAAAAAATAGCATTATAACAAAGCCAAATGAGATTTTACAGACATTCAAAACCGCCCCTTGCTTACCCACTCCCTTGAAACCACCCCCAACTTCTGTTTTTCAAATAGCACCCCCCAATTCTTATTAAAGACTTTAAAAGTGCACTTCATTCTGAAAAAATGCTTTGGTGTGCAATACGGACGGCTCGCGTATGGAAGGCATCCAAAGCTCTGGGGCAGGATTCTTCGTGGAGGACCTGGACTTGCGAAAGAGTTTTCCACTTGGCTGCTTTTTCACTGTCTTCCAAGCTGAGGTATATGCCATACAGGAAGCGGCAAATTGCAGGGAAATAAGCCAGCACCGGGGGCACGATATCGATACGCCCAAGCAACAAAGCCGTCATTTTTCACGACAGCTAAATTTCTAAAATATTTTTTTTTCTTATTTAAGGGTGGGTAAATGATTGAAGTGGAAAAGGAAGTCATGTGATACATCATTTGAAAGCTTATAAAATTCTCTATTTAACTGTTTAAGTATTTATTGTTTATTTACTATTTGTTTCTGATAATATTTAAGTTTAGAATTTCTTACTTTAGTGATTTTAAGTAAACTTTTGCTTAAAGTGGACTGTGGAGAAACCTGAATAGTACCACCATGTGTGTCTTTTTTCAAGGCGTTTACCAATGAGTATAACTCAAAATGGGTCTAACTTGAGTTACATCCTTGTTGCTTGGGAGTGTCGATATATACATTTGCTGGGACAGTCAAGCCACTCTAAAGGCATTGTGTAATCCCAGCACTAGGTCACTCCTAGTCAGGGAGTGTGCAGAAGCCTTGGAAGAGTTAGCAAGGACCAAAAACGTTCAACTGGAATGGGTACCGGGTCATAGTGGAATTCCCGGAAACGAGAAGGCAGATGAACTTGCAAGACTCGGATCAGGGATGGCCTGCACGGGGCCAGAACCTATATTGAGTGTTACAAGAAAGCAGGTAAAGACCGCTCTCGACGAGTGGGCTTATACCAAGCTAAATGAGCAATGGAGGACGGTCGACGGTTGCCGGCAAGCTAAGGACTTCCTGGCTGGCCCTAGCAAATCAAAAACCGACTGGTTGCTGGAAAAAGGAAGAAATGCATTCAGACAACTTGTAGGGGTCCTCACGGGCCACTGCAAGCTAAGGAAGCACCTGGCAACAATGTGGATTCTAGAGAGTCTGCTTTGCCCAGAGTGCGGAGAGGATGAAACATCCTCTCATTACTTAGCCGAGTGTGTCAGATACGACAGGATCAGGTTGCAAGTCTTTGAAACTCAAAGACCCAACCAAGAGGAACTAAGAGATCTTTTCCGGGGCCAATATCCTGACCTTTCTTGAAAGGACGGGCAGGTTCAAGGAGGACTCAAATTAGTAAATGGCTGGGATTGCCTGGGGGACAAAAAGGGCCAGAAATGGCCTAGTTTTTTCGGCTTTGGCCAACCCAAAAATTTACTACTACTACACGCTGTATATATATATATATATATATATATATATATATATATATATATATATGTCGTATTTTATTTATAATGACATTGTCATACTAGTTCCTTAACCTAACAAATTTAAAATTATGACATATATACAGTGTGTACTAATAAAAATAAATAAATTTATATACAGAGACGTCAAATAAACGAGTAGAGAAGTAAAAGAGGAAAGAAGTAGGAGAAAAGAGATGTGAAAGAGTAGAGATGTGAGTGCGCCGACTTAGAAAGTAAAATATCAATAGCTATTCTAGGACACCCTGTATATTCGTAACTAAAATTTAACCGAAACGCTGACGATGAATAGATCTATAAATCTTCTTTTTGTCCTTCATAGGCCTATTCAAGGTGAATGTGTTAATAAAATTTTATTATAATAATTAATTACGTACAATTACAAATTAATAACTCGATTAAAATAGGTAGTATTTAGTTTGTTTTTCAAAAAAAAAGCATATACATTTATATTATGTATATTATTAATTATAAAAATAAAAAATAGTTACTTCTATTTTTACAAAAAATACTTACTGCTGCCAACAAAGAATACATGTTCATTAGGGTGGAGTGAATTTTTTTTTGAGAAATCGAGATCGCCTGATAGCACAAAAGATGCGCACCACCCAGACGAACATTCCTGTGAAATTTGAGATTTTTATTATTTTATCTTCAGTCTCCCCAAGATGCCCAAGCGTGAAAAAAAACACGGTGCTCGACATCACTGCTAATTAAGGTGTTTTTTCCATAACTTGCAAACGGTTTAATCGATTAACTTGAAATTTTGCACATATATTATTGTTGCCATAAAATTTAATTTAAATTTTGTATCAGCTTTCCTTCGGGGAGTTTAGGGGGTTATTGGGTTTTTAATTGGTAAAAATTATAAATTGGTGGCTTGAGTCACTTTAGTTAAATTTTCTACTGATTTTACCAAATTCTTGTTTCTTGTTCCTTGTATTATGGAAAAAAAAATAAAATTAAAAAAAAAGTTAACATTTTTTTATTTTTTTTTTATTTGTAGTAGTATTTGGGAAAATGCAATATACCATTTACTCTGAATAGTATATAATGGAATGCGTAGCATTACATATCTTCACGGCTTGTTTGTGTTTTACCGGCCCTTCCAGACAAGTTTATTGAGCATTTATTTGTTTCATTTGAACGTACTAAATACCTGAAGAACCGGTATTCAATGACCATTTAAAGGCAAAAAAATACAATCGATTTGAAGAAATTGATTTTATAGCAAATACTCGACCAAACAGTATAGTTCGTACAATGTCTCAAGAACACTCGAGTGCGCATTAACATAACTCCACCCTGCCCCATATTAGGAACATTTTTGTTTTATTAATATTTACAGTCGGTCAAGTAAGAGCGTGTCTCGCATTGTTTATTTAAGAATATATTTATACTATTTTTTTACATTTAATTACAGTTAATGAATGATCAATGAAAATAACTTAGTAAATTGTCCAGTCTCCATTTGCGTTAGTGATTGCCTGCCTCATCGAGACATACTTTGAACAAGATTTTTTGCATATTCCTTCGGCAAAGACTTCCGAATTTCTCGTGATAGCTGCTTTAATGTGTATACCTTTTTCCCGCGAAGCTTGTGTTTAATGTGTTTTCGGACCTTTCGGGTGCAAACAGTGGAAGACAGGCTCGAACCGTATAGCGTACGCAGGACTCATGTTTTAAAACGTGCTGAGTCACTAAAAACAAGGTTCAGAAAAAGTCTCTGAGTACAAAGCATTGTCGGTCAGGAAAAAGTACATCCCCGGAAAAAAAAGTAGAGCTCTCTCATACCGACCAAGGCGCTAGGTTCTTATTTTTTTAAATTTAAGCTTCCCCGGGGCCTGGGTTTGATGGTCCCCCAGAACGATAAGGACGCCAAAACCAGCAAATATGCAGGCCCTTTTCCAAGTGGACCATATAAACTATAGATCTTCAATATCGTAAACATTTTCGCCTGCGGCGCTGGGGCTTTCTTATGTTTTATTTAGGATTATAAAACATAAACGTAAAAAATTGTAAAAATTTTCGCGTTCGGCACTAAAGCTTTCTTGCATTTAAGTAAAACTTTTAATTGTTGCACTTTTAAAATTAATATATACTAGAAAATTTGAAAAAAAATCGTCTGCGGCGCATTTGTATGAAATTTAAAATTATACCACTGTTTTAAAATTTTAGACCATCACAATTGTAGAAAAAATTGCCTGCGGCGCTGCGGCTTTGTTGTTTTATTTTAAATTTATGTTTATATTTATAAATAATGAGTTTTACAACATTAGATTAAAAAAAAAACGTCTGAAATTAACTGACGATAATTTTTTTAGTTGACACTTTTTTGTGCTTTTTATATTGTTTGTATTATAAATATAATATTTGGTTATTTTCTATATAATTATAATTATTCTTTTATATAATATATTAAAAAAATATATAATTTTTTCTCCTACGGCGCAAGATTTTCTATGTTTTAACTAATTTAAGAAAATTTCTGTATAATTTCGCCTAATTGGCCACTTAACTTAGTTAAGGGGACTTTTTAAAATTGGCAAAATGAAAAAAAACGCCATTTAATTTTTCAGAAAAATGTTTATAAAATGATAAAAATATTAAAAATGGAATATTTTTAGGTTTAGTTATTGGTATTTAGTCTTATGAATAGAGTCCCGTTGGAATTTTTACTCTATTTGTCACAGGAAGCCCAAAAACTGTGGAGCCATTTAAAAAGTGTCTGTTGGAAGACGCCCTCTGGAGTGGTCAAGATGTACTAAATATGCAAAAAAAAAAACAAAAACAGTTTTATGTTATAAATTAAATATTATTTTCACAAAAAAAAATAATAAAAAGTTCTAATTTTTCCAATTGACGTAATCCATCGAGAACCGTCCAATTTTGAATTATTTGGGCGCTCGACCAGTTTCAAATTA
Source organism: Brachypterus glaber (assembly GCA_958510825.1). Classification (NCBI taxonomy): domain Eukaryota; kingdom Metazoa; phylum Arthropoda; class Insecta; order Coleoptera; family Kateretidae; genus Brachypterus; species Brachypterus glaber. Next base: position 26,081,183 of record OY294049.1, on the reverse strand, counting down.
ATTTTTTTTTGTGTTGTTAAACCTATTATATAATATATGTAGACTCCAAAACCAATTTTATATTATTTTTATATTTCTTCAGTTGAGGGTGGCCACCCTATAAAGTTTGATTTTTTTTTTAATTTTGCATGTTGCGGAAATTTAAATTTCTCAGTTATTAAATGAGCTAGCGATATGAAACAAAATATTGGTATATTGTTTTACTACGAGGAAAAGTGAAGCTTTTTTTACTAGACTGTAGAATTTACGGACGACGCGAAGCGGACTCCGGAAACTACAGACGATTAAAAAAAGCACTTTTCCTCTGAGTGAAACATACTATTTTTTCTTCAAGCATCCTATATATTTTTTTTAAATATTAATTTTTGAATTTAATTTATTCAGTAATAAAGTATGTTTTTTATTAAAATAGACCAATAAAACCCTTTCAAAATAAACTTAAACCTTCCTTAGCTCATTGTAAATTTTTTTCGTAGGCTAAATCGTACACTTTTCGCAATTTCGATGGTAACTTGTCTAATGTAGCATTTGCAATTTGTGGGTTTATAAACCATATACTCTTCTTCAATAATTTTTAATCAATTTCACAGAAGGTTTTTGCACATAATCTCAAGTCAACCACCATTTTAAATAATAAACAAACAAGTTTGAAGTATGGCTTTCATCAAAGTCAAAGAGTGCTGCCGCCAGTGGTGGTTTTGCTAACTAACTTTTTTTTACGGCGTACAACAATGAACTCATTTTTTTACTGTAAAAAATAGATCACTTCTAACTACTAATTACTTTTTGAAGCATATGATGGGTTATATTTTTTGTTTAAAAGACTTTTTTCTAATTAAGTTCAAAACAGGTGAAAATTGTATCCAAAATTTGATATGAAATTTAATAAAATTATGATTTTTAAAAGTTAATATTTTCTTAGAGGGTTGACTTGAGGGAGTGATTTTTTGTAAATAGGGACCTGTAATTACTATACTACTACTATATTTCAAAAATACTTTGAGCCTCTCAGGGGTAACTAATTTTAAAAATATAAAATTTTTACACGTAAGAGGTCTATATGTTGGTAAACCATAAAAAAATTCAAGAATGTGTTTTGCCTTAAATTAAAATTATATCAAAAAATATATCAATTAAATTTATTCATTTTATTTTTGAATATATACCTTTTTAAGAATATTATTATCTTATATATTATAAGATTATATTCTTATAATAATTATTTTACAAAAATAATTTTTATTAATTAATGCAAATGTGTTAAATAACTTAATTTTAGGATATTTTTACAAAATATTAATTATACACAAGAAATATAATAAAAAAAAATACATTATTTGAATTTTAACCCATTTTGTTTTAATTATAAATTCATTTTGAGGCAAAACACATCCTGATTTTTTTTATATGGAATGCTAACGTATAGATCTCTTACCTGTAAAAATTTTAAAATTAGTTAGCATTGAGAAATTGAGGCTCAAATTTTGAATTATTTGGTAAGTTATATTTTTAAAACGGTATAAAAAATATCAATACATATTTTAGCGTTACTTTTATATCACCTGTTTAGAAATTTACGTTTTTATGTTACCCTTATAACACCTTTATAGAACTTTGGGTGTTAAAAACACTACAAAATGCTTGTTGGGTAAGCCAACTATGACCGAAATACATCATTTTTATTTCACAAAAAAACGTTTTGAATTACCGTTGGTTTTTAGATATTTTGGGTATGCTGAACTAACAAAACATTATTATTATTATTATTATTATAATTATTATTATTCTTATGTCTGTGGTGTCACCAGGGGCGGACTTGGCTATAGGCTAAGTAGGCTATAGCCTAGAGCGGCAAATTTTGAAGGCAGCGAACATTTTTATTTTATATTCCATTTTTTTAAATTGACGTGGGCGCCTTTTGTTGAAAGCGTTTCTTTTTTTTTGTAGGGGCGCCAAACTTTGGTAGAATCCCTCAGAGACAAATCTTTTTTTTAGAGGGTGTTTTTTGCCAGGGACGCCAGTTTTGGGTAGAAACCGTCAGGGACAAAGCTTTTTAGCTTTTTTGAAGGCGCTTATTTTATTTGGTAGAGGCGCCAAGCTTTGGCAGAAACAGTCAGGGACAAAGCTTTCTTTTAGGGCGTTTTTTTGCCAGGGGTGCCAGGTTTGGTAGAAACCGTCAGGACAAAGCTTTTTTCTTTTTTAGGGGCGCCAAGTTCTGGTAGAAATCATCTGGGATAAAGCTTTTTTTTTGAGGGCGTTTCTCTTTTTTATTTTGGTAGGGGCGCCAAGTTTTGGTAGAAACGGTTAGGGTCCCTAACTTAGGGACAAAGCTTTTCTTTTTTAATGGCGTTTCTTTTTTTTGGTAGGGGTGCCAAGTTTTGATTGAAACCGTCAGGGACAAAGTTTTTTTCTTTTTTTTTGGTTTTGGTTTGGACTTTTTTAACAGGAATCGATAGAGGAATGAATTCCAAGCAAAAAGTTTCCTATAAAGTTATATCGATAAGTCAATACTTTTTGAGTTATACGTGAATGAAAAAGTTCGGTTTTCATCGAAACAATGCATGTTTTTGTGAACGATTTTTCACGAGTAACTCGAAAACCTTACGTTTTAACAAAAATAAAGCTCATAAAAAAACAAGAAGGTTGTTTTTTTATTTTTGTAGATGTAATTCGAATCGAGTTATGGCTGGTTGAAAGTCACTTCTTGTCCGCCGAAAACTGAAGTTAAATTAACGGGAAAACGGACGAAATTTTCGGGGACAATGTATAAAGTACTTGAAAATACCTTTCAAATGAGCTTTTATAAAAGTTTCTAGCATAAAAACTAAGGGAGGTATGATGAAAATAAAATGGGTTGCTCGGTTTTTTTGGAGAAAAAGTCGTTTGGCTTTTTTCCAAAAAAGCGAGCAACCCATTTTATTTTCATCATAACTCCCCTACTTTTTACGCTATAAACTTTTATAAAAGATCATTTGAAAGGTCTTTTCAAGTACTTTGAAAAGTTTTCTATAAATTGTCCCCGAAAAATTTTCCGTTTGGACTTTTTATTTAACGTTGAATGCTTCGACTTCAGTTTTCGGCGGACAAGAAGTGACTTTCAACCAGTCATAAGGGGCAGGGCCGGATTAACCATTTGGCCGGATGGGCCGGCGGCCCAGGGCCTACCGACCGGGGGGGCCCATCCAAGACTGTTATTTGTTAAAAATTTGAATATATAAAAATAGTAATAATGCATAAAATCATCATGATCATCAACGCTCAGAAAATACCCTTAAAGAAATATGGAGATTAATCCTTCCAATGTATCCAAAATAGCATTTGTTATTTTTTTACTCGGGAATTGTACCTTCAAGGGGCCTATTTTAACCATTCTTGTACACAAAATCTAAAACGAAGCATACCATCTATAGGCTCCCAACTATAAAAAAGCAGAAACAGAAACGCCAACTAAACCTACAAGGGGGCCCACACATAAGTCCCATTTGGTGATATTGCTTTGAAACAGCAAAAAAATATTTTTGTTAAATGCGCAGCTAAAATCTTAAGAGGGTGCATAATTAGGCATTATAATGCATCCAGAAGGGGCCCCTGAGACCCCTAGATTGGGAAACTATTTTATCATAAAGTCCACATGAAAAGTTTTCTGTTAACGTGGAAAAGTGGCACTTTTCCAGAAAAGTTTTCCTTGGTCCACTGTTCACTGGACGAGGGCCCTTGAGGAGCTCCCAGCGTCTACACTTTCTTTTAATTTATTATAAACTGTTTATATTTATTTATAATCCCCCCAGAACGATAAGGGCGCAAAACGAGCAAATATGCAGGGATTTTTACAAATGGACTACAGCCGTTCTAATTCGTAAAAATTTTCGCCAGCGGCGCTGAGCCTTTTTTTAAGTTTAAGATTGTTAAACTTTAACGTAAAAATCGTAAAAATTTGAATTTATGTCAAACTTTAAACTGTAACACCGTTTTAAAATTAAAATAGTCTATCTAAAAGTTTTCGTCTGATGCGCTAGGATTTTTTTTATTCGAGTAAAATTCAAGCATGAAACTTGTAGTAATTTTCTAGGCTTTGGGAACCTTCAAGTATTACGTAACGCAAATTTTGATCATTTTGGAACCCCCCCCCCCCTGTAACGCTATTTTCCTATACCATTAACATGGGCGTAAAAGTCCAAACCTAGGAGCGTTACGTAATACTTGAACGTTCCCTTTTTATGTGTTTCTTTAAATTTTATTCTAGTTATAAATACTTGAAAATACAGAAACGCCAACTAAACCTACAAGGGGCCCACACATAAGTCCCATTTGGTGATATTGCTTTGAAACAGCAAAAAAATATTTTTGTTAAATGCGCAGCTAAAATCTTAAGAGGGTGCATAATTAGGCATTATAATGCATCCAGAAGGGGCCCCTGAGACCCCTAGATTGGGAAACTATTTTATCATAAAGTCCACATGAAAAGTTTTCTGTTAACGTGGAAAAGTGGCACTTTTCCAGAAAAGTTTTCCTTGGTCCACTGTTCACTGGACGAGGGCCCTTGAGGAGCTCCCAGCGTCTACACTTTCTTTTATTTTATTATAAACTGTTTATATTTATTTATAATCCCCCCAGAACGATAAGGGCACCAAAATGAGCAGGGCCTTTTCCAAATGTACCACAGACCCTCAAGTTCGTACAAATTTTCGCCTGTGGCGCTGGGGCTTCCTTTAGATTTTTTTTATTTAAGATTGTTAAACTTAAACGTAAAAATTATAAAAAATGCGTTTTTATGAAACTTTAAACCGTAACACTGTTTTAAAATTAAAATTGTCTATCAAATTTCTGTTTTTTTGTTTTATTTATTCGAGTCTAAAATTCAAGCGTGAAATTTGTAGAAAATTTCGCCTGCGGCGCTTGTGGCAATAAGCTTTCTTGCATTTTTATCAAACTTTAAATTGTACCTAATACTGTTTTAAAATTAAAAGAGACCATCAGAATTTAAAAAAAAAATTGCCTGCGGCGCTAGGCTTTTTACGCTTTTTTTTAAATTTTATTTAAGATTTTAAACGTAAAAATAGGCCCACACATAAGTCCCATTTGGTGATGTTGCTTTGAAACAGCAAAAAAATATTTTTGTTAAATGCGCAGCTAAAATCTTAAGAGGGTGCATAATTAATTAGGCATTATAATGCATCCAGAAGGGGCCTAGAGACCCCTAGATTGGGAAACTATTTTATCATAAAGTCCACATGAAAAGTTTTCTGTTAACGTGGAAAAGTGGCACTTTTCCAGAAAAGTTTTCCTTGGTCCACTGTTCACTGGACGAGGGCCCTTGAGGAGCTCCCAGCGTCTACACTTTCTTTTAATTTATTATAAACTGTTTATACTTTATTTATTTATAATCCCCCCAGAACGATAAGGGCACCAAAATGAGCAGGGCCTTTTCCAAATGTACCACAGACCCTCAAGTTCGTACAAATTTTCGCCTGTGGCGCTGGGGCTTCCTTTAGTTTTTTTTTATTTAAGATTGTTAAACTTAAACGTAAAAATTATAAAAAAATGCGTTTTTATGAAACTTTAAACTGTAACACTGTTTTAAAATTAAAATTGTCTATCAAATTTGTATGTTTTTTTGTTTTATTTATTCGAGTCTAAAATTCAAGCGTGAAATTTGTAGAAAATTTCGCCTGCGGCGCTTGTGGCAATAAGCTTTCTTGCATTTTTATCAAACTTTAAATTGTACCTAATACTGTTTTAAAATTAAAAGAGACCATCAGAATTTAAAAAAAAATTGCCTGCGGCGCTAGGCTTTTTACGCTTTTTTTTTAATTTTATTTAAGATTTTAAACGTAAAAATAGGCCCACACATGTCCCATTTGGTGATGTTGCTTTGAAACAGCAAAAAAATATTTTTGTTAAATGCGCAGCTAAAATCTTAAGAGGGTGCATAATTAATTAGGCATTATAATGCATCCAGAAGGGGCCTAGAGACCCCTAGATTGGGAAACTATTTTATCATAAAGTCCACATGAAAAGTATTCTGTTAACGTGGAAAAGTGGCACTTTTCCAGAAAAGTTTTCCTTGGTCCACTGTTCACTGGACGAGGGCCCTTGAGGAGCTCCCAGCGTCTACACTTTCTTTTAATTTATTATAAACTGTTTATACTTTATTTATTTATAATCCCCCCAGAACGATAAGGGCACCAAAATGAGCAGGGCCTTTTCCAAATGTACCACAGACCCTCAAGTTCGTACAAATTTTCGCCTGTGGCGCTGGGGCTTCCTTTAGTTTTTTTTTATTTAAGATTGTTAAACTTAAACGTAAAAATTATAAAAAATGCGTTTTTATGAAACTTTAAACTGTAACACTGTTTTAAAATTAAAATTGTCTATCAAATTTGTATGTTTTTTTGTTTTATTTATTCGAGTCTAAAATTTAAGCGTGAAATTTGTAGAAAATTTCGCCTGCGGCGCTTGTGGCAATAAGCTTTCTTGCATTTTTATCAAACTTTATTTTTTACAGTAACACCCACGGTAACTTTCTAGCAACTTTTAGTTCGCCTATCTGGCAATCAAATTCTTTGTTTTTTATAAAAAAAATTAAAATACTGTAATTTTTATTTAGTAACAACTATAACAGGTTTAAAAGTTGATAATAGGGGCCCCCAGAAATTGTGCGGCCCAGGGCCCACTGCACTGTTAATCCGGCTCTGATAAGGGGCTGTCCATATATTACGTAACGCGCCTAGGAGGGGGGTCAGAGAAATTGTTAGTTTGTAATAGGGGGGAGGGGGGGGTCTAGGTAAACGTAACGTAACAGAATTTAATAAATTTAATGTTTATTTCCTAAGCTTGGCAGATGTATTTTTATTTCAACATAAATTACTAAATGCCCATAATTCCCTTTTTCACACAAAAATTGACGAAACTATGCTTATTTAAATAATATTGTAATCAGTAAAAAAACTGTTGACATTGATATTAAAAAAAAATCTTACTGCCCTGTTCTTGCGTGATCTTGCCGATGAATCATCGGCGATGATACATTTTCGCGCGGAATGTGTGCTCACAGAACACAGAATGTGTGTACTATTTTGTGTACCAGTGCATAAACAATATACGTGTTATACCTAGTATTTTTCCCTGTGTGATACTGATTATGAATATTTTTTTTAAAGTTTGAGTGATTTTTTCGTGTATTTTTTTTTTAAGGTTATGTTATATTATATTTTAGGTTCATGTTTGTTTTGTCGATAAAAACGAATCAATAGTGAGAATACAGTTAAATTTATTGCGAAACAAAATTTTTATATTGTTACGCGTTACACAGGGAAGGGGGGTGTTGGTAAATGTGACAGTTTGTTACAAAGGGGGGGTCAATTTTTTTGCTAAATTCCGTTACGTAATATATGGACAGCCCCTAACTCGGTTCGAATTACATCTACAGAAATTAAAAAAAAAAAAAAATTTTTTTTATGAGTTTTATTTTTGTTTGTTAAAACGTAAAGTTTTCGAGTTATTCGTGATAAATCGTTCAAAATCATGGATTTTTTCGATGAAAACCGAATATTTTTAATCACGTATAACTCAAAAAATATTGACTTTTGATATAACTTTATAGGAAACTTTTTGCTTGGAATTCATTGCTCTGTAGATTCCTGTGGATGTTTTGAGTATAATAATTTCCACCCCCGAAAAGGGGTAACCTTAACCCTCAGGGTAAAAGCACGCATCGGCACTAGGTCACTTTTGTTACTTGAGCCATCCTCTAAGTACTGTTCAAATTTCACGTCAATCGGTTTCATCCGAAAGAATTCAGAGCAAAAAACCGTCATTCACGTGACTAAATTCCATTTAATTAGGCATTCACAAAAACTTTTGGTCCGATTTTTGGTCTAATTTAAATACCATTTACGACCTTTAATAAATAATCAATAATATGTACCTAAGGTAGATTTTAAAGTACATTAAATGTACATTATGTACATTAAATTTTAATGTAAACAGACGTGTCATTTACATATTTTTGTCAGTACCTCTCCAACAGGATGTAAAAATAGATTTAACTATAGATATCTATATCTATATTAAATTTATAGGAGTATACAGGGTAATTCAGAAATAAGTTTAAAAAAATTAAGGATGATTCTACATGAAAAATATGAGCATGAGTCCAAGAAATAAAAGCCTCCTAAGAGAGCTATCGCCCACTTAAAGGGCCATACTTAAAATACGTAACGCACCTAGGAGGGAGGGGGTAATGCTTAGCGTTACGATGCGAGGGGGGTCCAATGCAGCATTACGTAACGTTGTTATTATTTTTTTCAAAAAAACAAAACTGGTTGTTGATTTAACTATCTTAGGTAGACAAACTACCAGTCATTATTAAAAGTACAAGTAAGATTATTAAAAATCTTCTTTTTATTCTGGAGTTATTTGACTTTGCCACAAGGACCGCTAGCCAGGTTAACGTTTTTTTAATCTATTGTTTAATCCGTAAATACGTGAGAGTGAGTCACTCTGAGTGACTCATGCTTAAATCGTCTTCCCCCCTTTACGTTTCGTTCACAGCAACCTCCATACTTTAAATATTAGTCACTCTAACGTATTTACGGATTGAACTATATGAATTAAGTATTAAGTATTGTTCTACAAGGATTTTGATGAGAAATTAAAGCTTTATATTATTTTTTTAAAGAAATTGGACACTATGACACTATTAGCTGGTGAGGGTGAAGTAAAAATACCTTAGACTGTGTATTAGAAATCATACTAAAAATAAAATTTTTGTATGGTTTTTTCATTTTTTTTTAGGGGAGTCTTGGCTAGAGTTATGTAATACTAGAGGGGGTAAGACCCAGCGTTACATGGGGAGGGGGGTGTCAAAACAGCATATATTTGCGTTACGTATTTTAAGTATGGCCCCTAATGGGCAATCAAAATTATATTTTAATTTAATGGTAATAGCTATTACCCTAGGGTACATTCAAGTACTGCGTAACGCACTTAATGGATAATTAGAGGGGTGAACCACTACAAAATATTTGTACACGGGCTTCCGAGATTTTTGTACATTTTGACATAAAAATCTATGGTGTTTGAGCTTTCCGGTAACAAATCTTTAAAATATTGTTGATTATTTTTTAACGTTTTTATCAACCAATCATTTAACAATATTTCTGACCACGTTTTTATTTCTGTCCAATCATATTAGTTATATCGGGAATTTTCTACTGTAGAAAATTCTAGTGAGAATCGCTGTAGTGTTTTGTTTTTGAGTATTTCTCTTCTACAACAAAATTTCATACCTAAAACTAATTAATAATTAAATATGCATATATTACTATTTATAATTATTGTTATTATTTTATTATTTACCAAAAAATACCACAAAATATTCTTCTTATAAAATGATATTAAAATTTTTCTAGGTTGACTTTTTAATATAAACTAGCCTAGCGCAGTACCGCGCTAGTCAGTACCTACCTAAGTGACTGAATTATTGCAATTTAAAAATGGACAAAAAGGTTATAGTTTAGCAGTTGAGAATGGAATTAAATTAACCAAATTAAAGAATATACCCGTAAAAATATTAAGATAAGTAATAAAACAATTTATATAATTTTGCGACGGAAAGAATATAAAAGTCGGTTTGACATATTATAATTTCTTAAAAACTAATCTTCCGAATTACACATGATTCTTCGAATTATCGGGAAAATTCAAATTGGCTGTCAAAGGAAATTATTACTCCAGGGGCATCGCCCCGGTCGTAATTATTTCCAGACAGCAAATTTTCATAAAAACTGAATTTTTCCCGAATAATTCTTATTCTTAGCTTCTTGTGTAATTATATATGAAAATTATGATATTTTTGATAGGAATTTTGAGAATATTTGAAGTTCCAATAGTACGCAATTCACCCCTTGGGATTTTTTTGTTAGTACGATTAGGGGCGTGCAAAATTCACGGATTCAAGAAAAAATGTAACCTCCTTTCTGAACCAACCTGTATACATACAGAGCGGTCCAAAAGTCACCCCCCCCCTCTTAACTTTTGAACGAGTTTAGATATCGACTTCAAATTTGGAACTCTTAAATAAGACAACTTAAACTATCTTTAAGCATATATTTGATACTTTTAGCTATTAAAATGTGGGCGGGGGCAAGGGGCAACATTTTTTTTAATCGAAAGGTGGCTCGTATGATACATCATTTTAAAGCTTATAAAATTCTGCATTTAACTGTATATTTTTTATTTTTTTTAAACACTTTTTTTGGGTTTAAAATAGGGTTGAAAATGGGTATTTTTGTCAAAATTTCTTAAAAAATCCAAACAATTTTTTAAAAATGCCTAATTTCATAATGAAAAAAAGTAAATTATACTAATTTTAGTTGACAAAAATAAAAATTAACAAAAAAAAAAACTTAAAAATTTATTTTTTTAGTACAAAAAACTGAAAAATCAAAACCTTAAAAGACATGTTTAAAAAATTTAAAAATGTATGGTTATATAGAGAATTTTAAAGGCTTTAAAATGATGTATCACACGACCCCCCTTTCCATTTAAAAAAGTTTCCCCCCAGGCCTCCCTGCCCACATTTTAAGAGATAAAAGTATCAAATATATGCTTAAAGATAGTTTAAGTTGTCTTATTTAAGAGTTCTAAATTTCAAATCGATATCTCAACTCGTTCAAAAGTTAAGAGGGGGGGGGTGACTTTTGGACCGCACTGTATATGTGCACATACATACCTAACACTCAAATCCACAACGGCCTCATCAACTTCCATATTATCCATGGAACTCCAGTTTTTTTATTACCTGTTTTTAAATAATTCTCATCAATAAATACAAAAAATCATAGGAACAAACTAACTCCATCCTGTCCCGTGAACAATTTTTTAATTGACATTAGGTATAGCGTATTAGGGTGGACCTTATTTTTTTTATTCATTTAAAATTTTTATTCTGATATCTAGAACATCCTGAAATTATAAGGGTGATCATACTTCTCTAAGGGTCCCGACTGGGCCCCTAAAATCAAGAAGTTACGCAAAAATCGTAAAAAATCATTGAAAACAGACTGTACTTTTTGAAACAATACAAAAATTATAAAAAAAGCCTTGATATCTTATTTTTTTCTTTTTAAGTGTGAAAAATTATGTGCCGAAACTCAGGCAAAGTTGCCCCCAAAACACTAAGTTTGACAAATTTCCACCATAGATGTGAGACATAAGTAACTTAATTTTATATAATGCATATTAATAATATAAAGTAATTTGACAAAAATAAAACAAGCTAAGTGCCAAATAAGAGGCCTTTTTGGGTGCTCTTATTTTGCGCTTAGCTCATTTTGTTTTTTTTTTAATTATTTTATATACTGCCCGACTACGCTAGAAAGCAGTAACTCCATTTGTCGCATAGCAGAGTTTTCAAAATTGTACATCAGAGTTGACGAGAAAACGTTGCTATGCGACAAATGGAGTTACTGCTTTCTAGCGTAATAGGTAATTAATACACACAAAAAAAAATAAGTCAAGTCCAGATTGACATATTTTTTAAATGGTTTTATAGAATTTCTCACATTTATGGTGGAAATTAGTAAAATTTAGTGTTTTAGGGGCAACTTTGGCGAATTTTCGGCACCTGGTAGAATCTTTTGATCATTATGAAATTTGGCAAATAATTTTTTATACTCAAAAGGAACCAATTAAGATTTCAAGGCTTTTAAATTTTTCACTGATACAATGATTTTCGAGATTTTGCCGAGGGGTTTATTTATTGAAAAAAAAGTGTACAAGGATTGTGAGAATCAAAGGACTGTGGAAGATTTTCAAAGATATTGTGAAGATTGTACAAAATTTTAATTAAGATTGTGGTAAGATTTTAGATGATTGTGGAAGATGGTAGATGATTGTGGAGGATTGTAGATGATTTTTGAAAAATGAATTGTCAAGGGTTGTAGAAGATTGTTGGTTAGGTGTACTAGGATTGTCCAATAAATAAACCCCTCGATTTTTGCGTAATTTCACCCTTAGAGAAGTTTGATCACCCTCATATTTTTAGGATTTTCCAGATATACCAGAATGAAAATTTTTAAACAATAAAAAAACACCACCACCCTAATAATGTATACATCGTTTCATCTATGACTTAATTTCAATTTAATAGGTAGGTATAATTACAAAAGTATTAAGTACATGTCACCAAAATAGACTATTTTACTATTTAATGATAATGCCAATGATTATTATCATCTTTTTTTTATCAAAGTCAAACGTTAATATACAACTTAACGTAATCGGTTACGTTTGTGTATTCTTTAACGACAAGAATAACAAGTGAATGGTAAATTGATCTTCGTTTGTTTTTATTATTATTACAGTTATTTGTTTAAAAATCGCTGTTATCGTAAAAATTGAGAAAATAAACGATATGATCGCGATAAAAAAACAAAATGGGGATGACAAGAGATGTAGATTAGGGACGTACCTTGGATTAATTAATGCATCCAAAATTGTAACTCTGCGTAGACAAATCGATTATATTTCTGTATTCACAAGTAAAAACATTAGACATTATTCATAAACACTGATTTTAATTAAACTAATTAGCATTCTTCCGGTTTTTATTAAATTTCACTTATTTTTTTATTTTCACTATTGTTGATACACAGATCATTGAAAAAAATACGAAAAAAAAACTTTTAATCCCGACAAAATTAACACACTACCGATTCTATTCAATATGGCTGGCCGTCTGTGGATCAGCGGCACTCGTTTTGCACTCGTTTACGCATGCTCGAACCGATAATTAACATTTTTAAATACATTCCCGCTGGTATCGCGATTTATTGTAAAAACAAAATAATAATTTAAATAATTTATTTTTAAAAACTTATAGAAGGCATAATATGACAATATATTTACAGATTTAAAATAATAAATTTTAAAATAAATGCAAATTTAATATTTTGTAAAAAAATAATTTCCGCGATTTCCTGTTTTTTTTTTTATGAAAAACTTTTTAGAACGTTTTATGGACAGTTTAAAAATTATAAAGAAATAATACAATAACTTAACGTTATGATAAATATAACATTTTACTTTTTACCTATTTATTTTTTATTAAAAATAAATAAATAAAAAAAAATACCTATCAAATATTTGATAATAGTTGGCGCATGCGCTTAACAAGTTCCTAATTCCATTTTGACAGCAATCTAGGGAATTTTAAGTTGAGGTCAGAGGTTGGTATTCATTTCTGGAATATTTCACATTTCGTTCGGTTTGTTGGAAAATTATTTCTCGATTATCCAGGATGAACAGCCAAGCTCAGGTAAAAATTTATTTTTTTTATAAATTATATTTTTAAAATATTTTTATGAATTTGTAAGTGGATATTTTTCTGGATTTCTGAGAATCGTAAGTTCAACTTCATATTTACGTAATCGACGATTTTTTTTATCTTTTCAGAAATTTGCTTCCCTTGCAAGATTTTGCTGCAGAGAATTCAGCAAATCTGCAGTCCGAAATGAAGATGCAGTAGCTGCTAAAAGCGCACGGCTTAGGGCAATCCAAAAGCAAATGGGGGTAAGATCTTTGAATTGTAAACTTATTAGCAGGCAGTGGCGTAGCCAGGATTTCAGCTCAGGGTGCTGAACCTCAGCAAATTAAACCACTGTAAACAGGGGATTTTTCTCATGACTATGGTCCCAGGAAAGAACCCTTTGTTTAGGTATAGGGGAAGTCAGGGTTAACTGGGCCGCTTTTTTTTTCATATCGAGATGTTAAAAAACCTGTAAACAATTTTCAAATATTTTTTATAGCAAAAGGTAGATTATTACTATAGTTAGTACATATTGATACCCCAGACAAATATATAAAAAAATTATTAATTATTAACAATAAACCAGTTAACCCCATAGGGCAGGGTTAATGTTAATGTTACGCCGCATTACATGGGGGGGTGGGGGTCAAAAATGGCCAAATTTTGCGTTACGTAATACTTGAACGCTCCCTTAATAATGACTTAAGTGATTTTGACCATGTCCAGTTAACCCCGGACCAGTTAACCCTGAGTGACACCACAGAATGAAATCATAAAATTTTAATACTTAAGATGTTAGAAGGTGGCAATTACGCAGAATAATTAACAAAATACTCAGTATATTAGGTAAAATATTAATCTAGATCCTCCTATTAATATTAAAGTATTAATTAAAACATAAATGTTAATACTTTTCATTGAAAAAAATTAACTTTCTTTACTACAACACAGTCTACCATAATACTTCAAACAATACTGCCCTTCTAAGACAAGTTGTCCTATCTGTTGATGTTTTGAGATGTGGCCAGTTTTATTGTTTTGTTTGCACTTTTTGAGAACATGTTTAATGGGTTGGGTTCTGCTTTATTTTAAATCAAAATACGTGACATCCTTTGAAAAAAAAATATTTTTTTAAATTTTCATACTAAATGCACTTAGTCTATCTGAGAAAGTTGGGACAAAATGATCTAGAAAGTCCAATCAAATTACTAAGATCTGTCTGAGCTCACCTACATAGGGACACTAGATCTAGGTCTTAAGTTAGCAAGGCCTTACTAACTTAAGACCTAGATCTAGTGTCCCTACACCTACATATATGTAAAAAAATTATGTGAAATTTTACTTTTTTAGTTTGATTTGGGGGGGCTTGAAAAAATTTGGGAGGGTCTTAGTCCCCCCAAGTTCCCTCTATGAGCAAAGACTAGTTAGGAAAATTTTATTTAGAAAACATTGAAAATTTTCTACATAGGAAAAACATCTTAGGCTAATTGTTAGGATTTGGCTTTTAGATAGAAAATATTTTTTTTAGTAAGCACATGGGGCTAGTGTAAAGCAATACAATGGTGTGCTTATCTTAAAAGGCGAGTTTTCGCACATAGGACAACTTGTCTTAGCAGGGCAGAATACTAACTAAATATCACTAGAATTTGCTTTAAGTCGCCAATTAAAAATTTAAAAAAACTTGATAAAATCCAGGTGGACCAGTTAAGCCTGTGGCCCAATTAACCCCGACTTTCCCTACCTACAATATCAGATGATGCTCATGATGAGTGCCTTAACGTGACGTTTTCTGTCACTAAGGCACTCTACTTGTGATCATACATGTCGCACACCTAAGTCAGGGGCCCATCAGGGCTTCTATCAGTTAAAAAAAGCACTGATTTTATTTTGTTTCTTTATGCAAGGCCGTATCCAGGGGGGGGGCGCCCCCCCCCCGAAATCTTAAAATTTTATACGAAAATCTAAAAATTTTTAAAGCTTCTTCGGGACTCGGGTTCAAGGCCCGGCGTTGATAGTTTCTTTTGGTTATAAATAGTTTATACTTTAGTTTTACTCCCCCAGAATGATAAGGACACAAAGCGAAGCAAATATGTAGGCTCTTTTCCAAGTCAACCATACACCTTCAAATTCGTAAAAAATTTCGCCTGCGGCGCTAGAGTTTTTTGGCATTTAAACTTTAAATACACTTTTAAAATTAAAATAGACATTTCTAAAAAAATTCGCCTGCGGTGCTATAGCTTTTTTACTCCCCCAGAACGATAAGGGCACAAAGCGAAGCAAATATGCACGCTCTTTTCCAAGTGACCATACAGATTCAAATTCGTAAAAAATTTCGCCTGCGGCGCTACAGTTTTCTTGCATTTAAACATTAAATAGTAACACTTTTAAAATTAAAATAGACTATAACATTTCTAAAAAAATTCGCCTGCGGCGCTATAGCTTTTTTACTCCCCCAGAACGATAAGGGAACAAAGCGAAGCAAATATGCATGCTCTTTTCCAAGTGGACCATACAGATTCAAATTCGTAAAAATTTTCGCCTGCAGCGCTACAGTTTTCTTGCATTTCAACTTTAAATATTAACACTTTTAAAATTAAAATATACTATAAAATTTCTAAACAAATTCGCCTACCGCGCTATAACTTTTTTACTCCCAAGTGGACGATACACCTTCAAATTCGTAAAAATTTGCCTGCGGGGCTATAGCTTTTTTGCTCCTCCAGAACGATAAGGACACAAAGCGAAGCAAATATGCATGCTCTTTTCCAAATGGACCATACTAAACTTTTTTTACATTTCAACTTTAAATAGTAAAACTTTTAAAATTAAAATAGACTATATTTCTAAAAAAATTCGCCTACCGCGCTATAGCTTTTTGCTCCCCCAGAACGATAAGGGCACAAAGCGAAGCAAATATGCAGGCTCTTTTCCAAGTGGACCCAAAAGATTCAAATTCGTAAAAAAAATTGCCTGCGGCGCTACAGTTTTCTTGCATTTAAACTTTATATAGTAATACTTCTAAAATTCATATAGGCTATAAAATTTATAAAAAAAATCGTCTGCGGCGCTATAGCTTTTATACGTTCTTTTTTATTGGACTTTATAAAACCTAAGCTTGAAATTTGTCAATATTTTCGCCTACGGCGCTAGAACTTAAACCACTGTTTTCAAATTTAAATAGACCAGCACAGTTGCAAAATTTATTACCTGCGGTGCTAGGGCTTTCTTATTTTTAAAACTTGAGTTTTACTACATTGAATTAAAAAGAGTCCGGAAATTAACAGAAGTAAAAAAAACATGAAAAAATTTTCTCCTGCGGCGCAATTTTCATTCTTTTCGAGATTTAGGGAAAAAAATTTTGGGCCCACCCCGAAAAAAAATCCTGGATACGCCCTTGTCTTTATGGCTTGGTTTAAACCACGAACCTAGATTATTACACTATGGGGACTATACTTTAAGTTCAGTTACTTTAGGAGCGACTATGTGCAGCTTTTTATGCAGCGTTTTGATAAACTGCTGACCGTTTTTCAATGTGTTATTTTAAATAAAAAACATTTTTTTACAAAAAAAAAACACCAAACAGACGCCAAACCAATGTTAACGTAAACCAAGGCCCCCTCATTAAAAAAAAAGTCCAAACCAAGAAAAAAACAAAACAAACTCCTGCACAGATAGCTGAATTTAGGCGCTTGTGTTATTTTTATCTACGGTAGTGTCGCGATAATCCGAATCTTTGGTCATTTGAATGATGCGGTAATCTAAATGATGAAATTCGGACTACAAAATAGAGTTGGACCCACAAAAAATGCAAGTTTTAAATATGCCAAAATGTCAATTTTATTATATATTTTATAGTTTAAGTAAGATTTTAAGAAAGATGTTAGAATAATTTGACATATTGTCGTTTTTTTTTAAGTTTATTAGTAGCGAGATTAGTAGTCTCTAATAAGTTATTACAGATAATACGTGAATGCCAATAATGTTAAATACCAGTAACTGCTTTTACTACATGAAGCTGGAAGAAATGGAAAACTAGCAAATATAGAGGTTCCAGATTCCAGACTTTATGATTAAATATTTTAATATTCGAAATTTATTTATTTAATTATTTGGTTACAGATTCATGAAGAGCCCCAAATAAGCTTCAAGATTGTTCTAGGGGCTCTCCATTAATTTGTTAAAAAAGAAGGAATATTAACATAAAAATAACCATCTTGGGGAGACTTCTTGCTTCTGTGGATCTGGAACCTCTATATTTGCTAGTTTCTTCCAGCTTCATATAACAGCAGTTACTGTTATTTAACATTATTCGCATTCACGCATTATCTGTAATAACTTATTAGAGACTAGTACTAAACTTATAGAAAAACTGACAATATATCAAATTATTCTAACCTCTTTCTTAAAATCTTAAAATTGACATTTTGGCATATTTAAAACTTGCATTTTTTGTGGGTCCAACTGAACCTAAACTTAAAATATAGTCCCCATGCATGGGGATACATGGCCATGGTGTAAATTAAGCCTATAAAAACCAGTAAATAGGGAAAAGTAAGGAACCTTGGAAAACATTTTCACTGTATCTTGAAAAAAATATATATTTTTTTTTTGTACCATTGAGCTTCAAGATTCAGTCAAAAATTTTAACTCAAAAACCTGTTTTTATTTTTTTTTTCATTCATTAATTTTTTTGTAAGAACCTGGCACACATAGGGGGGTTCCTGGGCCTCAGTCAAACTGCCTCAAATTTTGATATTTTGTAATATCGGGGGTAAACATTAAATTAGGAAAATTGCAGCCAAATTAAATGACCAGTTTCGGAGAAAAACGCTTTTAAAAATCTAATTTTATGACAGATTTTTTGAAGTATATTAAGGTTATTTTTTACTTACGTAAATATTAACTTAATTAGCCGTTTTAAGTTTATTATACTCTATTAATTAAAGAACAGGCAAGATAAATATTACCTAAAAGGATTTATTATCATTTACTTACATGTGGTTCTATAAAATTTTTAAAACTTTGTGAAACTTCCACATACTGGCATTTTCCACGTGTTTGCTAATTATCTGCATATTTTCTGTTAGATTTTTGCTTGATTATGTTGAAACATGGTTTGGTACATCGACAAATATTTTATAATTATATATTTTAGATTTTCTTGATATATTTTTTCAAAACAATATCTGATGGTTGACAAATCTCATGATATTTTCATATGCAAAACATATTATTGAGATTGCCTAGCAACAATTTAATTTATTAGTGAACCATTTATAGTAATATTTATTAAAAGTTGTTCCTAGGCAATCTCAATAATATATTTTACCTATAAAAATATGATGACAGATTTGTCAAGCCTCAGACGTATTTTTGGAAAAATATATCAAGAAAATCTAAAATATATAATTATAAAATATTTGTCGATGTACCAAATCATGTTTCAACATAATCAAGCAAAAATCTAACAGAAAATATGCAGGTAATTAGCAAACACGTGGAAAATGCCAGCATGTGGAAGTTTCACAAAGTTTTAAAATTTTTATAGAACCACATGTAAGTAAATGATAATAAAGCCTTTTATGTAATATTTATCTTGCCTGTTCTTTAATTAATAGAGTAGAATAAACTTAAAACGGCTAATTAAGTTAATATTTACGTAAGTAAAAAATAACCTTAAAAAAATCTGTCATAAAATTAGATTTTTAAAAGCGTTTTTCTCCAAAACTGGTCATTTAATTTGGCTGCAATTTTTCTAATTTAATGTTTGACTGAGGCCCAGGAACCCCCCTTTATGTGTGCCAGGTTCTTTTCGAGCACTTTGTTTAAATAGGAAATATTTTTTTTTTGTAAAAAACTATAGGGTTATTTTTTCTTTAGCAGCAACTTTTTTTTTTAGGTTGATGACAATATCCCAGTCTACATAAAAAAAGGATTTGGAGACAAGGCCGTGTACCAAATGACCTTACTCTTGACTGCTGCAGGCCTTGGTTTATCTTTTCAAACCATGTACATTCTAGCTGTTGGTAAGAAAGACTAAATAGTTCCAAATTATGTAGTATATGTAAAAATTAATTTAATTGTTATTATAACCAAATAAAAAAATATAATTTAGATGTTCTTGTTTAAAAAAAAATCCCAAAGTAAAAAATATACATCTTCATAAAAAAATATTCTGTTTTTTTTTATCTTTATAATGCCCTATCATTTCCAGAAAAAAATCTCGGAAAAAAACTATTATAGTACCGTAAAACGTGTCTATTTGGGTATTTTTTACTATTTTGTAAATTTTAAGATAGTTATGTTTTAAAACAATCTGAAATTACTATACAAGATTCACCTAACAGAAATCACTCGTATTATGACGTTATTAATTATTAAATAAAGTTATCAAAATAAAATTTATCCTGAAAACGATTTTTAGCTCAACTTTCATATAATCCAAGTTTTTTTTCATAATTTAATTATTTAGAGCTTTGGCGTATTTTTAAGATCAAATTTAAAAAAATCTATCGATGCGTTTTTGGGAAAAACGATTTTCATTTGTTTAAACAAAAAAAATATGACATATTTTAAAAAATTATTTCTTTTTAAATATTCAGGTTTACGTCAAAAAGGGAGACAAAAAATTTCTATGAACGTTTGTGTTAAATGACTTCTTAGGGGAGCTAGAACACGTTAAAGGGCATATTTAGAATATTCACTTCATAACTCAGGAACCGTTTAACTTATTGACTTGAAATTTTTACTGTAGTATGCAACCAATAAACATTATTATTTTATGACATAAAAAATTAAATGTTTAACCAAGTGCGGACTTACAGTTTTACTGACGCACCCATTATCTACGTCCCTGGTCAAAAACTTAATTTTAATAAAATGTTAAATGTTTACATTAATTGGTTTTATGGTTCAGTAAAAAAAAGTTAAACCGTTACTGAGATATGAAGTGATAAATATTTTAAAAATGCCCTTTAAAAGTACGTTAGCTCCCTTAAATAACAATTTAGCTGAAACGTATTTAAAAACTTTTTTCTCATTTTTTGACGTAAAATCTGAATATCTAAAATAATTTTTAAATATGTCATTTTTTGTTAAAACAAATGAAAATCGTTTTTCTCAAAAACGCATCGATAGATTTTATTAAATTTGGTCTTAAAAAGATGCCAAAGCTCTAAATAATTAAATTATAAAAAAAAACTTGGGTTATATGAAAGTTGAGCTAAAACTCGTTTCCAGAACGGGGCGTTATACCAGTTAATAACACTCTACAAAAAAGGATTTATTTTTATTTTCTGGGGAGCTTTTAGTTGTGTCTGGCTATATTTGATGCGCTGATTTCGAAACCTTTTTCCGTTTTTCTCGATCAGCTCGTTTTTTGAGATATAGCGCACAGTGTTTTTTTTTGCCTATAGTTGTAGTATGTAAACAAAAATAATTTAAGTCTATTTATTTTTTTGCGTGGATTGATTCTCTATTAGTGGGGCTCTAAGCCAAAAAAAAGCGGATATAAAATATCTTTATTCGTTTGTTTTTAATAAATTCAAAACATTACTTTTTTTCGCATTTTTTCGATATATTTTGATAAAAATTTTATATAAATACTAAAGATACGACTAATTATTATACGCAATACTAACACAAATATGCGGTTTATAAAAATAAAAAAAGTTTTAGATTTAATCCAGTGACGGGAGATTTTGCCGGGGGTTAACGAAAAAAAAAATCAAAATATTTATTTATTTTTTTTTTTTTTTTGAAGAGCAACACAAAAATTAATTTTTTTATGAAATTCTTTTGATATTTTTATATTAAAACAATCATGGATATAAGAAAACTACCATATGGAACATGGTATAAATGCAGACGAAAAATTTTGGAACATAAGAGGAAGTTTTTTATTTTAAATTTAATTGTAAATAACAGTCTAGTATGATATAAACTACCTTCCAGTAAGGTCTCAGAACGACTATAAACGAATAAATAAATAAATAATAAATAAATAAAAAAAACAAAACGAAAAATTAAAAAAAAAACTTTTTCTCCTTGCTTTATAACATTAAGAGAACATTAAATAAACATTAAATATTTAAAAATATTGTTCTACTTTCAATAACCCTTACCCTCCCAAGACTAAACTAATGATAATTTAATTGTTTTTTTATATTTGCTATGCCTAAAAAGAAAAAAAAAAGAATAAAAAATAAACAGATTTTTTTTTAAGTGTTTGCCCGAGTTTTTGTTTCCTTAGAGTTTCAGGAGAGCTACCAATATGTCCAATGTCACGGTGCAAAATCCTATTTTTTCTTGGCTTGTGGAGTTCCACAAGGATCTATTTTGGGACCCCTTCTTTTTCTTATATTTATTAACACAATATTTAATCTTGTTTTTGTGTACGGTTTGGCTTTTGCTGACAATGCAGAGCTCTACCTGACAATAAATAGCATACTAGATTGTATAGATCTCCAGATTGCTCTTAATAATTTAATTCAATTGTGTGAAAAAAATAAATTGCCTCTTAATGTCTCTAAATTCAAAATAATCTCATTTACTAGAAAGCTAAACACAATATTTTTCGACTATCAAATTCAAGATAAATCTATTATGAGGGTAACTGAAATTAAGGATTTGGGTGTGACATTCGATAGTAAATTAGAGTTTAACGTACACATTGAGAATATAGTATCTTCAGCATATCGCAGCCTTGGTTTTGTTATCAGAAACTGTTATGGATTCAATGATAGAACACTTTTATTTACGCTTTTTAATACTTTTGTTTTACCTAAACTGGAAT
This sequence comes from Brachypterus glaber, assembly GCA_958510825.1. Lineage (NCBI taxonomy): Eukaryota > Metazoa > Arthropoda > Insecta > Coleoptera > Kateretidae > Brachypterus > Brachypterus glaber. The sequence continues at coordinate 26,059,077 of OY294049.1, read as the reverse complement.
ATGTAAGCATTATTTGGTGCCCTAAATATTAATATCAAATTGATAACATTGACAACATTTTAAGAAAAATTTTAAAATTTGTAACTTTTAAAGTAGATGGTGATTACCCGCCGGTAGGTATTGATAATAAACTTCTCTTGCGCAGATATATCTCGACTAGTCTTCAAAATAGAAGGGCACTTTCCTTAGTATTATTTTTATACAAACTTTTGAATTACAGAATAGACTGCTCTGAACTTTTAAGACTCGTCAGCTTACATGTACCCGCGAAGACGTTCAAATGATACTTTTTACCTACCAAAGCCTAGGACTAACTCCCAACTACCATTCAGTCTAAAATTGATATTTTCTCCTGCTCTATAAGCAGTATTAAATCCGTTTATCGCCAATTAAAATTGGATTAATTGCGCATATTTGTAATTTTGTACTTTACACTTTCAGTGTACCTTCTGCTAACTATTTTGATTATTGTATTTTTAGTACTTGCTGCTCATAGTGTTTAATTTAGTTTTAGATGTTAATTTTTTTTGTTTTTATCTCTTTTTTTCTTTTGTGACTCATCCTGTAATTGGTCATGTACTGTTGGATATAATAAATAAATAAATAAATAAAATAAATAAATTATACTGAATTAAATTTGCATATTTGCTTTTATACATAGAAAGTCTATAAAAGTATTTTGGATTAATATTGCTGCTATCGTCAAAGGACTATCAGGAGGGACAAAAAGGCAAAACTTTATTTTATTCAGATTAAAATTAAAATACACTATTTCCATCTAGGGGCTAGTTTAGGTGCTTGATGTCACTTGCGTACTTTTTTACTGATATACGAGGGTTGTTCAAAATATTAAATATCTTATTCTTCCAATATAGATTTAAGTTGCAAAAATATTAAAGTTGGTTTAAAAAATAAATTTACTATAAGAAAAAATAAATGAATTATCGAAATATAGCATTTTCAGTTATGTTTAAAATTTAAATAAGTATACTTTCCGCTCAAAAACAAAAGCTAGTGGAAAGCTTTTGTTTAGGCAGATTTCTAGCTTGTTGGGTCTATATTCACTAGTATAAATTTTATTTTGATAGCTTTGCCAATAACGCCAAAAATCGTGTAAATGTCTTAGGTAAATCACGTTGTATAAAAGTAAACTTTCCCAATTGATCTGATTTTTCTCCCCACCCATAGTAAAGGGGTGTTTTTAGGCACTGACCTAAATAACCTTACCAGGTATAGTATATATAGTAGTAGGCTATTTGGGTACCTTATTAAAAAAGTTTTTTAATAAGATACCAAACAACCACCTTGCATTAAAAAAATTAAACCAATTGTAATCTATTATAGTTAAGAATCCTTAATAGGGTAGTTAATAACTTTTTTATTTGTATTTTCTGACCATTTTTTAACATTTAACATCTATTTTAGCAATCTTTTGTTTTAAATTTTATAAACTATGTAACACAATGGGTAGAAATATAAAACATATATCCAGGTTTTATATATGTTTTATTTCAACAGCATTTTTAACCACAAATATGTAACAAACAAACTTAATAAACATTATATGTAAGTATTCTCCTCACTATCTTCATCAGTTATTTCAATTGTTTCAATTATCTCATCAATTATTGTCATTAAATTGTCTATTTTCTCATAAGTCTTTTTATATTTTCCCATCATTTCTTTGTGTTCATCATTAGTCATGACTGCTTGAGTTACATATTTTTCTTCACTCATTTCTTTGGAATATATTTCACTGCCAACCTCACTTGGTTCAAAATCCCCTAGCTCATCTTCATACATAGAGATCTTACTAGGTTTTATGGATGGTTCAAATTTATTTGAATCGCTTTGTAGAGTTTTCACCTTTTTCTCATGCATTACGGGTTCTTTCTTTATAATTTTGATTGAGTCTTTTTTGTGTATGTCATGAGGACGTTTGTCTTCTAATTGATTGATCAAAATTTTGGCTTTATCTTCATGTTCAGGACGGTCCTGTACTCTATGGTCAATGAAATTAACCAAACCAGTGATAATAGTTTCTTGGAGTTTAATTTTAATGAATTCCTTATTTGCTATGTTAGGATTATTTTCTATAATTTCAAATATTTGATTTTGAATTTTCTGCAGTTCTTGTTGTTCTTCTTTTAATCTTTCTTCTTCGATTATTTTCTTGACTTTTTCTTTTGTGTGTGTACTTTCCTTTGCTGCTAAAATGCTCTCTTTTTCGTCTTGATCAATTTTTTTGCGCTTGTATTTTTGGATTATTTTTTTAATATTCATCTTTACGTGTTGTTTATTTTCGCCACTTTTTGTTATTACACTTTTTTCATTTATTTTTTTCGATGTACGCATATTTTCCAAAACTTTGAGTTTAGATTTTATACTTTCAAATTTTTCTTTTCTATTTTCAGCAACATCAAAATTTTCAGTAGCTACTGGGTATTTAGGGTATTTTTCCTCGGAAATGGGTTTAACATTATTTTCGGATTGTTTGCTTATTTTATTTGATCTAGTAGCAGTATCTTCAATTTCTTTTTCTAAATTATTGCCTTTTACTTTATTTTTGCTTATTATTTTTATTTTTCCAGTATTTCTTTCTTTACTTGCTTTTTTTGTCCCTTCTACAACTGGAGATTTGTTTTTGATTTTTATTTTCTCTTTACTTTCTTCAGATTTTTCAATATCTTTATCTTCAGTAAAAGACATTTCTTCAATATTTTTATCTAAAAATTGTTCGTTTGAAGCTTTGGCACGTTTCGTTTTAATTTTGCTAGTTTCTTCAACAGGTTTTGTTCCTTTCTTTAAAGAAATATCTTCTTCATTATTATTTTCTGATCTAAAATTGTTTCCATTAGATTTTGTATCTTTCACTAAATCTTCAATTTGCTCACTCTCCAAAGAGAAATCTTCATGCTCAACATTTTCTTGTGAAAAACTTTCTTGTGTAAAATCTTCATTCTCAATAGTTTCTTGCGTAATTTCTTCAGAATTTTCGTCAGTTTCTTCTAAATTCTCAATTTCTCCCTGTGAAATTTGACTTTCGTCGCTTTCCACATTATTGATATTAACGTTTTCACTTTCATCATTATTTCTTCCTTCATTAAAATCAAATTCAAACAATTCATCATCTTCTTGTATTTCCTCACTGTCTAAATACGTGGACTCCCCCTGGAAAATGTTATCATACTCGTCATCCAAAGTATCAATTCCTCTATGCCGCATATCCAAAAAGTCCTTGTAGTTTTCACGTCTTTTTAAAATATACAAAACTGGTTTAGTCTTAATTTTAATCGGTGGTATGCTTAAATAGTTGAAAGAGATTTGACTGAAAGCCTCTATTGTGTCAATGATATCGTGCGTAGCTGCGTATGGTTTCAAGTTTGTCGAGAATTTGCTTTTTGCTTCTGCAATCAGGTGAGTGTAGTCGTATGTCTCAATGTCACCGAATGTTAAGTTTTCTTTTTTGCAGTATCTGGAATGGAAATTGTAATTTACGAGAAACGCACTAGTGAACTTAAAAGCGTATGAATGCCCAAAAACTGTGAAATGTAAAGCAAAACTGTTGTTATGAATAGTGCGCTGATATTTTTAATTATATACGGGTTAATGCTAGTTACATAGAAAAAAAAGGATTCCTTGAACAATGTTATATATGTATATGTTTATAGCCACATTCTCTTGTTTCAAAACTAGCATTTCTTTAAACCAAGGTCAATGTCCTTGCTAATTACACAGAAAAAAAGAATTCCTTAAACCAAGGACACGTGTCATTCGATATGTTCAAAGCCTATTCTCTTGTTTCATGGCTAGCATTTTTTTGAACCAAAGTCAATGTCCTTAAATTAAGAGCGCGAATCTTCATTCAAAAACCCGTGGTCTTCATTCAAGGACATTGACGTTACCCAACTTTATGATAAACAAATACTTACATCCAAGATGGATAGATTTGTGCAAACCTAGAAACTCCAGTTTGAGCAGCTAAATTGGCAATGTGGACCTTGACATCCACATCATTTTTGGCTAGTCTGTGAAGATGGGATATGGCAGTACCACCTGGATAATTCGTACTGGAAATGCTTAATAAAAGTAGGGTGAAAATCACATTGATCCCCAAATGGCCAGCTGCTCCCATTGATAAGAAGTGGAAAAATGGAGATTTAGTCCTGTTTTCCCAACTAAAAAAAATATTTACTATTAACTTTTAAGATAAAAAAATAAGACAGGCGGTATCTGTTTCAAAACACCCATGTTTGGGTAAATCGAATATGCTATATTTTTGGATCAATGGGTCCAGAATGTCATGTGGGCTTCACTTTTTATTTAACAAAATGCATTTTTGCAATAATAATAATTATTTTTTCGATTTGTAAACCATTTTATCATGTATAAAATTCAATTACAAAACTTTTTTTCCTTTTCAATATTTGTTTGAAATGTATAGCTCCAGAGATATATAAACGAAAAGGAGAAAAAAAAAAGAATTTCTTCTCGATTTTGCAACATTTTGTTAAATAAAAAGTGAAGCCCACGGTTTATTTTATGCGCATAGTGAAATAATCATTTCTAGTGACATTCTGGACCCACTGATCCAAAAATATAGCATATCCGATTTACCCAAACATGGGTGTTTTGAAACAGATACCGACTGGTCTAATACGATTTTCTTGATTTTGAGGGCAGAGACCATGTTGTATGCTTAGGCCAAACCCCCTTGTCTGACAAAGATCAGAGCAAGTCGACAGGAGTCGGAATACTGTCTCTTTCTATGCTGTGGTCATACTTAAAATACGTAACGCACTTGGAGGGAGGAGGGTAGTGATTAGCGTTACAGTCTGTTTTTTACCTAGAACAATTTTTAAGGGGGTCTTGTGGTTAGGTTAGGTGGTGGTTAGGTATTTTTAGGGGAGTGAAAGTCTCAGCGTTACATGTGGGAGGAAGGTAAGGACACTAGATCTGTTTAGAGAGCCTTAATGTCATGTTTCCTGTTTGGAGACAATAAAATCTGGTAAAAATTGATATTTGTTTGTTGGTAACTATGTTTTGACATTAGATGTCACAAATTACACGTGCGCACATTTTCAAAGAAAAGGTTTATTAAATGTTACTCTAAGTCGGAAGATAATGGATTCCATTTGTTTAAAACTCTATTTGGTAATAATAGAATAAGGAAAGTATATGATTAATCCAACTGGAGAACAAAAAAAGTTCAAAAATATGCGAGGTATGACAAACAAGTCATACGGCACTGGAAAAATATGTCATGATTAATAATTATTATAACTTATAAGGTTATAACCTTAAAAATATAATTTGACAAATTTATAACTAGAAGAGAAACTTGGCATATACGAAAAAGACTAAAAACACGTTTGCGGGTTTGCCATTTCCATAGATTTTAAATTATGTCTCTACTCTTATTCTTGACAGAAAACGTCACATTAAGGCACAGCCACAGGAAACTGAACTAGAAACTGAACTAGAGTTTACAGATTTAGGGTCCTTTGTCATGAAAATTATTTTTAACTTGCGTTTTAGAAATTTTCCTTCAAAGTCTTTAAAATAAATAAAAAACGGATTTTTTTACGAATTTGGATTCAGAATTTAAAATATTTAAAAAATTGTTTCTTCCTTGTAGTATTTTTGTTATGCTTTTTGTTTTAAATGTAAATTTGCCAGTTTTAAAAAGTTTCCCTGTAAAAAAAGACCTATAGAGACCTATAAAGACCTGTGTAAGTTTCTAGAGGGATTCATAGGTACAGATGAATCCGAAAAAAAAAACAAGATTGAAAATTTAGTTGCGTAAATTCAATAATTACAATACAAACAAAGCAGTTGTCATGTTGACAATATTTGTCAAAATTACTTATAATAATTATAAAGTAATTAGAAATGCGTTAAGAAATGTTAAGAAATCTCAAACTATTAGTATATTGAAAGCAGGATGTACGGAAGTGATTGTGGCTAGTGATCTCTATAGAGACCTTTAATTGTGGTAAGGTTATTAAGTGTTTCGGAGAGTTGTGTTAAGATCATAGAAAAAAGAATAATGGTTAAGATTGAAGAAAAAATAGATGGGGGAGGAAAGGGCGTGCAGACTCGGAAAGAAAGAAGATATCAAACGAAATACAGCATGAAAATTTACTTAATTATTTGAGAGAATACCATTTACAAGAAGCGGTGCATGCTATAAACAATACAAATTTTCCTGGGTCAAAAACCATCGCCCGTCGCCGCATCGATAGTTCCAAGATTAAAAAAGCGAAAAAAAACCTACGGAAAAAGCTTTTTTTAAACGAAAATCATAATTTTCATAAATTATATGTTTGGTTAGTAAGACTTACTAAACATTGGGTTTTCAGTTTATTATTTATTATTATTTTTTTAATATTTGACATTATTCGCATGCATTTTCTGTAATAAACTTTAAAAAAACTGACAATTAATTGTCAAATTAATCTAACCTATTTCTTAAAATCTTACTTAAACTATAAAATAATTAGTAAAATTGACATTTTAGCATATTTAAATCTTGCGTTTTTTGTGGGTCCAACTGTACCACAGGTATCTATAGGAGCCGGCACCTGTGAAATTACAGGGTTTCATATATACCTATAGGTACGACCACCTGTGAATGACAGGGATTCATAGGAATATCCCTATGAAGACTGATGGGGATATTCCTATGAAAACCTGTTTAATCCTATTAAACTGATTGATAGGACTTTATAGGTTTTAGCAGGGCAAATGATCACAAAATGTTCTATCAAATCTTGTAAAAAAAATCAGTCAAACTGATTCGTACGATTTTATTGGATGGGAAAAATGTGCATGTTATTGACAAGTTTTTTTTCTGTTGCAGAAAAAGACTCTGGATGTTCTATAATAGGATTTCATAGGTTTGAGTAGGGAATTTTCTTTGAAACGTTTTCCTAGAAAGTCATACGGATCCATATATGGGTCCTACAGCAAATTTTCAATAGGTCTCTGTAGGTCTTTATAGGGAAATTCCTGTTCAAAAACATATAAAAACCTATTGATACCTATACATTTCATAGGGATTTTCCTATTTCCTATGGAACCCTATAAAGTTGTTTGATGTTCCGGATAAAAAAAGCCTTACAAATGCCAAAAATTGCATTTTAACCATTCGGAACAGGGCCTCACTCACTCACACATACATATTTTGATTTCCCATTTTGAAAATTTTCAAAATTTCGTGCAAAAATTTTTTTTTGCGTATTTTTGCGTTTTATGACGTTTTATGTCGATATAAATCAATTTCAAGCAAAAAAAGAATTTCGGTCGGTCGGTTGGTCGATCGGTCTGTCCGGGAAATCTTGTGGGCACGATAACTTAAGAACGCTTTAAGTTAGAGACTTGAAATTTGGCATACAGGTATGTTACCAAAAGTTCTCGCTCGGGATTGTTTTTGGTGAACATTGGGGTGGACAAAATTGAATCTGATAATATTTTTTTTTAACTCCACCCCCAAGGGGGTGAGGGGGTAAATATTTTCAATATTTTCCTCAAAATTGGTATATAGGGGCTTTTGGGGTTGACGAATTTGAATCTAATAATAACTTTTTTCTAATTTTACCCCCTGAGGGGTGGGGGGAAGTTTTTGTGAAAAATGGTATATTGGGGTTTTTGAGGTTGCTGAAAGTGAATCTGATAATAAAAATATTCTATATCCACCCCCTGAGGGGTGAGGGGTAGTTTTCGTTAAAATTGGTATATTGGGGTTTTTAAGGTTGTTGAAAGGGAATCTGATTATAACAAAATTCTAACTTCACCCCCAAAGGGGCAGAGGGTAGTTTTCGTGAAAATTGGTATACTAAGGTTTTTATGGTTGCTGAAAGTGAATCTGATAATAAAAAAAAACCATTTTACGCGCGGAGGTGAAAAATGGGAAAGCTCTTTTAATGGGCAGTGTATTTTTGTTCCCATTATGAGAAAACAAACTTTGTAAAGTTTTTTTTTATTCGAAAGGAACCTTAAAACGGAAATCTGAAACTTTTTTTTGCGAAGTTCCATAGTGAAAACATTTTTTTTTTTTGCAAATAAGTACTTACATTCGATGGCATGCCGTTGCAGCTGCAGCATTTAAAAAAGGATACACGTAAATAATAAATCGCAGTTCCTTGTGTGGTAAAAACGAATATAAAAATACAAAAAGTAGAGCTGGTATTACTAATTTTCTTACTCTTTGGTCTAGATAAAATCCAATAGGGACTAGAAATATGGAGGCTGCCATGCCTCTAGGAATAGCCGAGTAAAAGTACCATAAAAACGGCGAAGTCTAAGAATGAATTAAGGAAATAGTATTTTAACAGGCTTTGTTTAATTTAACGGTATCTTAGCAGTGACAATGCTGCATTGTAGTTGAATCCCAACGATTTTTTTAAGGGGTTGTTCTGATTTTTGGTTTCAAAAAATTGTTTTTATTTGCTTTTTTATACTTCTTAATATGTGTAGAATACGCTCCTAAAATGTTTTGTCTTCTTTGAAAAGTTATACATAAATAGAGGGTGATTAGTAACTGGCATGCCAAAAAGAGGTGATACATCCAAAAATATGAAAAAAAAGTTGGTCCGGAAACGAGCCCTAAGGGAGCTACGGCCCTTCGAAGATGGGAGAACAAAAGAAGCACCAATAAAATTTGAATGCTGTGATTCTTCATTTAAAACTAAGCAAAAAAGTATTCTTCACCAAAACACCTAAATTTAATATTAAAGGAGTAATAGCCTTTTAAAAAGTAACATTTTTGGTGGCACCAAAATTTCATTCATTTTGGAGTGTTACGCCCATGTTAATGGTATAGGAAAATAGCGCTACAGGGGGGAGGTCCAAAATGACAAAATTTGCGTTACGTAATACTTGAACGTTCCCTTACAGATCTCTCTATTTATTAAACTTCTGAAAATTCGCTCAAATCAACGTCAGTTACGTAACATTTTCCTACACCCCCTTCCCCCCTAAGTCACAAACTGTCACATTTTTAGTGACCCCCTCCCCCCCTAGACGCGTTACGTAATATATGGACAGCCCCCAAGGAATCTTTATTTTCTACAACAAATTCAAACAAAATGAACATAAAAAAGTTTTGGGCCAAAAATGTGTAAGTCTCACACATTTTTTCCGTCTAGGTACGCCTCTTGATAAACTCAAAAAAAATAATTTAACAAACTTTTTGGCCTTGGGGGGGTGTCACACCCCACGAAAAGTGGTAGTCGGCAAAATCAGTTAGTAGTCGGCAATATAGTCGCGGTAATTTTTTTTTTTGGGCGGGGGGTAATTTTTTTTCTTGTAGAAACCGTCAGGGACAAAGCTCTTTTTTTTTGAGGGTGTTTTTTGCTTTTTTTTTTGCTAGGGGCCAAGTTTTTTTCTAGTCGTTGGGCGAGAGGTAAAAAAAAATTAATTCTGTTTTTTTTTCTCGGAGAGTCTCTTTAATCATCAAAAAAATTTTGGTAGTGGTATTGTTTTGTGAGTCGGCAAAAATTAGCTATCTAGAAATCTACTTTTAAATCCCACACATTTCTAAAGAAAATTCCCTACCATTTGGATTTTAGGAAATCTACTTTTGACTCCCACACTTTTAAAAGAAGATTTCCTACCATTTTGATTTTATGAAAACTATTTTTGAATCCCACACATTTTTAAAGAAAATTCACTACCATTTGGATTTTAGGAAATCTACTTTTGAATCCCACACATTTTTAAAGAAAATTCCCTACCATTTGGATTTTAGAAAATCTACTTTTGAATTCCACACATTTTTGAAGAAAGTTCTCCACCATTTGGATTAGAAAAAAATCTACTTTTGAATCCCGCACATTTTTAAAGAAAATTCTCTACCATTTCGATTTAAAAAAATCTACTTTTGAATCCCACACATTTTTGAGGAAAATTCTCTACCATTTGGATTTAAAAAAATCTACTTTTGAATCCCACACATTTTTAAAGAAAATTCCCTACCATTTGGATTTTAGGAAATCTACTTTTGAATTCCACACATTTTTGAAGAAAGTTCTCCACCATTTGGATTAGAAAAAAATCTACTTTTGAATCCCGCACATTTTTAAAGAAAATTCTCTACCATTTCGATTTAAAAAAATCTACTTTTGAATCCCACACATTTTTGAGGAAAATTCTCTACCATTTGGATTTTAAAAAATCTACTTTTGAATCCCACACATTTTTAAAGAAAATTCCCTACCATTTGGATTTTAGGAAATCTACTTTTGAATTCCACACATTTTTGAAGAAAGTTCTCCACCATTTGGATTAGAAAAAAATCTACTTTTGAATCCCGCACATTTTTAAAGAAAATTCTCTACCATTTCGATTTAAAAAAATCTACTTTTGAATCCCACACATTTTTGAGGAAAATTCTCTACCATTTGGATTTTAAAAAATCTACTTTTGAATCCAACACATTTTTAAAGAAAATTCCCTACCATTTGAATTTTAGGAAATCTAGTTTTGACTCCCACACTTTTAAAAGAAGATTTCCTACCATTTGGATTTTATGAAAACTATTTTTGAATCCCACACATTTTTAAAGAAAATTCACTACCATTTGGATTTTAGGAAATCTACTTTTGAATCCCACACATTTTTAAAGAAAATTCCCTACCATTTGAATTTTAGGAAATCTAGTTTTGACTCCCACACTTTTAAAAGAAGATTTCCTACCATTTGGATTTTATGAAAACTATTTTTGAATCCCACACATTTTTAAAGAAAATTCACTACCATTTGGATTTTAGGAAATCTACTTTTGAATCCCACACTTTTAAAAGAAGATTTCCTACCATTTGGATTTTATGAAAACTATTTTTGAATCCCACACATTTTTAAAGAAAATTCACTACCATTTGGATTTTAAAAAATCTACTTTTGAATCCAACACATTTTTAAAGAAAATTCCCTACCATTTGAATTTTAGGAAATCTAGTTTTGACTCCCACACTTTTAAAAGAAGATTTCCTACCATTTGGATTTTATGAAAACTATTTTTGAATCCCACACATTTTTAAAGAAAATTCACTACCATTTGGATTTTAGGAAATCTACTTTTGAATCCCACACATTTTTAAAGAAAATTCCCTACCATTTGAATTTTAGGAAATCTAGTTTTGACTCCCACACTTTTAAAAGAAGATTTCCTACCATTTGGATTTTATGAAAACTATTTTTGAATCCCACACATTTTTGAGGAAAATTCTCTACCATTTGGATTTTAAAAAATCTACTTTTGAATCCCACACATTTTTAAAGAAAATTCCCTACCATTTGAATTTTAGGAAATCTAGTTTTGACTCCCACACTTTTAAAAGAAGATTTCCTACCATTTGGATTTTATGAAAACTATTTTTGAATCCCACACATTTTTGAGGAAAATTCTCTACCATTTGGATTTTAAAAAATCTACTTTTGAATCCCACGCATTTTTAAAGAAAATTCCCTACCATTTGAATTTTAGGAAATCTAGTTTTGACTCCCACACTTTTAAAAGAAGATTTCCTACCATTTGGATTTTATGAAAACTATTTTTGAATCCCACACATTTTTAAAGAAAATTCACTACCATTTGGATTTTAGGAAATCTACTTTTGAATCCCACACATTTTTAAAGAAAATTCCCTACCATTTGAATTTTAGGAAATCTAGTTTTGACTCCCACACTTTTAAAAGAAGATTTCCTACCATTTGGATTTTATGAAAACTATTTTTGAATCCCACACATTTTTGAGGAAAATTCTCTACCATTTGGATTTTAAAAAATCTACTTTTGAATCCCACACATTTTTAAAGAAAATTCCCTAACATTTGAATTTTAGGAAATCTAGTTTTGACTCCCACACTTTTAAAAGAAGATTTCCTACCATTTGGATTTTATGAAAACTATTTTTGAATCCCACACATTTTTGAGGAAAATTCTCTACCATTTGGATTTTAAAAAATCTACTTTTGAATCCCACCCATTTTTAAAGAAAATTCCCTACCATTTGAATTTTAGGAAATCTAGTTTTGACTCCCACACTTTTAAAAGAAGATTTCCTACCATTTGGATTTTATGAAAACTATTTTTGAATCCCACACATTTTCGAGGAAAATTCTCTACCATTTGGATTTTAAAAAATCTACTTTTGAATCCCACACATTTTTAAAGAAAATTCCCTACCATTTGAATTTTAGGAAATCTAGTTTTGACTCCCACACTTTTAAAAGAAGATTTCCTACCATTTGGATTTTATGAAAACTATTTTTGAATCCCACACATTTTTGAGGAAAATTCTCTACCATTTGGATTTTAAAAAATCTACTTTTGAATCCCACACATTTTTAAAGAAAATTCCCTACCATTTAAATTTTAGGAAATCTACTTTTGAATCTCTGACAGCAGATATGTAAAATCAGCCGATTTTCACTTCCCGACCACCGATCACTCTGACTTGATCGGTGTTCCCGACCACTGTCATGGCAATGGGTGAAAAATGAGCACTATCTACTAACTAGGTCATAGAAAAAATTAATTTCCGTATGAATTGTAAATTTTTCGGGTTTTATTTACTGTAAATTTTCTTAAAACTCCGTATTATTTCCGGTCCGCGGACCGGAGTTTTTAAATTTGCGGTAAACAAAACTAAAAATTACATTTCTTTTAAAATTTATTTTTTTCGTTAAACAAAACCTTAAAAATTTACGGTTAATTGATTTTTTTTTTAGTGTAGGAAGGATGAATAATAACCGTTATATGGCCGAAGTTATGGCTTGGTATTTTAAAAGGATACTCCATAATCTGAACTTCTATTTAAAACAATATTAAAAATGGCAACTTCTCCTTCAGGCCATAAGGGCCTATTCCAAAAGATAGAATCAATCACCACCGATAACAGTAAAAATCCTATGCCTCCTGGTATGGCAATTTGAAATAATCTGAAACACCATAAACAGTTTTAAATTACAAAATGTTGATGTGGGGCTATACTTAAAATACGTAAGGCAAGACAAGACAATTTAAACTATCTTTTGGTATTTATTTGACATTTGTATCTTTTAAAATGTGGTCACGGGGCACGAGGATGATTTTTTTAAATGTAAAAAGGGTCCTGTGATACATCATTTTAAAGCAAATAAAATTCTCTATTCGACCATATATTTTTTAATTTTTTAAACATTTAAACAACTTTTTTTTGCTAAAAAGTGCAATTTTTTAAGTTTTTTTTTGTAATATTTTATTTATATAATTTGTTTAAAAAATATGTGGTCAGATAGAGCATTTTATAAGCTTTAATGTTTTAAATGTTTTCTTATTTAACTTTTCTTTTGAAGTTAATATCTGTGCAAAATTTAGGAAGGTGGCGGTTGACTTTTGGACCACTCTGTATAATATATAATAACCAGGCCCAGACTGGCTCCTTTGGGGGCCCGCGGCTAGAGACTGAAGAGGGGCCCCCTTACCAAGAGGGGGTCCGGGGCACAGTAATCTCAGAAAATAAAAGTGAACAATTCTGATTTTTTGCATAGTGCCATTTTTTGATTGCAAAAAAAATGAAAAATCTAAAAAAAAAATTTTGCGTCATTAGGGTGGTTCAAAATTTTTCAAAAAAATCCGAAATAGCTGAAATTTGGTGTAAAGGCTTCTTTTGTTAATCTTAACATCTTTATTTTTAATATTTAAGTGACAAAATTCTGTTTTTTTGCATGAAGCCATTTTCTGCACCTCTAATTATGAAAAAAAAAATAGTAAAAAATCTGATTTTTTTGGCGTATAAGGGTGGTTCAAAATTTGCCAAAAATTTCCGATTTTGCTGAAATTTGGTATAAAAGCCTCTTTTGATAATCTTAACGTGGACCAATAACCCAAAAACTTTTTACATAATAATTACAAATGGCGGCAAAAATATGGCCGATTTTTTTTTTTAATTTTGTCAAAATTAACAAAAATATGGTATAAATTATAAAAACTTCAGGCTATCTTTTTATGGGTTATTTTTCTTATATGTACTAGTAATTATAGTAAAAAATAATGATTTTTTAACCTGTTTTTTTTTGTTTTTTTTTTTTTAATTTAATTTTGAAAAAAATATATTAAAAATTTGGCAAAATATGAGTAATTTTTGTAATGTATGGGCCTAAACAGTTTTTCTTCGTAAATATACAATTATTTTAGGGTAATTTTGTTAAATATATGAAAGAATATTTTTTTTTTCATATTTTGCCAAATTTTTAATATTTTCTTTCGTTTACAATACATTTTTATATTATTTTTATTAAATCTAAACTTGGTATACACACTAGAAAAAGTAATAATCAATTTCAAGTAGTTTATTACTTGTAAATGAGAGAAGATTTTTTTTTAGATTTAGGCAACTTAACCTGTGCTAAAGCCATAATCTAAATCTTACTGCAATCAGTGTTCCCAACTCGTGGGAAATTTCCCATATCGTGGGAATTTTTCCAACAAAATTTAGCAAAAGGGGAAAAGGGAAGAAATTTTAATATTCCATGAAATATGGGAATTTTCAAGGACCTTTTCTTTCTCAATTTATGATTAAACCTATAGAACTAATTTGTTTCTATTTTAAACCCTATTTACAAATAAGACGTAAAAACGTAAACGTAACAACGCAAGAAATGCAGTACCCTGATTGGTTTAATTTCAAGGTTGGTTAGAATTGAACCAATCAGCGTACTGCATTTCTTGCGTTTTTTACGTTTACGTTTTTACGTCGTATTTGTAAATAGGCCCTTAAATATAACATCTAGCGTCATTTTGCTGTATTAATCATTACTTCAACAAATTAATACTAAAAAATATAGTTTCCTATTTTAAAAATTATACACTAATTATATTGTCTCTTAAAGTGCAAAAGGTCATATGTCACTTTGTTTTATTTTAGTGCTCAATTGTAATATTTTAATAAAACGCCACAATTCTGTAAGGTTTCTAAATAGAGCGGACATTAAACTTTACACAGTGTAAATTTACACGTTATAAAGTGGGAAGTTTAATTTAATTTCATAATTAAGAACAAAAGAGTAAAATTTTGACATACGACTTTTTGCACTTTGAGTGACGATATATAAGCGCTGGATGATCCTAGTAGTCAAGGCCAATTTATCTCTCTTCTTTCTTCTGATTGAATCAAAAGGAGAGAAAACATGTTAACAGAGTTAGTTTTTTTTAGGTTAGAAACCAATGTTTAATTATTGTTAGACATGTTAGAAACCAATGTTTAATTATTAAAAAAAATATGATAATTCGATTTAAGTTTGTGGGAAAAAACGTGGGATTTTTGTCTAATTTTCGTGGGAAAAAAAGGAATTTTTGTCCATGTATGTGGGAAATTAACTTCAAAAAGGTTGGGAACACTGACTGCAATACCCCTGCCAACACAGTCACGTCAATAGACGTGAAATACACGTTAATTGACGTCAATTGACGTAACTGTGTTTGCTGGGACCTCAATAAAAAAAATTGTAAAACACAAATACATTAATTATAGTGTAGTTAAAAAAAATACCTGAGTAATAGAAAATATACACCACTTTTTTGGGGCCCCTTGAGCCGGGGGCCCTCGGCGATCGCCTACTAGCCGACCTGGCCAGTCCCAGCCTGATAATAAAATATTGTTTTTTTTTAAATTATTGTTTAGAATATTCTAAATTTAAATTTATTTGTGTATAAAACAAAATCCTACTTACTGTTTGAGAGTCAATCTTTTATGATAAATGTCATACAGGAGCAGTATACCAAATAAAAGAGCTAATTCAATTCTGAAAATAATAATAGCAGCTCCAGAAAATAAAATAAAGGATTTATTATTATTTTTTAACCACCCATCTAACGCTAGTAATACTAAAAAAATATTTAATGTATTAGTTTTTATTGGTAAATATCTCAGCCTTAGGGGACGCCCATAAAGTGTGTCACGCCTAGGGGGAGGGTGTCCCAGAGTTTGTGACAGGTCTAGAGCAATGTAAAAAAAAGTGCTAATTTAAATTTGACTCTTTATTTTTTAAAATGTAATAAAAAAAGTAGGTAAAATATAATTTTTTTTGCATATAAAAAATTAACCTGACGTGACATAGGGGGGAGGAGGGGGGTCAGTGCTGATGTGACACTTTGTGACAAGGAGGAAGGGGGCAAAAATAGCCAAAAAAAAAAGTGAAATGTATGTATACTTTATGGATGCCCTTTATTGAGCTCAAGATATTTATTTATTTAATTTTTTGCTTGGGAAATCATACAGCAGCATGATTGATTAAAGGGTTTTATGTGATAAAAATGCTCTTCCTTCAAGAACAAATTAGATTTAATCTTTCTATTATAACTCTTCATACATTTCTTTAGTTTTAAGTTTTTATGAAGGCTGTAAAATTAATTAAACTGCTAAATAAAAGGCTGCCTGGTTTAAACCACAAAAAAAAACTGTTGTATATGGAGGGCTATATATTTAAGCTTCTTTGTTATATTAAATCCTTTATCAAGGGCTCAACAAAGGCTGAGATGTTTGCAAGGCTTAACTTTTATCAATATTACCTAAAGGTAGGGCTAATATGTTGGGTAATGGTCGGCTCAAATAAAACATAAAATGACTTTGTGTTACAGTAATGGCAAAAAACCATTGCAACCATCGAGAACCAAATGTTTGTCCCAATGTTTTGCTCAGACTATTAAAACTGAAGATCACACAAAATGCCAAGACAG
The DNA here is from genome assembly GCA_958510825.1 of Brachypterus glaber. Classification (NCBI taxonomy): domain Eukaryota; kingdom Metazoa; phylum Arthropoda; class Insecta; order Coleoptera; family Kateretidae; genus Brachypterus; species Brachypterus glaber. The sequence goes on along the minus strand of OY294049.1, from coordinate 26,042,354 downwards.
TACGTACTAAAACACAATGAAGTAAAAAAAACTGACAATGGATCCAATAATATTTATACCTATATATTGTGCCCAAAATTTACTTAAGTCGAGACTTTGTACAATAAATACAAATGGTGAGGATAAAATTGATATAAAAAGGGGTCCAATAAATGTTCGAGGTACCACACCGGGATATTCGTGATGATCGTACTAAAAACATGTTGTTAATGCTCAAAATTAACGAATAAAGCAAGTTCTTACCTGAGTTAGGTTTAATCTGTGGTATAAAATATCATGCATAGCCTGTAAATTGAAACTTTCTTCCACTTTTGTAAAAGGACAATACACTAAATGTGCTGTCGCAATAATTAACATTATTTGCGACATTTTAATACAAATATTATCTATTTTTTCCCATAATTAAAAATTCTAATTTGTACCAAAATAGATTTAACCTAACCTACAATTTGATATCTGACGTTCGTAATCTGACGTAAATATAGAATATTGGAAATAGAAGAAATGGGAAAACAAGAAGAGGGGGAACTGGAAAATTGAGTGGGTGTATATAGTATTTAATTTAAAAGTTTATTTCTAAATATAATAGAGAACTTTTAAAATTAAAAATAAATAAATAACAAAAACAGCTGATTTTGACAAGAATAGGTACATGTCATTTTCTGACGTAATTTTTACATTTTAGAGAAAAGGTGATGTTATTTGAAAACAGGCTTGATATAAAAAAGAAGTAGGAAATTGAACAAAAGCAAAAAATCGGATTAATTTCTTATTTTTTTATAATCTTTAAGCATTCAAGTATTGTTGTTTTAGAATTTCGACGGTAGCGCCATCTTTTTGCAATCTTTAAAACATTTGACGATCCCTCCATTTTACGGGAAGGTTGCCAAACTCTGCCAAAAACAACAAAACTCATTAGATCTTGCCATGTGCTCGTTCCCTAAGTTCAAAATTAGTGGCTCCAGTGTAAACATATGTTTAATATCTCTGATATCCATATTTAATAATAACATGTCCTCAAGTGTGATACGAATACGAACGTAAGGTACATAGGAATCTGTGCATTCTATAATTAGTTGTTTAGGCTCCAATTATGGCAGCTAGAAGAACACGGATCAAAGGTATCCTAAACATACCCCAACGTAAAAAAGCCCCACAGGCCAATGACGCAACACGACCTGAAAATTTGGAGCAAGAAAATAATAACCTCACTTTACCTCAGGCAGAGAAAGTGGAAAAATCTGAATTAAATCCTGAAATAGAGAAGCCAAAGCTTCCATGTTCTGATAAGGAGATTAAAACCAACGAATTTATAAATAACCCTCCAACACAAAAAGAAGTCATAACACCAATCTTGGAGAAGAAACCTGACACCCCATTTAAACGTAAATTCTTGAAGCCGACAGTATCTCTGAATGCTATAAATAGAAAGCCAAAGCAAGTGGAAGTTGATAAAAATGATTTAAAAAATGCTGATAATGTTGCAATTAAAGCAGATATTAGTCCAAAGCTTAATGTTGTTTATCCACCTAAGCAAAATTTTATTGCTATACCAACACATTTGGAAATTAATGTCACTGATAATGTGGAGGTTAATCTTAATGAAACATGCATATCGCATCAACATACTGCTCAATCTGTTGGTAAGTTACACAAAAAAAAATTCATGGAAATTTTTAGGTGCACCTAAAAAATTTTCATTTTTACTTTCTCATAAAGTATTTTTTATTCACTTATATTCCAAAGTGAATTTTTTCAGTTAGAAATTTTAAGTTAAAAGTGACACTTTTGTTAAGAGTTTGTCTTTTGTTTTACTTTGGAGGGCTGCAGCCTGCCAAAGTACTTTTACAGTCCCTTATGGAAAATTGCATAGCGGTTGTGTTTGTCTTTTGTTTTACTTAGCGGGTTGCAGCCTGCCAAAATACTTTTGTGGTCCCTTATGGAAAATTGTCATAAAACTGACAGAACCAAATTACAACTAATTTTACTCATTATTTTTTCCTTTTTTTGTTAAAAATATGTTTACAAGCAAATAAAAATAGCATATGTTACACAGATAATATCTGTGTAACATATGCTATTTTTTATAAAAACATATTATGTTTCTTGTTCTTGGATCATAATATACTACTTTTTTTGCCTAAATTATGTTTTTTTCCTAAAACGTCAAGAAATATCAAAATAAGCAATAAAAAATTACTTCTGTCTGTATTTGTGACACAGATTTCACATACACATATGTGAAATCTGTGATTCGTGATGAAAAAAAAAAAGAATCATAGAATCAAATGGTCCCTAGTAGAGCACTGGATAGGCAGGTTTGTTAGGTTGGGTAGGTAGTTTACACACTACACAAAAGAGAGTACTGACATACACAAAATATCAGACCGAAAATGGCGGACGGAAGTGCGTCATCAAGAGAAAAATTTAAACAAAATATTTTTTAATTTTAATTTACATTTTATTTAATCTCGTACTATTCTACTTAACTAAGCATCCCCTAAGTCCAGGACTTGTGTGGGCTAGTAGTAGAGGGAACCACCGGCTTTAAATGACTTTCGAACTAATTTATAGGGAGTGTCCGCTTCATTTACGCTATCGCCAAATTTCAATTATTAATTAACTGAAAAAGGCAAATCGGCGCCGGTGAGAATCGAACTCACGCTATTTTGGGTAGTAAACTCGTCAAGTACGACGCGGTAGTCAACTACACCAGTCCTCCCATTCAATCCTCTCAATTCTTATTGTATTTGTCATGAAATTTATAAGTATGGATAGTTAAACCAAGTTTATCATAAATATGAAATACGTTTATTGAGTACTTTATGCCTGAGACTGATTCAAACTTCAAAATTATTTTAAAAATTTCGTTTACATTTTCATTTTGTAAATGGTATATTCTCTTATGCAGTAGATGTACCTCCCCTTCTTTTTTGTTATATGCACTGATTAGATTTCTTAGCTTATAACATACTTTCGTTTAAAAGTTCCCCGAAGTTCCACATGATTTTTTTGCACTAAATTGTAGCTAAAATAGCCCGTTGGAAGTTTCCAATAAATATTTTTATTATTATTATTGTAGCTAAATTGTTTCTAAAAAAGAGGTGGCTTTTTGTCGATTTTTTGGTTTCACGAAGAAAAAAAATAATGCACACCTGAATATTAAAAAAATGGACCTTTTACCTGATATTTTTCGAACGGGAGGTCGTAGAAACTCGAAATTTGGTATTTATGGGTGCAATGAAAAACAAAAAAACAAAATGGACGACTTGTAAAAGTCATATTTTTCGAACAGGAGGTCGTAGAAACTTGAAAGTGGGTATGTTGGGTGGTATGTATTTGGTATGTAATAACAAACAAAAATCAACAAAACAAAAAACAAGATGTCCGACTTGTACATGTAATATATTTCGAACGGGAGGTCGTAGACACATGAAATTTTGTATGTAGGTAATTGATAACAAGTAAAAATTGCTAAAATAATAAAAACTAGATAAAGCCGTAATCAAAAAAAGGTCAAAGTTTCAAATTTAAGGATTATTTTGAATACGCCATTTTATATTTTTTATTTTTATTGTCAAATTGAATTTAAGCAACACAAAAACGCACATTACCAATTTAAAATTAAACTTTATTTATAAATTTAACTATTATAGAGGCCATATTGGACCCGCCATTTTAAATTTGTCGGTGCTCTCCTGTGGAACCACTCAAACTACCCACCTACCCTAACAAACCTACCTATCTAGTGCTCTAGTCCCTATGGACCAGGTGTTGAGGGCTATAAACGGTTCAGAACCCTACACTGAACTAGTAGTCAGGGGCGGATCCAGGAAATGGTCCTAGGGGGGGTAAAATCGAAAAAATAAAATTTTATATTCTTGAATTAAGAAAAAAAAAACGTAACAAGTACTTAGCGCCGCAGGCGAAGTTTTTACAAATTCGATGGTCTATTTTAATTCTAAACCAGTATTTTAGTTTACAATTAATTAAATATAAAATTTACAACAATACAACGAACTTTAGTGCCGCACGCGAAAATTTTTATGAGTTTTCCCTTAAGTTCTACAAATTTTGCAATTATTTTATCCCCCTTCCCCCCAACTGATTTTGCTTGGATACGAACTTGTCCAATAAGATAATATAAAAAACATCTGCATACCAAATTTCAAGATGCTAGCTCAAAGCGTTCACAATACTTTATGAGAAGTAAAAAAGTTTAAAATCCACCTAAAAGGTCAAAAAAACAACATTTTTTTTCCTTGATGGGACTGGACATGAAGAGCTCTAAGTAAGCCTTTGGCGAGGCCTTTGGCTTGTGCTAGGAGCTCTCCAATATGAGAAAATACTCTTGTTTACCTATTCAAGATGGTTGAGTTATATTCAAATTTACATAGGCTTAGTTTACACCATGGGAACTATATTTTAAATCCAGGTACTTTTTGTCTACCTATCTCTGTTTACAAAATGCTGTAACTCTAGAGATGGCTAGATAAAAAGTACCTGGACTTAAAGTGGTGTAAACTAAGCCATATTAGCTTTAAATAATCCAAATTTGAACCTTATTTTTTTATTCAATTTTTTCATTGTTTTTGTCCAATATTGCACAATATTAGAATCTAATATTTTCTAAGATAGAAATGGTTATAAGTGATGAAGCGCACTAGGGTTTTTAATCCCAAAACAAGTACTACTGTCAAGATTAGAATTTCCATCCATGGATCCAGTAAAAAAAAAAAAAATTTAGGTAGATTTTTTTTTTATTTTTCGAAAAGGGAAAATTATTTTAAAAAAATCCTGAGCAGACAGAAGTGTGTTACTACAGGACCGGATTTAACAATTTTTCTTGGGCGGGAAGGGGGGCGTTAAAAACAAATTAAAATGTTAAATTATATATTTTTGGTATTATGCTTTTCATGTCTTATAGATTTAAATCATTTTAAATTAAAATTTCTAACGCCTCTGATAGTATATTAAAAATCGCACAGTAAATATTTTTACAACAGGTTTGAATAGTATATGTTTGTCTATAGAATATAGTTATGTTTATAAAATAAACTACTCAGTATATTCGCACATCCAATATTCGAATCTGTTTTGAAGATATTTACTGTGCGATTTTTAATTTACTATCTTGCTTGATGAAACAGATCATACTAAACATTGTGTAATCATCATAAAAATGAAACAAACGATTTTTTTCGCACTTTTTCACAATTTTGCATTAGTTACTAGTTAAATTTGAGAAAAAATAAAAAATATAAATTGATTTTTTTATTTTTTTCGAATTTTTCTTTTTTTCTTAAATTTAACACATAACTAATGCAAAATTGTGAAAAATGAGAAAAAAATCGTTTTTTTTTTTTCATTTTTTCATTTTAATGATGATTACACAGTTTATACTAAATATTGTTTAGAAACAATACGCTTGTTCCTTTAATTGTTTTGTAAAACTTTTATGAAATGGTCCGGAAAAACGGTTTGATGGATCAATTTGAAAATTTACAGGGTTATTGTGGTACATTGAGTTGTAAAAATTACGCTCAACATTAGTCGTTTCATCAACATTTGTAAATGCCGCAGATTTTCTAAAAAACCGTAAAGTAATTTTTTTTAGTTATTTCATATTAATGTGAAGGATAAAAAAATGTTTTCCTTAAAAATCATGGTAGGTTCTTTTAGAGGGTTTATTCAAGTTTTTAAAACCGCCCTTAGATTTACTAAAACAAAAGGATCCTTTTTAATTTAAAGTCAGATATCTCAGCGAAAAACCGATGCAGAGAGAATCAAAACGCAAGTTAAAGCTGCATAAACAAGCTAACTGACCAATGCATGCAAAAATGGCCAAATTTTGCGTTACGTAATACTTGAACGCTCCCTAACCATACCTCACAAAAAAAAGTTGCAAAAAGATCTCAAAACTATAAACTTAAAGCTGCAAAATTATTATTTTTTTAAATCTCTATACGACCATTTTTCACTGAGATACAGCCTTTCAAAAATCACTAAAAAAAATTTTTGTATTTTTTTTTGTGTATACAGGGTTATTCAGAAATATGTACGCGACATTTAAGGGGTGATTCTATGTTACTCATTTTCCGACCAACCTTTATAGGAACTTTTTTTCATATTTTTTAACGTAGAATCACCTCTTAAATTTCTTGAACTTATTTTCTTGATTGACATGTGTAAAAATTTTATAGATGGAATCAAAAGGTTGCCAACTGGTCAGACTGAAGTCGAGTACCCTCCATTACCTCCTAGCCCTAATAAAGTAAACAGATCAAGAATAAAAGCTATTCCCAGGTTGAGTCAGAGAAAAACCAGCGTCAGTGCTAGCGAATCTGAGGACGAAAGTAGGAGGCATTACAACAGACATAGAAATGATTCGGTAAGGGCTTACTTTTCTCACGCTTATACTGCCGTCTAAGCCGAAAAGTCATAACTAGACATCGGATTTTAGGGAGTCGTGACGTCAAAATGCATAGCCGGGTACAATAACTTAACAAATTCATATTAATTTTATAAAAATGTTTAATATGTTGCCAAATTACTACATTACCAAAGAAAATTATATAAATATTATGAAAATCCTATAACGTTTTATTTAAGTAAAAGAAAATTAAAAAAAAAATAACAATTCTGAAAACTACGATTTAGTTGGGCTTTTTAATAATCCAAATTTAATTTTATAGTATTGTGGCATGGTGGCTGGGTATTACTTTTACCAAGTAAAAAAAATGGCCAATCGTTTTTTATTCGCAATAAAAGGTCACGTGACTTTTATAACTTGTGATTAAAATTAATTTAATATTTTTTTACTTACTTTAAATATTAAATTGTCCTTGATCCTCATCTTCTTTATGGGTTTTTATGTTCACATGTCTTAAAATATTAGTTTTTCTTTCCCAGGTTAAGTCTTTTTTACAAAATGTGCAGTGTAAAATATTGCCGTCGAACTCTAGTTCTGGATAATATTCAATCCACGATTTAACCGTAGTAAGTAATGGTTTTACGAACAATTTATTAAGGTATTTAACTAATAAAATGAACGGTGACAAATGAATATTAGATTAGGCCCAAACGAAAAAGTTAGAGCAAAAAAAGAAAATAATTCGCATTGCTAAGTCAAACGAAATGATTCAATTTCCTTGTTTCCGCATGCGCGTGATTCTAACCAATAACATAATGAACATGTTACATCTTTGATCTTACATCTCACTTATTTAGTCGCACGCATATGGAAACAAGTTTAGAGCTTTTAGATCCCTGCAGAGTACATGTTTATAACGATTTCAACTAGATTTCACCTTTCAGTCACCTCTTCACAAATTGAATAAAACACAAAAAGATTTCGTCGGTAGTTTGTTTTTTCTACAAACACTATAAGTTTTAGTTGTGTAATTTTGTATTTTATTTATAATATGAAAAAAAAAAGATTTGAGTAATAATAATAATTTTGAAGAAATTTTTAAAAACATTTTTCACAAGTTATAAACGTCACGTGAGCTGTTATTGCGAATAGAAAAGGATTTATTTTTAACTTGATAAAAGTAATACCCAGCCACCATGTTACAATACTATTAAATAAAATTTGGATTATTTAAAAGTCCAACTAATTCATAATTTTCGGATCTGTTGTTTTTTTTTAAATTTTCTTTTACTTAAATAAAAACGCTAGGGGATTTTCATAATATTTATATACTTTTCTTTGTAAATGTAGTAGTTTGATAGGTTATAAAACATTTTTATAAAATTATTATTCTGTTGTCAAAATCTATAGTACTATGGATTTTGACGTCACGACTCGGTAAAATCCGATCTCTAGTCATAACTCAAGTTTTGGTCGATTTTAAATTTATTGGATTTTCATACCAATAAAGCTCTTCTCTACATGTATTCAAGCCAAAATAGATAAATATTTATTATAATACATGATAAAATGCTAGGGTCACTCAATCGGTTGCTGCTTTGTCTAGTTTGTCTGTTAGTGTTTTCACTAGACAAAGTAACAACTGATCCAGTGACCCTAAGTTTCCCGCTTTTCAAAAGTTGTTAAAAACCCTAAGCAATCTAAACGTAACTAATTTTCCTTAGCAAAAAAGACGTATCTCTAAGCTAGTTCTAGATTACTTAAGATAATTACTTGTTTTTATTTTACGTTAATGACATAATTAATTAATATCTGTCAATATGTAATAACCAAAATGATGTAAACCCTTTCCTGATTCACCATTGTTTGAGAGTGATTTTTATATGATTTTTACTCTTGACGACGATGATTCGAGTTTTGAAGTTGAAGATAACCAAAAGAATTTTATTTTGCTCTGTTATTATATTTCTTATTTTTAAAAAATATATTTTTTGTGAATGAGTTAAATTTATTTACCTAAATCTTAACCTAAGTATATTCCAACTATATTCTTCTGTGTTATATTTAAATTATAATATTTATATAATATATTTTATAAATTATATAATATACGTCTAATTAGTTAAGTAATTATCAAGAAAATGCAATTCCTTAGCGAATAAGACGTATATCAATAGAATTATCGAGAAAATGCAATTCCTTAGCGAATAAGACGTATATCAATAGACGTATTCTAATGTAATTTTTTCTATTTTAATGAATTGAATTACGTCTTATTTGCTAAGGAATTGCAATAAAATTGTACACTTAAATAATATTTACTTTAAGTAAAATAACTATTAATTGGAGAGGTATACAAATTATTATACGTTATTCTAACCTCATATTTCTGACGTTATTATAACGTCAGTAATGTTACGTCCCTGAGCTGTGACTTATACACGTCACTGGAACAACAGAAAGACGTCATAATATGACGTCAGTTAGTGCCCAATAATTGACGTCAAAAAGACGTATTTTTGGGTATGCGGTTCACTGTAAACTCACACGTTTTTTTTTGTCTAAATGTCTTTACCTTTAAATAGAGGTCAATACTAATAATAATAATAATAATAATATTTATTGCATAAAAGTTTACAAAAAATATATATAAAGCATTGGCAATAAATATGCATATTTTACACTTAAATAATAATAGTATATTATTCAACGAGCGTATAATAATTGCTATTAATTAATGAGGGTGAACTTTGGGGCACGAGCCAATGAGCGAGTGACCTAATCACCCCAATGATTAATAGCTATTATACGCGAGTAGAATACTATACTTTATCCACTACCTTCTTGAATTTTAAACGGTTTATTTTACAGACGTAATCACGGCCGTGGATAAATAAAATTATATCCTACTGGTAAATAATTAAATCAGCTTATCCCTGTCACTTCAGATGTTTTATTTTTTTGTGCAATTTTCACTATGGCCTGTTTCATCAAGCAAGATAGTAAATTAAAAATCGCACAGTGAATATTTTCAAATATTGGTTGTGCGAATATACTGTGTTGTAAAAATATTTACTGTGCGATTTTTAATTTACTACCTTGCTTGAAAAAACAGACCTTATTTAAACTCAAGAAAATAGCATTTAATAACTTTTTTGCACTACTAGCTTTAGAACATACCATTATTTATCATGTTTTTAGACTGTGAAATTAATTTTCTTCATCTATAGCAATAATAATTTATTTCTTTTCTATGGTCTGTAGTAGTATATGTTTGTGTATAGAATATAGTTATGTTTTACAAAATAAACTACGCAGTATATTCGCACCTCTAATATTCGAATCTGTTTTGAAAATATTCACTGCGCGATTTTTAATTTGCTATTTTGCTTGATGAAATAGACCATAGTAGAACTGCAAAGACATGCCATTTCTTATAATTTTTAATGGACAAAATGCAACATTTTGCCATTGGATAAAAAATGAGCATGGCGAATATTATAAATGAATTAATTATAATAGAATATAACATATTATTCAGTAAAAAAACAACTTTACGATGTTTTCACACATTTTAAAAATATCAAAATGCCATCCACTAGAACTGTCAACTTTCAGTGAATAAATCAATTTGTTTTCAGAAATGGCGACTTCAAAGGCTACTTGTTTTTGCGCGGTTAATTAAGATCCAGCAAACATTTTAGTTTATTATTGATATAAAAATGTTAAATAATAAGAATAAATGCGCTTGTAGTGAAAAAAGTAATATATAAACCACGGTAGAGAAGACTATTATAGCCTCGCACTCTTAAATCCCTCGTTTGGACTGTTTTAATACGCTCGGCTATAAAAAATGTCTTTTCTACCTTGGTATATAATTACTAATTATTATTAAATATAATTAGATATAATTATTACTAATTAATACAATCAATAATTATAATTAGCTAAATATTATGATAAAAATAAAAAAAAATTAAAAAAATACTAAATTTTTAAATGTCTGTTTAAAGTATTTATTTGAGAAAATGTCATTAATCAAGGCTACTTGTTTTTTATGAAAATTTAAAGAAATAGGATTCCTGTTATAAATTTACTTTATTATCTGAAAAAAAAAAACAATAGTTCAGGACTGCTAGTAGTGAAAAAAATAATATATAAACCCTGGTAGAGAAGACTATTATAGCCTTGCACACTTATATCTCTCGATGTTACGCATCTCAGAATATAATACGCTCGGCTATAAAAAATGTCTTTTCTACCTTAGTTTATAATAACTATTATATTATAATAAAATTATCGAAAATTTCATTACCGCTTGTGGCATTATCCCAGTATGTAATTATTCCTTAATTTTACAGGTTTGTTCCACTGTTTCTGGAACGACAGACCTTACTCCAGATGTGGCTCAACAAAAACCAAAAGAATTTAATTCTGTTATACAGAAAAAATGTCGACGGACAGAACAGTCTAGAAAATTGGCTGAAGCTCGAAGAGATTTTTACCTTCGATTTAACAACAAAAAGCCTGACAGACAAAAATTAACCATGATCGACTTGATATTTTATAATCCGACAACTAACCCCATGACGTAAGTATTTATTATTATTGCGCTAGAATACGGTACTATCGAATTTTCAAAAAAAAAAAAGCTGAATAGTTTCAAGCACCTTGTCAAAACATCAGCACTAGGCACTAATTTGAAACGTTATGAAAGGGAAAGTTGTGTGATCACGTGAATAGGCAACCATTAATACACCTGAATAATTTATTAAAGTTTGAAAGTCTGTATCTCCCAAACGTTATATTTCAGCAAAAAACTGTATATTGCATTTTTAATAGGGCTTAAAAGCAGCTATCATTTAAAACATAATTTTTTGAAATCGGGTTATAAATAAGTGAGATATGCTAAAAAAACGTTTTTAAACGCCAATATCTCGAAAATAATGCATTTTAGAAAAAAATAGTTTGTATAATTTTTTGACCAATTTAAAATTATCTTTTATATAAATGCTAAATTAATAAAATAATTGCCTTAATTATAACCAGGGCTGGCAAAAAGACGGGATTTTCCGGAAAATCCCGGACAGGGTATTTACCGGAAAAAACTAGGCCACAATTGCCCAAATGGTGGGAAAAATCATGTGGTTTTTACCGGTATTTACCAGAGTAAAAACCGGAAAAAATTGGGAATAACTTGCATTTTTAATAAAAAATATTATGGTAAAATACCTATACAAGTTTTAAAATTTGCTCGCCTAACTAAAAGAGATTTCTGTGACTTTATTAAAAATCTACTTAGCGTACCTGTAAGTTCTGCGGCAATTGAAAGAGTATTTTCCACTTTTGGATTTATTTGGACAAAATTAAGAAATAGTCTGAGTCCAGAAAAAGTAGAGATGCTTGTTAAAATATTTAAGTATTATAATCAACCAAAACACCCATTGAAAAGAAAATTGAAAAGATTGAAAAAAACCAAATAGTAGTCCTATTTATTAAATAGTAAGATATTTTAACTGGCATTATGATATGAAGTTGTTTCTTTATGAATAAAATTTATTTTCAGATTAAAATTATGTTTAATTGTGCTATTTTGAACAATTCTTCATTAATTATTACATTGTTAATGGAATTAAAAATGTTATAGTCTTAGTAGTAGTCAGTATTCCCACCTGTAAAGCTGTACAAACTTAAAAAGTTTTACTTCACCAATTTAAATAATTTCTTAATGTTTTATAAATCTGAAGTTTGCAACGTTTTTTGCAACGAAAATCAAAAAGCCATACCAAAACGGCAATTTTGACGTTTCTTGCTTGTTTATGTATTTATGGATCCAAAAGGGCTTAATTAGATCTAAAACTAACTAACTAACTAAAACTACCAGTTTTGTATTAAATAGAGTCGATTTTATTTTTTTTAAACTTTCGTTGCAAAAAAACGTTGCAAATTTCAGCTTTATAACGTTTTTCATTTGGTACAACTAAATTAAAAAAAATAGTTAAAAAATTATGAATATTTAAGTAGGTGTTTGCTAAAAAAAAATTATTATAAAACCCTGTAATGAAACTCATAGTTTTTTGTTAAAAAAATGAAAATCCCAATGGGATTTTCCTCGTGGTTTTTACCGGTAATTACCGGTTTTTACCTGGTAAAAACCATATCGTTTTTACCACCCGGGATTTTGCTCAGTGGTAAAAACCGGTAAATACCACTGGTTTTTACCGCCCCGGTCAAAACCTTGCCAGCCCTGATTATAACCAATAAACGCTAAAAATAGGAGATTTACCCCATTCTTACCCCCAATCGTTTACCCCCAAAATCTCAGCTCAGCTTTTCGAAATACGATATGCAAAAAACCGCTTGTCGATATCTTATTTAGAAATGGAGTTATCGAGTTTACAGACAGACAGACAAACAGACGCACAAAGGACGATTTTTGAATCTAGGAGGATTTTAAGGGAAATAATTAAAATGTAAAATAGATACTTATTTTTACACAAACATATTCTTTAATGTCTTTCTAATTTGTTCCTAAAATATCAGCTTTACATATTTACAGGAAAATCAGTGGCGTAGCTTTAAAGTTAGGTTATTTTAAAACTTTATTTACTGTTTTTTGATGAAATTTTCTTTTTATAAATTTGTAATATAAAAAAATGGCATGTACATTATCAAATGGTTATCGTTTTGTACACATATGTGTACAAAACTTATATTATAAGTGAACTTAATTCAGTAATTAAGTCATTATAATTATAAATGGTATATGTCTGCCATTAGAGGTGTGCGCCGACCAGTGTTTGATCGGCAGCGGCGTTTTGCCAAATTTTGGTCGGCGGGCGGCGCGCCGCGGCGTGGCGCTTTCATCGGCGGCGCGTCATTCATCGGCGGCGGCGTGACCGGCGCGCCGACCTATTAAAAAAAAAGTAATTTTCAAAATACAAAAATATGCAATTCACTATTATTTACATGCAAAACAAAACAATTATAAAACTTAGTATTTTAAAAAGAAATCTTTCATGCCATCATTTTCAACTTCTTTAAAAGGGACTAGGTCTTTACAAAACCAAAGGGTTACGTCTCTAGCCATGACCCATTTTTTCATGGTAGTATTCTCATTACTATTTCTCTTAGCTTGAGGAGTAAAAAACTGGGTTAATGTCCTTTTTTTTTGCTATATGCATGTCATTTTTAATTTTATGGACTTCTTCCAAATGCTTTATTAAGTTGCCAGTACTAACCTTTTTTGAAAATTTTTTGATAATTAAAATATTAAATGGATTTTTAGTAATTTTTAAATCTTCAAGGCATTGATTACAATACACTTTTTCTGGGTCTATGTTTTTTTTAATGCCTTCTTGTGTATACGTATATAACGCACCGAAATAATTCCACGCATTACTCTTTGCTTGACCATTTTGTGTGACAGATTCCCCAATTCCTTCTGTTGATGTTGTTTGCTGTAAAATATCCATGAATTCAACCACCTTTTACGCATTTTGCCTGTATGTTCCTTGTAAATCTAATAGTGATATCTATGGAAATTTATATGAATGTTTTGAGTTATTTTAGACCATTTATGGTCAAAATATAATAATTTTGGGGGATTTTAATATACCTTTATTCTACCATACTATTAATAGCGACAATAGGGATACAAATACAGAATTAACTTATAATTTTATGCAATTTTTTGATTTGTTACAATTTAATACTGTTTTGAATGCTAATAATCGTCTCTTAGATCTGGTTCTGTCTAATCTAAACTGCTCGGTAGAGCAGGATGTCTTACCCCTGGTTAAATTGGATTCACACCATCCAGCATTGAGCATAAATTTTGATATTAATTGTACGGTTATACGTACTCTTCAACAGGATGCTTTTCTGAAAAAATATAACTTTAAAAGAGCTAATTATCCTCTATTATATAGCGAAATGTCCAAGGTAGACTGGAGTCTATTCAATAATACTGAGGACGTAAATAAATTATGTGACGAATTTTATGAAAAAATATTTAATGTTTTTGATAAAACTGTACCCCTGTTTTCTAACGCCAAACATAAATATCCGTCATGGTATGGTAGAGAACTAATTAAAAACTTAAAGGAAAAGGACAAATTATTTAAAAAATATAAAAAAACTGGTAGTAATGTTTTTCTCAATCAATATAAGGAACTACGTTTCGTTACAAAAAATCAAATAAAGGCCAATTACTCACAATATTTAAATGCTGTTCAGAATAACTTGTCGGAGAATCCAAACGATTTTTGGAAGTACATTAATTCAAAGAAAAATACATCAGGTATTCGCGCAAGTATGCATCTTGGTGATGAAACTTTTAATTCCCCTAAGGAAATAGCTTCTGCCTTTGACAAGTACTTCTCCAGTGTTTATAATATACCGAGTGAAGTAACAGACCTGAAAAATCCTGTTTGGCAAAGTAACTCAACTATTACACTGCCGCAATTTTCCGAGCTTGAAATTATTCGAATAGCAAAAAAACTAAAACCGAAGTCATCCTGTGGTCCAGATATGATTCCCAGTTTTTTTATAAAAGATTGTATTAATATTTTGGCTCTTCCTTTATCCAGAATATTTAATTTAGGTTTATCGTCATCACAGTTTCCCTCAAGATGGAAAGTTTCTAAAATTTGCCCCATATTCAAAACAGGGGATAGAACCGATATAAAAAATTACAGGCCTGTAGCGCTTATATGTGGTTTTTCTAAATTAATGGAAATGTTGCTGCATAATTATCTATATCCATTAACTAAAAACTTGCTATCAGATGCGCAACACGGGTTTATGAAAGGGAGATCCACCACTACCAATTTAAGCTGTTTTATCGAATACTTGTCAAAAAAACTAAAATTTCCAAAATCTCAGATCGATATTATTTTCACAGACTTCTCGAAAGCTTTCGACAAAATTAATCATTCCCTAATTTTACGCAAAATGTCTTGGTATGGTTTTAGTGATAATTTAATAAGTTTTTTTCGTTCATACCTGTCTAGTCGATTTCAGTATGTTGAATGTAATGGATTTAGGTCTTTGGGCTTTGATGTAACGTCTGGCGTGCCCCAGGGCACAAATCTCGGGCCTTATTTTTTTCTTTTGTTCATTAACGACATATGTGATTCAATGGATGTAAATTGCCTTTTGTTTGCCGACGACATGAAATTCTATACCACTATAAACAATTTTTATGACTCTATTCGTTTGCAGGATAATATTGATAAAGTTCAGGAGTGGTGTGAAATAAATGACTTGCACTTAAATATTTCAAAATGTAAAGTACTTTCAGTGACTCGTAAAATTAGCACTTTAGATTTTTTTTATAACATAAACGGAGCAGTTTTATCTAGATGTGACACAATAAGGGACTTAGGCCTAATTATTCATAGCAAGCTCACTTTTAAGGAACACATTCTTAAAATAAAATCTGAGTCAACGCGCATGTTGGGTTTTTTGATGAGAAACTGTAAGCAATTTACAAATATTCAATGTTTAAAAACATTATACTTTGCGTTAGTAAGAAGTAAACTTGAGTATGCTAGCATTATATGGAACCCATACTATGACAGATATATCAATGATATTGAGCGGGTGCAGCGTAAATTTCTTAAATTCTTATGCTTTAGGTTGGATGGTGTGTATCCCGCCCAGGGTATTGGAAATAGTTATTTGTGGTCAAGGTTTGACGTTTTAGGCTTAGAATCTAGAAGATTTAGTACCTCTTGCATTTTCTTATTTAAAATACTTCGCAATGAAATAGATTGTAGCTATATTCTTGGCGAACTACCATTTTGTATACCTAGAATCTCTTCTAGAGGTACGAATTTATTTTATCTGCCAACTGCACGAACAAATGTTAAATATACATCGCCAATTTATTAAATTTGTAATTCATTTAATAAAATACATGCTATATGTGACTATACATTATTAAAATCCTCCAAATTTAAAGAAATTGTCAATAATCACTTAAGGACGGTGTACAATATTTAGTTTTAAGTTTTTCTTTTCTTGTAGACTTGTACTTTGTATTTATATAAGGTTTTTTATAAGATACCCTGTAATTGGTTTTACTGTTGGGTGTTAATTAAATAAATAAATGTGGTAGTTTTGGGAATTATCCATTTTCTATTAAAAAAATATATAAATAATATTTTATCCACGGCCGTGATTAATAGGTCTATTAATCACGGGTCTGTAAAAATAAACCGTTTAAATTTTAAAACGGACATGGATAAAGTAAAGTATTCTACTCGCGTATAATAATAATTCACCCTCATTGATAATGTTACGCCGCGTTACATAGAGGGTGGGAGTCAAAAACAGTGGGTGCGGTGCGGGGGGGGGGGCGGTCTCTAGGCGGCCCTAGGCCGTCGAATAAAAAAGCACTGTTAATGTTCATCACCACATGCCGGTGGTACATTTTTTTCTGAGGGGCCCCGTCTGAAATTCTGTGGAGGGGGAGGGGCAATTTGTAGTTACGCCACTGGTCAAAGATGACCAAATTTTGGGTTTGGACTTTTTGAACGTTCCCATATAGGTAAAAAAAAATATATTTTTTTTTAATTTTCTTTTTGCGAAAAACAGAAATTAAAAAAAAAACTAAAAAAAATAATTTTTAGGAAAAAAATGTTTAAAAATACATTTTTTTGAAAAACAAAAAAAAAATACAAAAAAAAAATTCAAAAAAAAAAAGAAAATAAAAAAAAACTAGAAAGATATTCAATTTTTTTGTTCATCTTTGTACGAAAAACGAAAAAAATAAAAATGATATTTGTATTTTTTAAGTTTAACCCCCCTTAACTTTTTTGTTTTTGGGGGGATTAAGATTACTTTTAAAATTGGAGAATTGACACTTATAACAAAAGTAATTTTTTCTGAGAAACTTTCATTAATCGGAATTTTCTTTCAGCTTTTTTCGATCTTTTTAAAAGTTTAACCGTATAACTTTCCCCTCATGGAACTTGATTTTTCCTGAAAACTTCAAGTCGATCGGGTTATTCGTTCTTGAGATATCGTGTGACACGATTCGTGTCTACAAAAATCGTGACATCGAACGGACAGACAGATAGACGGACGGACATTTTCAAAGTTTCTTATTTTTTCATGAAACATATTTGTATGATACAAATTTTATAAAATAATTATTTGTCTAGAACGTTTTTTGGCGATTTTGGGAAATTCGAAACTACCGTATTATACTATTCTAGCACAAGCACTGTGAATAGTATACACCAAATATAGATGCAAGTCGCTTGCATAACAACTTTACACCACGATATTTCAAGATTGCTTTGACATAGAGACTTGAAATTTTAGACAAATATTTTCTACCACTTTGTTCTGCAAGCGACTTGCATCTATATTTGGTGTATATAATGTTTTGATGTTATTTTGTACAATTACTAATAAATCTATAAAAAAACTTTTATTGTAATATTATAATATAGTATCTAATCTATTAAAAAAATATTAGTTACGTTTGGTTGAATTTCTTCCACCCTAATGCCAGTGTTCGTTGTTTTTGTTTTTTTTTTTGCATGTTAAGTTAACATTGTTAAGCACTAAAAATGTTTTTAATTACCAGGGGCATAAGTAGTTCACATAAAAGCTGACTCCCTGGCCTATTTTATGTTTTATTGCATTTACTAAACACTGACTGTTTATAAACGGTATCTAAGGATTATTGTTAAAAACCTGCATAATTCGGTTTTGTTGTTTATTTATATATGTTAAATATTTACTTACTTTTGTTGATTACCTATTTTAGCTAGAATTAAACTAGTTTAATTAGAACGAAAACAAACACACGCACTCGCTACTTACATCAGGTTGGACTAATCGTTTCAAGGTTATGCAAGGGCCGTTTGATTCTCCGAGCTTAGTTCTATCTCTTTCTAACACTTTAATTAGAAAGAGAGAGAACAATACTCGGAGGGCCGGTGCCTCAACTTAAACAGCCAATGACTTGCGCATCGCTTAGCGCACGTTGTCTAGAATAGGCTGGCAAAAAATATCTTGAATAAAAACTTTTGATAAATATTAATAGCTAACTTTGAATTTTGTTGCTTCATTTTAAGGACGGCGCGCCGCCGACTGACCCTATATTAGGCGGCGGCGGCGTGATCAGTCACGCCGACCAAGTTTGATCGGCGGCGGCGGCGGCGTCCCAAAGTCAATCGGCGGCGGCGGCGCGGCGCGGCGGCGCACCCCTCTATCTGCCATCAATATTACAATGGTAGTTAAAAGAGTTAAAATAGCTTTTTTTCGTAAGGCCGGCAAATATCGACTCCACCATATTCCACCTATGGGAGTATATTTCTTATTTTTGGGTAAGGATTTACACCCTGAAGTTACGTACCGTACTTAGTAAACACCCTGTACTGTCAACTTTTGGTGAATAAATTAATGTATTCATTTGTTTTCCAAGAAGGCTTTTTTAAAGGCTGGTTGTATTTCGCGGTTAATCAAATATTTAACTTTATTATCGATTTAAAATTATTTAAGTAATAGAAATAAATGTGCTAGAAGTGAAAAAAATAATATATAAACCACGGTAGAGGACTGCAATAGCTATAATAATTATAGCCTCGCACTCTTATACCCCTCGATGCTACGCAACTGGGGATATATGTTTATCTATAAATAATGTCTTCTCTACCTTTTTATATAATTACTATTATTTTTTTTGTATAGATATGAAGGAAAATTGAAAAAATCTGACTCCACTGTTGAATCTTCACCATTGGAGGCAGCTGAAGAAACGATCGATGATCCACAACCAGAACCAGAACCTGAACCAGCTAAAGAAAATAAAAGCGACGAAGAGAACGAAATGCCAGTGCCACAAATCAAAGTAGGCCCAAACGGCGAAATCATGATAGATGAACAAAGTTTAGTAATTGAGAACAAAGAAACGATAAAGAACCGTGAAGAACTTGCCAAATCAAAAGTCGTGGACGGAGATTTCGATACGGGCTACGGCATTTATAAACGAGCCAAACGTTCAAAAGATTGGTCACATAGCGAAACTTTGCGTTTTTACAAGGCTTTGAACACAATCGGCACTGATTTTACCCTGATGTGCGACCTGTTTCCCAAACGATCTCGCAGAGAATTGAAGCAAAAATTCAAAAAGGAAGAACGAGTCAATCATACTTTAATTGATAAAGCAGTTATGCAACCAACAAGTTTTGATTACAGCGAACTCAAGGAAGAAGTGGATATAGAAGAAAAGGAATTAGCTTTGTTGGAACAACAGAAGGAAGAGTCTAAGAAATTGGGAAAAGAGAAGAGTGCTACAGTTAGAAAGCGGAAATTAAAAGACCCAGAGAATGCCGATAAAGATAAAATATGTAAGAAATCCCTTAAAAAAGAAGAATTGGAAAAGCAAGAAGAAAAACGAGACGAAAATGAAGCAAACGATAAAGAATCTGATAAAAAAACAAATAAAAAAGACAAGGAAAGAAAACCTAGAGCTGCAAAACGTAAAAGAATAGTAAAACCAGTTGATTCGCCCTCAGAAAGTGATGAAGATGACGAATCAGATTCATCTGTTATCAAAGCTTTTGTTTCAAAACCTACGCGATCGGGTCGAATACCCAAAACCCGCAAAGAACTAGCCGTTAAAAAGTTAATCGGAATCGAATCAGAAATCAAAGATTTTGACCGAAAACCGATGCGATCGGGTCGAAAACCCAAAACCCGCAATGAACAAACGACACCAGTCAAAAAGTTAATCGGAGACGAGCCAGAAAAGGAGGTAGCTCCAGGAAGTTTGATGGTGGTTCCAACAGAAGCCGAAGATGGCAAGATAGAATACAAAATTTACATGGTTACTCCTGATCAAAACGCGACACCCTTGACTCTAAACAGCGACGCAGTTTCGAAAGTTATGGGTTACAAACAGAACGCGATAAATGCGGAAAATATATTGACAATATCTGCCGAGAGACGGAAAAGTCTGCCCGAATTAGAAGACGCTCCTAGACGAAGGAAAAGCGTAAATCTGACAATACCTGCGGGTGAAGAACTGGCAATTCCCCAGAGAAGAATAAGCGTAAATATTACTATTCCGGCGTCAGACAATAATCCAGAACGAACCGATAGTGTTAACCCTTACAAGCACGATGGTAAGTACAGGGTGCCCGTTTTTCAACCTCAAGCATGGGTATCTCGGTTATTATAAAAGATACAAGATCAGTTAAAATAGAAGTTGAGCATTTTTATGCAGAGCAATAATCTGAAAGAAAAATTGACCTGACATTGTTTGTTTTTTAATTATCGCAAAAAAAAAATAAAAATCCCGAGTTTCGTTTTTATTTTTTTGAGCGAAAACCGACAAAGCTAGACGTTTTTAATTGAAACATTGTTAAGGTACTTTTTTGCAAGGAATCTAAATCTGTTGTAATGTTCCATAGCATTTTAGATGCAAGAGTTACAACACTTCTTATGTGCACTATTTTGGATTTTTACATTTTTGAATACACTTTTTTCTGCTTACGATAATGTATCACACGAGATTATAAAGTCTTACATTTTGAACGAAATTAAAAAAATTATTTTTGCGCAGAGTGCTTTGGAAACAACGAAGCAATTAAATTAACGGGGTTTGGTCTGAAACCTCAAATATTGTTAATATGATATTGCCAACTATGCGCATGCGTGATCTCGGCATTTAGATTATCAAAATGTGAGGAGTGGGCAATTGTAGATCTAAATGCCGAGCTCACGCATGCGCCTAGGTCACATTAACAATATTTATGGTTTCAAACCTAACCTCCGTTAATTTAATTGCTTCGTTGTTTACAAAGCACTCTGCAAAAATGATTTTTTAATTTCGCTCAAAATGTAAAACTTGATAATACCGTGTGATACATTATCGTAAGCAGAAAAAAAGTGTGTTCAAAGAAAAAACGAAGATTATTGCTCAGCATAAAAATGTGCAACTTTTTTCTAATTTAACCGATCTTGTATCTCTTATAATAACCGAGATACCCATACTTACCACCTAGATCATTATCATTGTTTCCATTACTTTCATGTATTTTTTTTTTGTTGTAAATTTACAATAATAACATGTTAGAGAATCGAAAAATATATAATTCATGTCAGATAAAACTAAATTCACAAGCAAAAAAAAATATCGGTCGTTCTGTCCGGAAAATCTTGTAAGCACGATAACTTAAGAACGCTTTAAACTAGAGACTTAAAATTAGGCATAGAGGTAATACCAAAAGTTCTCGCTCGGATTGTTTTTGGTAAACATTGGGCCCCACCCCAAGGGGAAAAACAATATTTTTTTACAAAAATTTGAAAATTGCTGTATAGGGGTTTTAAGGTTGCTGAATTCGAATGTGATAATTAATTTTTTTTAACCACCCCCGCGGGGGTGAGGGGGTAAATATTTTTAATTGTTTTCAATATTTTCGTGAACATTTGTACATATGGGTTTTTGAGGTTGTTAAAACTGAATCTTGAAATATTTTTTTCCTAGATCCACCCCTTAGGGGTGGGGATGATTTTTGTGAAAATTTGTATATTGGGGTTTTTGAGGTTGCTGAAAGTAAATCTAATAACAGATTCGTGATCAGCTACTCCAAAAACACATATACCAATTCTATTACAATCAGAGTTAATTTTACAAATTCGGTCCGCCATATTGGATTCGCCATAATGAACTTTTAAAATCTGATAACAGATTCGTAATCGGCGACCCCAAAAACCCATATATACCAATTTCTATTACAGAGTTAATTTTACGAATTCGGTCAGCCATATTGGATCCGCCATTTTGAATTTTGAAAATCTGATAACAGATTCGTGATCAGCTACCCCAAAAACTTTAATGCAACTATTTTTATAGATATACAGTCATTAGAAAAAAGCGTGCTTCAAAGGGTTAATTTGACAGTACCTTCAGATGAACCAGAAAGAAGAAAAAGTGTTAACTTGACAATTCCAGCTGAAGAATCTCTACATGGGACAGATCAAGAGTCAGACAGTATAAATTTAATAAATAGTGACACCGATATAAATAAACCAAAAGGAAACGAAAACGATAATTTAACATCTTCAGTTGAGAATCCACATTCACTGTCAAGTCATGCACCAAGTAAAGAACAAAATATTTTCAAGAAAGGGAGTTTGTCAAACCTAGTTGCGGAGATTTTAGAGCCTGAACTCGAAAATGAGAATGAACAGTTAAAAAACGAACCAGATTATGGACGCATTGATTTGGTATGTAATACTGGGAACAGTTTTTTAGTTTCTCATAAAGTATTGGGATGGAAAAAAAATCAAATATTTTTTTTTGCTTAAATCTTTTTTTTTCTGAAACGTCGATAAAAATCAAAATAAGCTAAAAAAATAATGTCCGTTTGTTGGTCGGTCTGTCTGTATCCACGATAACGTAAGAACGCTTTGAACTAGCGACTTGAAATTTGGTATGCAGGTGTATTTTTATATTATCTTGAATAAGTTCGTACTTGAGCATAATCGGTTTGGAGGAAGGGGGTTAAATTTTTAGTTTGGTCGTTTTTTTTTTAATATTTACAATAGAAAATAATGTTGAAACCCACATAATAGGTAAAATAAAACTACACAAAAAATGTTAATATCATTTTTCTCCAGCGCGCCTTATCTCCCCCAAAATGTATAAAATTGTTTGTAGACAACTTTTTATTATTTAAAATATAGCAAAAATTTAAAAACCTCATAAAAGGTAAAATAAATACACAAAAAATGTGATTATCATTTTTTTTAAGCTTAATGTATACTTAAATAAACTAAACCAAAAAAAAAATTACCATCCACTACTACCCTTTAAAATATCAGCCCGTGTGCATATTTTGCAATTTCAACATAAGAATTCCTCCTCGCATATCAGATCAGTAGTTAAATTTTGCTTTAGTTGTTGTTTTTTTTTTAATTTTTAGATCCAAGACACGAATGAATCGAAAATACAAGAAAGCGGCCTAGAAGAGTCTGTGGATTCAGAAAATCTTGCTCAGATTCCAATGAAGGAGACAGAAAATTCCGTTTTGCCGGTAGAAAATCTATTGGGCAATGAAAAAGAAAAATCTGTTGCACCAGGTAGTATAATGGTAGTACCTACGGAAGGGCCCGATGGTAAAATGGAATATAAAGTGTATATAGTAAACCAGGATAAGAAAGCAACACTTTTGGATCTTGATAATGATATGCTTTCAAAAGTTATTGACTTAAAGCTAAAAAGTAATAATGCTCAAAATATATCATCTACATGTGATAATGATCTGTCAGGTAAGGAAATGAATAAAAATGAACCATAAAAAATAGGTACAGTTCATTTCATTTAGTTGAACGGTCATTTCGAATTAAAAAAAAACTCTACAAAGTTTTTCTTGTCCATGAGGGAACAAAAAATAAAATTTACCGTATTTTATTTAATTATTAGTAGCTAAAAAAGTTACTAGGTTTAGTTTACCTTTGTAAGTAGATCTTCTGGTGGAAAACGGCATTTTGCGTAAATTTTAAATATCGTATATGTCTTGAGAAAATAGGTTATATTTTTATCATATAATTCAGACAGAATTTAAACTTCTGCAATGTTTATATAATTATTATAAAAACATAATAAAATGTATGTTCTGAGGCTTTGCCCAAATATAACAAAGAAAAGTGAAAAAAAATTTACAAATGTATTTTAAAGCATGATTGGAAAATACCTTAGAAGTCTTTATATGCTGTATATCCACCAAAATTTATCACTTATTTATCACTTATTTATTATTCACTTATTTATTTTATCCGTAAATTATATCACTTTGTTTGCTTATATAAAATTTATAGAGCCATTAAAAAAAAAACACGAAATTTTATTTCTGACAGTGACAAGAAAAAAATCATTTTGAAAAACTTCAAAATTAATACCAAGATTGCAACCTTAGTCAAAACAAATAATATTAGCACCACTCATAAAAATCAAAAGTAGTTACTAATGATAAAATGAAATGGAGTATCTACGTGTGAGTGAGTTAGGCCCGGTTCCGATTGGTTAAAATCCATTTTTTTTTAGCATTTGTGAGGCTTTTGTGATCCGAAAATTCTCTGATATTGTTTTTTTTAGGGTCACTCGATCAGTTGTTGCTTTGTCTAGTGTTTTGGTGGTTAGCCCTTTGAGTTTCTGGTAATTTTTGCCTGGCCAAACCAACCAACCAACCACCAAAACACACTAACACACAAAGTAGACAAAGCAACAACCGATCGAGTGACCCTAGGGTTTTTACCATTGTTTAGTTAAAGAGTTGCTTGAGTGGCTATAACTTCGCCGTTTTTCGATTTTTTTGTTTTTAATATATTTGACTTCGGAAATTTTACGTGATTTCAATGATAAAAACTAAGTAGTTAAATCAAAAAATAAATAAAAGGACGACATTAGGCACTCGAGCAACTGTTCAATAAAAAACCATATAATATCTTTAATAATAACTGAAAATTTTTGGATCAAAATGTGGTCTGAAAAAAAAAATAACATATATACACATCGCCAAAATTTTTGTGTCGACTTAAAATAACAATAAATGTTTAAAAATGTATTTTTTTTTATCCAAATCTATGTCATGATAAATAACCTTTAAAAAAAAGTAAACAATTAAAATTAATTAAAACTTAAATCTAAATAAATTAAAAATAAATAAAATACTTAACCTAAATTTATGTCAACGCCTCCACTTGTATCGCCAAATGTACCTAAAACGCTGATGGCGTTACCTCTCTGTACTGCTATACTTATTTTTTTTCCTAAAGTATAAGCCTTCATATGGAGTTATCTCATTAAGGCGTTTTGAAATGTTAGACATGAGAATTTTGGTATCGGGTCCGAAAGAACCAAAGGTTTCAATAGCTATAGGAGAAAATAAATAGTTTTTTGAAAGAGCACTGTATCTGTCATACTTAGTATTTTCTGCTTTTTATGCGGCAGACCCTGCATTGTTGGAGCCTGCCGCTATATAAGACATAGCTAACGTGTCAGAGCAATAATAAATAATAATTGATACAATTTTTTTAAATTTAATTCCATGAAAAAAAAAACGTCGAAAAAAACTTTGCATGTGATAAAGTATTTCAACAAAATGCAGAATTTAATTGGGGCTACGTTACTAAGTTAAGTATTCCATCTCAAATCAGATTAAAAAAACGGAGCAGAGTATTGTTTAAAGTTGTACATACTATTTTATATTAAGTTAAATATGACCTACATTGAAATAGGTATATTTAAGATCTCAGTCTTGTTTAGTTAAGAATATCAGTAACTTTTAAGCTTGGCTTGCTGTAAAGACATATATTTGTTTACATAAATTAAATAATTTTAAATAGACAATTATTTGTATTAGAATCTAAGCTTAGTATTACTTATAAGTAATACTATTTTTCAATGCCATAATTTTGCTGTAAACGATAATAAAATTTATAAAAAATTTACTAATACTCATTATTTCATTACATTTTCTTGTTTTTCTTTTTTATTATTTTTGAATGGCGATTAACTTTTTGAATATATTTTATCATACAAGGACGAAAAATACTGTTTTTTTAGCGATTACGAAGATTGGAGCTTGAAGAGCGAGGTGGGGAACCGTAATCGCCCTAAAATCTGTCCGTGTATCATACACTATTTTTTATTCGATTCTAACATTATTTACTTAATCTTTTCTAGTTGTCGTGGTTTGAACGACCTTAGAGTAAAAATTCGTATAAAACCAGCCCTAGTATTTGTAATTTTATAAAATTTAAAAGCCTTGATATCTATATTTTTTCTTTTTGAGTATCAAAATAAGCCTGAAAAATCTTAGCCTGATTAAAAGTTTCTAACCCGTGCCAACAAGGCCCCGAAATTGCGCCTCAATTCCGAAAAGGTGCATTTTCTATTAATTTGTGCTACTGACGAATTATATAAAATAAAAAAGTTTTTATGTTACTTTTTTTTTCTTTATAAACCTATTTTAGTTATTTTAAAATATTACGATAATCTACGCAACGAGTATGGGTCTAGACGCCATTTAACCAACATTTTGTTGTGATTCATGTTACAATGTTAAATGGCGCTTAGACCCCATACTCGTTGCGTAGATTATCGTAATATAATAATATACTTATATAATCTGTTATTTGTTGAAATACAAGACAGTCTTGTAATTAACAGTACATTTTTTTTTAATTATCCTTTAACCAGTGAGATCAAGAAGGGAAAGACTGCACCAATTTTTACTAAACTGAAGGTTTTAAAAAGAAACCACTTATTAAACATTGTTACTATGGTTACGATGAACAAGTTTGTAATTTTATGTTACTTTATTGGCCTTATGGTTTGGTTGCTATAAAGTTTTTTCTTAATTCCCGAAAGTTTGATCGAGTGCAATCTTTCCCTTCTTGCTTTCACCGGTTCAATTACAAACACCAGGGCTAGTTTTATACGAATTTTATCGATATTTGTGTGATTTTAGGATTTTTAGGGCCCTAAAAGTACCCCTTAGGGTTGTCTGTGTAAATGTATCCAAACCTAGAAAAGATTAGGTAATTTTTTGTTTTTGACCACCCTATTCTATATTTTTAATCTTTATTTTGAAAATTGAAATCGTTAGTGATTTTTAAGTTAATTATTAAACAGTTGGTATTTTCGATCATTCGCATTTTTGTGCAGAAGAAAACTACGCGTTGGCTTCAGGTTAGGAATTTAGCCGCGAAGCGAGTTAGTTTCAAAATGTCGGAGAAGCAACTAGCAAATCGTTCGTGAAAAATGTCGGTATCTTTTAAAATCGTCTTTTAATACTCGAAAAGTCGTTACAATATTTGTTGTTAAAAATCACCTATTCTTGGTGTCAAATACTCTCGTTCCAAACCCATATTTATCCTCACACAACCTCAACACGAAGACTCCACCTGTGCACAGGAAACCAGATCAGCATCAAAGCTTCAGAAAAAGGTCAGTGAAATCCCTATTTATCCCTTTTACCCTTATTTACAACCCCCCAAGCAGTTCACTATCGCTCGTTTCCTTTTCGTTAATTTAAAGTCGCTAAATGCCAGGTTGGTGAGTTATCGAAGGGCTTAGTTTTTTTTATCTAACCTGGACTAATCTTAATAAGTTAATTTGCATTTTTGACAAAAAAAATGACGTTTAGGGTTCAAATGTCATCACTGATTCAGTTTCAATCAATCAACGTCGACTATTTTACTTTTCGCACTAGTACGAGAAATCAATGTTTTTATACAAAAGTGGCGCTTTTAGATGTAATCAAATAAAAAAATAAATAACTTGGTTCAAGCACGAACGCAATATATAAAGGTAAGAGATTCAATTTTTTTTTTAAATAAAATTTATTAAAATATATTTTAAAATATTATTTCTTTTTTGCTGACTTAGTTTTCTGAATATCTTCCTTTTCTTCCTTTTTAACAATTTCTTTTAATTGTTGTAAAGAATCCTTATATTGGCTTACAAGAGTCTCCAAATCTTCTTCAGATATAAGTGTCTGTAAAAAATGTACAAAAAATATTTTTTACAAAAATAATATTACAAAATATGTATGAACTATTAGGCAGTGCCAGTTTCCCAATGTGTATGTGTATATCAGGCCAGAAAAGTTTAAGCCAATAAAAATATGTATCCAATTTTCAAAAATATTCACGAAATACTTATGTACCAAATGTACCCAAAAATATGGACAAACTTAACTATGCTTGTCCTCCATAAAGTCTAAAAAATATAAACGACTTTTATTAAAAGTATTTAAAAATTACACTTTTAGCACTGCAAAATATTTATTTTATACCCAGCTTATAGTGACGACGTGCATATTTTACAACACGGTGCGCCCTGTTAAAATTGACGGAAACTTTTTGATATTTTTAATTTTTTTTTTAATTAAATATCACAAATTTGAGTAAATCCATATATTTTTAGTTGTATTGAATTTTTATGAATCAACTGACGTTTTTATAAACTTATGTAAATATCTAAAACCATTATTTTTTTATTTACTTTTATCTATGGGGGGGGGCATTAAAAATATTTACCATTTCCGAGGCCCGATATACCGGGTGATCCAACGAAAACTTTAACTTCGGATAAAATCGAAACTAAAGACTTTTCGAAAAAACGCCGAAACAGGTAAATTTTTATTTTAAGGGCGACATCTTTTGAGATGTAACCAATAATTGACGCAACTACCCCCACTACTCAGGGTAAATTTTATTTTAAGGGGGACATCTTTTGAACCGATTTTAAAAAATAAAACTTTGTTATAACCAGAATAAGAGAACCTTTTCAATAATGTATTAAATGTCCCACATTCCCATTTAAGATTTCCGAAATGGTAGTTCCTGAGTGGTGGGAGTAGTTACGTCAATTATTGGTTTGTCAAAAGATGCCCCCCTTAAAATATTTTTTTTTTCGAAAAAGTCATTAGTTTCGATTTTATCCAAAGTTATAGTTTTTGTTGGATCACCCAGGATGTAAAAATAATCTAAAATACGAATATTTACCTCGACTATATTAGTTTTATCAGCTTGGACTAACATAGATTGAAAGTTAGCTAACTGCGTTTTATGCAATAAAGTTACAGCCACGCCATTTTCACCAGCTCTCGCAGTGCGACCAGCTCTGTGAATGTATGTTTTTAAGTGTTTTGGTGCTGAATATGATATTACACATTGGACATCAGGCAAATCTATACCTCTTGCCAAACTGTCTGTACAAACCAACCTAAAATATTTTAAAAATAAGCCGTGATGCTACGCATTCCATTATATATATTGTAAATGGTATATTGCATTTTCTCAAATATTAAAATATATATATATATATATATATATATATATATATATATATATATATATATAAAAAAAAAAAAAAAGATCTTTTTAAAAAAAAATCGAAAAAATTTTTTCAATAACTTTTATTTTTTTTTGCGAAAAACGGAAAAAAATTTTCAAAAAAAAAACTTAAAAAAAAAATCAATTTTTTTTTATTTTCTTTTTGCGAAAAACGAAAAAAAAAATATATATTTTTTTATTTTTTTTTTAAAGTTTAACTCCCCATAACTTTTTTGTTTTTGGGGGGATTACATTGAAAAATAATAGGGGTCTTCCCCTCATAGAACTTGATTTTTCCTGAAAATTTCGAGTCGATCGGATAATTCGTTCTGGAGTTATCGTGTCTACAAAAATCGTGACATCGGACGGACAGACGGACATTTTCAAAATTTCTTATTTTTTCATGAAACACATTTGTATCCAAGAATTTGTTGTCTAGGACGTTTTTTGACGATTTTGGGAAATTCGAAACTACCGTATATTACTCTAGCTTCGTTTTTTATTAAAAAAAACAAATGCTAAACGAGCTTTCGAAAAAGAAAAAATAAAAAAATTGTTGATATTTTTTTTAGTTTTTTTAAAAATTTCTTTTTAAGTATTTGAAAAATACACCATTTACTGTGAATAGTATACAGTGCGGTCCAAAAGTCACCCCCCCTTTTAACTTTTGAACGAGTTGAGATATCGACTTCAAATTTAGAACTCTTAAACAAGACAACTTAAACTATCTTTTAGCATATATTTGATATTTCAGCTCTTAAAATGTGGGCAGGGGGGGACATTTTTTTTAATGGAAAGGGGGCCGTGTGATACATCATTTTAAAGCTTATAAAATTCTCTATTTAAACTAACATTTTAAATTTTTTAAAAAATGTTTTTTAAGGTTTTGATTTTTCAATTTTTTGTGCTAAACCATTAGATTTTTTAAGTTTTTTTTATAAATTTTTATTTATGTCAACTAAAATTAGTTTAAAAGTATAATTAAATTTTTTATGATGAAATTAGGCATTTTTAAAAAATGATTTGTTTTTTTTTTAGAGGAATTTTGACATTAATACCCATTTTCAACCCCATTTTAAAACCATTTTTTTTTTAATTTAAAAATATGGAGTTAAATGGAGAATTTTATAAGCTTTAAAATGATGCATTGTACGACCCCCCTTTCCATTTAAAAAAATGTGCCCCCATGCCCACATTTTAAGAGCTGAAAGTATTAAATATATGTTAAAAGATAGTTCAAGTTGTCTTATTTAAAAGTTCCAAATTTGAGGTCGATATCTCAACTGGTACAAAAGTTAAGAGGGGGGGGGTGACTTTTGGTTTGGACTTTTTCAAATTTAGAACTCTTAAACAAGACAACTTAAACTATCTTTTAGCATATATTTGATATTTCAGCTCTTAAAATGTGGGCAGGGGGGACATTTTTTTAAATGGAAAGGGGGCCGTGTGATACATCATTTTAAAGCTTATAAAATTCTCTATTTAAACTAACATTTTAAATTTTTTTAAAAATGTTTTTTAAGGTTTTGATTTTTCAATTTTTTGTGCTAAAACATTAGATTTTTTAAGTTTTTTTTTTATAAATTTTTATTTATGTCAACTAAAATTAGTTTAAAAGTATAATTAAATTTTTTTATGATGAAATTAGGCATTTTTAAAAAATGATTTGTTTTTTTTTAGAGGAATTTTGACATTAATACCCATTTTCAACCCCATTTTAAACCCATTTTTTTTAATTTAAAAATATGGAGTTAAATGGAGAATTTTATAAGCTTTAAAATGATGTATTGTACGACCCCCCTTTCCATTTAAAAAAATGTGCCCCCATGCCCCCCTGCCCACATTTTAAGAGCTGAAAGTATTAAATATATGCTAAAAGATAGTTTAAGTTGTCTTATTTAAAAGTTCCAAATTTGAGGTCGATATCTCAACTGGTTCAAAAGTTAAGAGGGGGGGGGTGACTTTTGGACCGCTCTGTATAATGGAATGCGTAGCATAACATATCTTCACGGCTTGGTTTATCCTTCGCAGCTCGTTGAGCATTTATTTATTTTTTAATAAAAAACGAAGCGCTCAGTAGATTTTTTTAATTTTCTCTGAAAATCATATAAATGGACGGTACTATCGAATGGTAAAGGAATTTCAGGGTTTCCAAACAAACAAAAAATACCTCCAAAAAAGCACCGTGTATACCCAACGTTAAAAATAGGAATTTATTAGATAATAAAAAACTAAATGCGACAAAACGAAATGCAAAAAAACGCTTGTAAGGATCTTTTTTAGAAATGGAGTTATCGAGTTTACAGACAGACAGACGGACGCAATTTTTTTGCCGATTTTGACTCGAAAGGTCTTAAACGTCGAGACTTGACTTGACGATGATTTTAATACAACGACACTTAGTACTAGTAGTAGTACTACTAAGTGCCGATGTAA
Source organism: Brachypterus glaber (assembly GCA_958510825.1). Taxonomy (NCBI): domain Eukaryota; kingdom Metazoa; phylum Arthropoda; class Insecta; order Coleoptera; family Kateretidae; genus Brachypterus; species Brachypterus glaber. The sequence goes on along the minus strand of OY294049.1, from coordinate 26,010,673 downwards.
TTTAACCCGTTATTTTTTTGAATTTTGCGGTATAAATTTTTAATTTGGTATAATATACTTACAAATCAATTTTTCCCTTAGAAAATTTTGATATCAAATCATTCCTACTTTGCATCTTTAAATGAGACGAAATTTCTTGAATCGTCAATTCATCTTTAAACAAAGATTTTAAGAGTAACATCAGTCTATGGGCACTTTCAACTGAATGAGTGAATATCAATGTTCTTCTTAGTTTTTCCATTTTGATGAATTTATACAAAACCAAAGGTTTCAAATCCAATGTCGTGACAATGTATTTTTCTGTTAGCTCCTTAGGTGTTGTATATTTTCCAATAAACGTATCCAGATTAACATCTTCGTCGGTAGATTTGCTGTTTTCAACAACAGACGTGAATAATTTTGGCTGGAATAGTGATAGTTTTTGTAGTTTTTCCGGATCTTGAGATAACGTTGCGGAAAATAATAATTTCTGTGGAGGTTTTCTCTTTTCTAATGACAATAAATTTAGGATCTTTCCAGTATGTGCACTAGTCTCTAAAAGAAAATATATAATATATATCGTGTGGTTCAAGTCACCCAAATCCAAATTTGGAACTCATATCTTTTTGCATATGTTTGATATTACCTATTAAATTGTGGAGGGAGCATGGGGGTACATTTTTTTAAACGGAAAAAGGGGTCGTGTGATACATTATTTTAAAGCTTATAAAATTTTTTGTTTAACCATATATTTTTTTATTTTTTATTTATTTCTTTTAGGATTTTGATTTGTCATTTTTTTTTTTGCTAAATAATGCGATTTTTTAAGAATTTTTTGTAAATTTTTATTTATATTAATTAAAATTAGTTTAAATGTATAATTTAAGTTTTTGTAACTTTTATTTTTCAAAAATTGTTTGATTTTGACGAAAATAATATATTATTTTCGTCAAAATATAATAATAATAATAAAAATAAGGTTTTTAATTAATAACTTTGGTACCCTTTGAGATAGAGCGATGAGGTTTTGCATGTGAACCCTATAAGGCGCAAAACTATTTTTTTTTTTTTTGAAAACTGTAGTTTTTTTGTTACCTAGGCAATGCGCAATAAGTGGTCTAACACAGTACTACATCGACTTTTAATATCCTGAAATTTCACTAAAGGTGAAAATCATGCAACCATTTAGCCTATGGTCTGTTTCATCAAGCAAGAGAGTAAATTAAAAATCGCACAGTGAATATTTTCAAAACAGATTCGAATATTGCATGTGCGAATATACTGCATAGATTATTTTATAAAACATAACTATATTCTATACACAAACATATACTATTCAAACCTGTAAAAATATTTACTGTGCGATTTTTAATTTACTTTCTTGCTTGATGAAACAGACCATAGTATGACCCTAAAAGTCCATATAGGGACCACAAACACCTAAAGGGTTAATAAGGCTTAACTTAAAAATATTTTAACCAGGGGCGTTCTAAACGGGGGGCCTTATCAGTTTTTTGCCCCAAACTTTTTTGTAGTTTTATTATTGGTGTTTTTTGTGCGTTTTTTGATGTAAAATCATAATAAGACTGCAAACACCGTGTATACAATTCTAAAGAACTTAAAAAAATATCTGTCCGTATGTAACGTTTTCTTGTACGTTTGGACTTTTTTGTCCGTAAGATCTCAAGAAAGAAAAAAATTTAATAATTAATATTAAAAAAAAAATCGAAAATAGTGGAAGAAAACTCCAATCCTGATTGGTTGATATCAACTTATTTTTTTTGGGAAAAATTAGTTTTATTAAAAAGATCAATCATACCAAATTTAAAAAAATCCCCCCAAAAAAAATTACATTAAAAAAAATCGTAATTTTTTCAGGAAAAATACTTTTATAAAAAGAAAATGAAAGGAAAAAATAAAAGGAAACGTGCGATCAATGTAATTTTTTTAGCAAAATTTAAACATTCAATCATACGAAGTTTAAAAATTTGAAAACAAAAAGTTATAGGGGGCGCCACTTAAAGATTAAAAATATCCCAATACAATTCAATTAATTAAGCTAAAACTTTACCAGTAAAAAATATAACTTGCAACTGCGAGGATTATACTGTAGAATGCGAAGCATTATACACGGTGTATTTGAAATAGGGTCCGAAATTTAAAGGGGAGGTTCTACATCATAAAATCTGACAAAAAGTTCTCATAAAGACATGTCTAAAAATGCGTCGTAAGGGAGCTAAGCCCCTTTGAAAGTGGCTAAAAAATTCGGTTTTTAATAACTCAGGAATCCTTTGAGATATAACAACGAGGTTTTGAACGTGAGCTAATCTTAATAAGGCCCATCTTTGCATGTCATTTTAATGTACTTATTTTAACCAGGGGTTTGCGAAGCGGGGGTGGCCTTATGAGTTTTTTGTCCCAAACTTTTTTTTGTAACTTTTTTGTAATGTTATTTTTGGGATATAATTCCTCAGGTCAAAATACATAAAACATGTATTGTTTAAGTTTTGTTAGGGATTTTTGCCCAGTTGACCTGCCAACACCTCAACGTGCGATTTTAGGATTGTCACATGAAACGCGGTGACAGTTGCTATCAAGTAGTAATTAGCTCGGGACGCAGCGCGTACGTCGATATTGTCAATCGCCGCCGGCCATTGCTGTTTCGGTCACTCGCTATGCAAAAAGGAGATTATAGATACCATCTATGATATACAGTTCCACTTCAACACAACATTTTCGCGTTACTGAATATAGAGACAGGGCCTATCCATCACCACTTCTGAGCTCAGACATCACAAGAAAATCTAACATCAAGGTAAGTCCAATCTCTATGTTTTACGCATTTTCTTATCTCAAATTGTCGTTTTGAGACCTCAGGGTCCAACATCTATCTTGTTGTAATACTGTAGGATTAACCGTTTTCGAGAAAAATTCAGGTAAAGGTGAAATTTCACGGTTCGAATACAAAAAATTAAATACTAAAATGTTGAAAACAAAAATTTCAATAATGCAGGAGAATGTACATAAAAAATTAAGAAAAAAAACTCTTGGCATGGCCCCCATGCCCCCCCTTAAATCCGCCCGTGATCTCCCTTACGACGCATTTTTAGACATATGTCTATAGGAACCTTTTGTCATATTTTATGATAAAGAATCTCCCCTTAAAATTTCGGACCCTATTTCAAATACACCGTGTATACTTCGCCGCTTGTTTAATATTTACCTTCATGATAGATATGATTTTCCAAGTGATATAGCCAGTCATTTTGTACTGTGTCTAAAACTCGATCGGCTTCGTCAATAATTAAAAATTCCAAATATTGTAAGTTAAACCCTTTTGTCGATTTCAAGTGATCTACCAAGCGACCGGCTGTACAGACCAGAATGTCGACTTTGCTTACCAAACCAAATGCTTCATCTACAAAAAAATACTGTTTCTTCATAATTTAAAAAAAAATGTTATATTATACCATTATTTATGTAAAACATTTTGAATAAAGGTGCGCGCCGCCGGAAGATATTTCATGCCTATTCAAGCTGTAGCTGTAGCTTCAGTATCAATGTTTTATTTTTTCTACTAAAGAAGAAATTGATTTTTGTAATTTTGCTTAGAAGATAAGTTTAAATATTCAAGCTATTTAAACTTTTTCAAAGGAAAGTTTTGCATTATTAAAAAAATATATTGCTTTTTTTACGTTTCTAGATGTTTTGTATCCAAAAAAATTACTACTATATTACCTACTGGGTGAGTTTTATTTATGCCCAGCCCCAATTAAGATTAATCTTCATTTGATAAAAACGAAAAAGTCCAAAATTTGCGTTACGTAAGTAAAAAATCCAAACGTTCCCTTATATAATTTTACATTGGCTATAAAATGGCGAATTTATTTTTTTTGTTTCACTTCCGGTTTCACCGGAAAAAATTACAGGGTGTACCATTAAAAAAAAAACATTTATACCACTTCCGGCGAAACCGGAAGTAAGACAACAAAATTGAATCTGTCATATAGCCAATGTAAAATTATATACATCACTTAAGTTTCGGTTTTTTTTTTGGAATGAAGATTAATCTTACTTTTACGGGTGGACATAAATAACACTCACCCAGTAAAGAGAAAATAAAAAAATACGCACTTTCTAAAACTAGATGCTTTTGCAAAAAATTAGTACTATATTACCTATACCAAAAAGAGAAAATAAAAAAATACGCACTTTCTGAAACTAGCTGCTTTTGCTCATTAGCAAAAGCAGAATTTGAACCAGTCAATAAAAATGATTCTAAATTCGTGTTGTGTGAATACTGCCTAAAAGTTCTGTACACTTGATTAGCCAGGTCTTGAGTGGGTAAAATTACTAGTGCTCGAATTCGTTTTATAGTATGCCGTTTTAAAATCTGGACCACTGGTAATACAAAAGCTAGTGTTTTTCCACTTCCTGTGGGAGCTGAAACACAAATATCTCTAGGAATGACTACTGGTTTGTGTCTATTAGCTTCAATAAGCCACGGAATCACTGTTGCTTGAACTGGAAAAAAATGGTGCACACCATTTAATTTTAACAGCTTTTTCAAATCTTTGTCTATTTCCTTGATATCTGAGATTTTTATCTGTAGATCTTGAAGATTTACGGAAATAATTGTTGGGTGCAACAACCACTTGGGTAGAACTCGCTTTACCTAGAATTACAATTAAACACATTTATTATCTGTGTTTGCGTAATTCCGTCTGAGAGGAATTAGTCACAAAAAATATTTCTATAAGAAGTTTTAATAAATACCTTCTCTTTCTTGTCAAATTTATCAGTTCCTAATATAGTAAATCCTTCTAGAGCAGATTCATCTAATTTTAGTTTTTTCTTTTCATTTTCAATAGATAGTTCCTCAGTTTCATTATTTTTTGTTGTGATTATCTCCTTTTCTTTCTTCTTATGTTTTTTACTCACTGTATTACCTTTTAATTGTTCCCTCTGAATATATTCTTGTTGTCGTTCCTTTGCTCGTATTCTTTTTTGCCTATTCCTCTCGATTTTAGCTTGTAGTTTAGCTAATTTTTCTTGTTCGTCATCCTTTGATACATTTTGAGAACCTTCATGTCTAAAATATCATGGGTTACTTCTTGTATTGTAATATTTTTAAAGTTTTACCTGTTTACAACGAATAATTCCATTTTATACTTTACGACAACATGCTTTTAAAAAAGTAGGGTTAGGATTTTGTTGACAGTTAAATATCTGCTGACATCTAAATATTTAACAGTTTACTTGCCTAAACTTAAAAAGCAGTTTCCTGTGTAAAACAAATGGTTTTACCGTAGATATCGCCATTAAAGTTGTAGTTTCCTTTAACACAAACTAATGCCCTCTGTGCTTATAATTGTGAAGTAAAAATATAAACAAAAAATTTAAAATAACTTTGGAAAACATTTAGAATAGAAATCAAAGAATTTTTTGTCTAGGACGTTTTTGGCGATTTTGGGAAATTTTGTTTTTTAACATATATGCATAATATTTAGCATACACGTCTTTGGCATTTTTGAATAAAAAAAAGTCTGGCAACACTGCACGCATGCCCAGTTTTAAATTTATTGGCGGTTAGCTGGGTTGTCATTCATTTTACTTAGCTGTCAAATCTGTATCATTTTTTTTATAGTTTCAATTTCTAAAAGAAAAATAGTTATTTATAGGTACTTAAATTTATACTTCTTTATAGATATTTATATTTCATGTGAGTATACTGTATAAATTCCACGTTTTTGTTGTTATAACCTATTTTGTGTTTAGGACTTATGAGGAAAAATCACAATGAATTTAGCGTGTGTGATATGCAGTGATTTATTTAGCCCTACAGCAGAGGTATATTTAACACAATGCGGGCATATGTTTCATTATACATGCTTGCTGAACTGGATTGAAAGGTATAATTTTTTATAACAGTTTTAGTTAGGGTCACTTCATTTTAGTCATACTTTGTTCAGACCAAGTACAGAAGATCAAAGTAAACCCAGATGAAGTGACCCTAGTTATAGTTTGTGAGCTTTTTGATAGAGCCACCTGACAGGGGCTCCTCATCCAAAACATACAATATACCTAATTGTACATTATAGCTTAAATCATATAATTATGTTGTTGAACAGTAGAGGGGGATGTTAAAATAAAAAAATAAAATGAAGTGATTAGTGAACTGCATATGCGGTACCATAGTGTTCTACAGTTTTCATCCACATATGCGGCTGCCTAATTTTACAGACATGGCGCCTGCGGTTCTCAACTGATTTGACATTAATACTGTTTCCTTCCTGATTTGACATTAATACTGTTTCCTTCCTTTATTTTTTGAGTTAAGACATTTTGCAAATATCTAATACAAAAATATAATTTTAAGAGAACACAATTTTATTATATTAAAAATGCACAACAGATTATAGAATTTTTGTCCTAAATAAATGATTTTATTATTTAAAAGCAAAATAAGGCATAATTTTTAAAACACAAAGTTTAGAATGGATCAATCAGTCAAATGTGTAAAAGTCACTTTTCGCAAGTGTTAGGAAGATTTTTTCTATGAGCAAAGTTAACAATTTTTTTTTTTTTTTAATTTTATGAACTATATTTTTATGATTTTTTTTTTTAATTGTTGGTTTTAGTTCCCATGTAAATAAAAAGGCTAAACAAAGTAAAATGCGACTCAATTTTTTCTTTGATACTTTTGGATTCCTGAATTTATTTCAATGCAATACTATATTTAACGTGAATAATGTGATGTTAAACTTAATTTTTTTCTGTGATACCTAATATTAAAACTTATATTGCTGTGATACCTAATATTAAAACTTATATAGCTTGGGATTATTTACTAAAACCAGACACTTATCATCCACCTCTTGTATTTAATTTAATATTTGATGAAAAGCCTAGTTTAATGAGTTTTAATTTCTAAAATTATAACTTTAATTAAGTTGATTATATTAGGTTTAATAATTTGTAAGCTACTTTTAATTGGAAACTATTATAGAGTATAATACTCAATAGTGATATTAATACAAATAAGATGGGGCAGGGTGGAGGTTTAATACACACTCAAAGCTGAATTACCATGAGATATATATAAGCACTAATAAGTATTTGCTTAAATTAAAATATACCTATATTTGTAGGGCCAAAACATGCCCACAGTGTCGGCATAGATGTACTGAAAAAACTATATATAAAATATATTTTAATGTTTCAAATACAGACAGTATTGTTGAAGATGTTGGATCCTTACAAAACATGGTAGATAATTTAAAATTACAATTAAGCTTAAAAACAAAAGATATTACTATATTCTCAGATAAATATAAAAAGCAGAAAACAGTAAATATTAACCTTAGGTAAGTATACTAATACAATTCATATTGCTGTAACATTTTGTCATATCACAATAACAAGGTTCTATCTGACATTGGTAGATTACTCCAAGTGGGAGGATTGGTGTAGTGGACTGAGTTCGATTCTCACCGGCGCCGATTTGCCTTTTTCAGTTAATTAATAATTGAAATTTGGCGAAGGCGTAAGTGTTGTACATAGCAATCACTGGGTTGTCGCGCACAACTCTAATAGAGGCGTGGCTTCAAACCAAGAGTATTTTCTTTTCAAACTTTTTGAAACTTTATAATCGCACTTTATACACAGGGTGTCCCAGAACTCGCGTCCATCCTTGAAGGTCCAAATACTACATAAAAAAATATGAAAAAAAATTATATAAACGTAGACCCGCAAATCGGTCCTAATATGGCCCATTAAAGGGGATACCAAAAATAGGGTTTTTCTTTAATATCTCTGGAGCCCTTTGAGCTAGAATGACGAGATTCGGCATGTGGCTTAGTATTATTAAGGACAATTATTTTAAGTTATTTTAGTTTGTAAATTTTGCCTAGGCGTGCGAAATGTCTGTGGCTTACCACATTTTTGTCAAAAACTTTTTTCAGTGTAAATTTTTTGCATTTTTTTAGAATTATAAATTCTCTAAGTAAAAATACATGAAAAATATCTTCTTTGTGTAATACCGTAAAAGCAACTTTTTCCGAGAAAAATCAATTTTAAAAAAAATTGCAGGACATACCCCTGAAAAGTGTTACTATTTAAAGAGTCCATAACTCAGTTAATATTTATTTTTGGGCCAGGGTGTAAAGAACTTTTTTTTTTAGTTTTTAATGTGTATTCGCACTGCAGTGTTAAATTACACACCCCCACAAATAAAATCTGCTACCCGAGCTAAACCACCATACCTATACGTTTTTGAGGTCGCTGAATCCGAATCCGGGGTCAGTTTGACCTCAGGTCAGGATCAATGTCAATTGAAGGTCAAAATGAAGAAAACCATTGGATCGGAGAAAACCTCTACTCTTAGACATTTTTGAGGTCGCTGAATCCGAATCCGGGGTCAGTTTGACCCCATCAGGTCAGGATCAAGGTCAAGTCAAGGTCAAAATGAGAAAAAAACATTAAATCGGCGTGAACCACTACTCTAACGTTTATGGGGTCGCTAAATCCGAATCCGGGGTCGTTTTCATCCCATCAGGTGAGGATCAGGGTCAAACGAATTTGTCCAAACAGAGTTTTGTGTCAAACATTGGATCGGAGAAAACCTCTACTCTTAGACGTTTTTAGGGTCGTTGAATCCGAATCCGGGGTCAGTTTGACCACATCAGGTCAGGATCAAGGTCAAGGTCAAATTGAGAAAAAAAAAACATTGAATTCGCAAAAAATAAAATCTGCAACCCAAAATGAGAACAAAAAATAAATCGGCGTGAACCACTACTCTAAGACGTTTGTGGCGTCGCCAAATCCGAATCCGGGATCATTTTCATCCCATCAGGTGAGGATCAGGCTCAAACGAATTTGTCCAAACAGAGTTTTGTGTCAATTTCTAAATAGTTACATTGCATGTATACAGTGCGGTCCAAAAGTCACCCCCCCTTTTAACTTTTGAACGAGTTGAGATATCGACTTCAAATTTAGAACTCTTAAATAAGACAACTTAAACTATCTTTTAGCATATATTTGATATTTTCAGCTCTTAAAATGTGGGCAGGGGGCATGGGGGACATTTTTTTAAATGGAAAGAGGGGCTGTGTGATACATCATTTTAAAGCTTATAAAATTCTCTATTTAAACTAACATTTTTAAATTTTTTAAAAAGGTTTTTTAAGGTTGTGATTTTTCAATTTTTTGTGCTAAAACATTCGATTTTTTAAGTTTTTTTTTTATAAATTTTTATTTATGTCAACTAAAATTAGTTTAAAAGTATAATTAACATTTTTTTATGATGAAATTAGGCATTTTAAAAAAATTATTTGTTTTTTTTTGGGGAATTTTGACATTAATACCCATTTTCAACCCCATTTTAAACCCAATTTTTTTTTAATTTAAAAATATGAAGTTAAATGGAGAATTTTATAAGCTTTAAAATGATGTATTACACGACCCCCCTTTCCATTTAAAAAAATGTGCCCCCATGCCCCCCTGCCCACATTTTAAGAGCTGAAAGTATTAAATATATGCTAAAAGATAGTTTAAGTTGTCTTATTTAAAAGTTCCAAATTTTAAGTCGATATCTCAACTGGTTAAAAAGTTAAGAGGAGGGGGGGGGGGGTGACTTTTGGACCGCTCTGTTGTATATACACGGTGTCCCACGGTAGACAAATCAGTCAAATTGTGGCGTTATTATCAAAGCTATTAAAATATATTTTTTACCAGTCAATATAGACCTAGTTACCTTCAATTTACGCCAGAAAAAAGTGTTGTACTTTTTTCTGTTTTTAGGCTAGAGCAACAAGATTTTTTTTTAGCATAATAACATTTTTTAACGCCAAAATTTAAAAAAATAATATCATTTCTTTATCATATGATAGTTTTTTTTACTAAAAACAATAGTTTTCTATTTAAATTTTTAATTTTAGAAAACGGTAAAAAATGGTAAGTGCATTATGAAATTACCCCGCTAATGTAAAAGAGAGGATGCTATGAAAATAAATGTTTGCAAATATGACGTTCACGATAAAAATAAATGTCAAATCTAATGTTATAAATTAGATTTTTACTTAGACTTAGTAAGGACCTTGTGGACTAGGGTATTTTATACTACAGAGTGTATTACTTAATTACTAATAAATTTTGATTTTTTGCGCTCAATCAAATTTTTTAATTGGTATGATTGGATTAATCTTAGATTAATCTTAGCAGTTTTTTTTACAAAGTCAAGTCTATATCATAATGAAAGTATTGGTAAAGCAAGTTATTATAAAACCTATTGGACAACTTATGATAAAACATGTTTTATAATTATGAGATTTTAAAAAACATAATTAATTAGCTTGTAAAGAACACCCTTCCCTCGCAGTTGCATGAAGTTGCAGCTGGTTCATATTAGCAGGGCCGGATTTAGGGGGGTGCAGGGGGTACAGATTACCCGGGGCCCGGGCTCGAAGGGGGCCCGGCGACAGAAGTTTTTAATAAACAGTTTATTTATTTATACTCCCCCAGATCGATAAGGCGTCAAAATGAGCAAATAAGTAGATCTCGTTCCAAATGGGCAATAGAAAAAATTTCGCCGCGGCAGCGCTTAAGCCTTTTTGGATTTTTGTAAAAAATAATAGTGTACTGTTACTAGTGTTTTAAAATTTGTAAAAAAATTCGCCCGCGGCGCTAGGGCTAATTTACCTACGTATTTTTTTTAGTTCAAGCTTGCAAAAGCTTAAAATTTGTAAAAAAATTTCCTGCGGCGCCAGAGCTATCAAAATTGAAAAAAAATTCGCCTGCAGCGCTAAGACTTTATTATTTTTTACATACTTAAGCTTGCTGAACTATGGAAATAAAACAGTCAGAAATTAACATAATTTGGAAAAATTTTCGACTGCGGCGCTTAGTTAATGAATGGGGACGCCGCTTCGGCCCTCAGTGCCTTAGCTGCAGGCCCGCATGGGACAATTATGTTTTGAAAAAATGGGGGCCCGAGTAAAAAGTTGCACCGGGGCCCGGGCTGGCTCTGTCCGGCCCTGCATATTAGGGTCACTTCATCTAGTCCTACTTCGTGCTTTTGTTCTTAGTCGTTTGTTTTGTTTTTTTGAACCAAACCAGACCAAAATTAGACCAAATACAGAAGAACAAAGGAAAAAAACTGTCATATTATGGGCAATTTAGTCAATTAATTTATTGTTATGTAATTAATTACGTACATTTTGGTTGGAATTAAAAGTTAAATGATACTAAGAATAATTCTCATAAGTTAAAATTTCAAATTGATTGTTATTATTAATATTATTTATTAATATGCGAAACGCAAGACGTATTTATGATATTTGAATTAATTAACTCATCATTGTGTCAAATTCCATACATCTACAAAATATTACGCCTTTCTAGAATATTTTCAGTGTTATTAGAATTGTTTTGTACAATATTTCAAATAAATCCATGTTAGTCCTTAGGTTTTCCCAAATCACTCCAGTTCTGATGAAAAAAGGTCAAAATTACGCATCTAACTTCAGAGAATCATGGGAATATAAATGCCATTTCACAAAATCTATTATTAGCAAATAATTCTAATTCTTTGCGAGTCTTCCACGATTCAAATGGATTCAAATCAAGCAGCAAGTTAATATGTATCTGCATCGATCCTCTTCCCCACATCGTCTACATAAGAAGCCCCCATTTTTAACACGATAAAGCAATTTAATTTTGTTTAGATGTCTGAGTCTGTCTGTGTATCTATCTGTCTTTTTGTAAAGTAGTTAGTCATAGTCGTTTCGTAAATGTTCAAAAGTTCTCCCATCCTCCTGAATACACATAAAAAGCCTACTTTCAAAATTATTGTGTTATTTCGTTAAATGCTTCAACGATTCTTTGACGCATATTTTGGTGGGAGCTTGTCGGTAAACCCTGTCCTTTACAAATCCCCACAAAAAAAATCACACGGGGTTAAATCGGGTGATCTTGCTGGCCAGGCAATTTGACCACCACGACCTATCCATGTATTATAAGTCTCATCCAAAAAAGTCCTCACCTCATGAAAAAAATGAGCAGGAGCCCCATCCTGCATAAAAATTATGTCATGTCGCAAATTTAGTGGTACGTCTTCTAAAAGTTCCGGTAATTCATCACGCAAAAAATTTAGGTACATATTCCCATTTAGATGCCCATTAAAAAAGTAAGGTCCAATAACCGAATCCCCCAGTACCCCTCCCCAAACATTTAAAGACCAAATCCGCTGGTTGTCAACATGCCTAACCCAATGCGGATTTTCAACAGACCAATAATGCATGTTATGCCTGTTGACAACTCCATTGCTTTTAAATGTAGATTCGTCACTAAACAAAATTTTGGTAGAAAAGTCCTCGTCATCCCCTGTTAATTCCAAAAGTTCATCACAAAATCGAACTCTATTTTCAAAATCCCTCCTATGTAACTCTTGATTAAGACATAATTTATACAGATGTAATTTAGAATTTTTAATAACCCTACTAACTGATGTGCGTGATAAATGATGTTCCCTTGCGATTATCCTTGTAGACGTGTGGGGATCATTGATAACTGCTTCTTGAATTATAGTTATAGTTTCAGGATCTTTGGTTACTGAACTTTCGCAAACTTTTTTTATGTCCCTCACTCCTCCAGTATCCAAAAATAAATTAACAATTCTT
>OY294049.1:25918148-25997817 GCA_958510825.1 Brachypterus glaber | reverse complement strand
TTTTTTTCTCTCCTAGTAGAAGTATATTTTATAAACAATTAATTTCTGTCACTTTAGATGTTTCAGTTCTTTGTGCAATTTTTACTAATTAAACCCAAGAAAATAGCTTTAAATAACTTCCTATTTATTAAATATAATTAATTATAATTATTACCAATTAATACAATTAATAATTAGCTAAATATTATTAAATATTTTTTTTTTAACTAAATTTTTAAACGTCAGTTCAAAGCTCGGTTTAAAGTATTTGTTTGAGCAAATCTCATTGATCAAGGCTACTTCATTTTTATGAAAATTTCAAGAAATATAATTTTTGTTAATAATTTATTTTATTATTTAAATAAAAATAGTTAAATAGTGCTAGTAGTGAAAAAACTAATATATAAATCACGGCAGAGAAGACTAGTATAGCCTCGCACTCTTAAATCCCTCGCTAGTTCGGGATTTAATACGCTCGGCTATAAAAAACGTCTTCTCTACCTTGGTATATAATTACTATTATGAATGTCTAGATTTTATAAAAATACTTAATTTGTGATTTAGTTACCTTACATTTTATAAAGAACATCAATATTTCCTCATGAAATGTAAAACATTGTAGAATTTCACATTTTTATATGGTAGCATATCCACAGAAATCAAATTTAATTAGTAAACTGTCAAATTTCCCTTGATTTAAAAGATGCTTGTGGTTAGGCAACCCAATAAACAGTGTTGAGCTTCCATAATAATATGTTGTATTAAATATAAAACCAAGAAAACTAAAGGTAAATAAAAAACATATTTCCTGTTGACATACATACAGGGTGTATTTGAAACAGCGTCGGAAATTTTAACAGATGATTCTACATCATAAAATATGACAAAAAGTTCCTATAAACATATGTCTAAAAATGCGTCATAAGGGAGCTACGCCCCTTTGAAAGTGGCTAAAATCGGTTTTTATTTAATAACTCAGGAACCCTTTGACATATATCAACGAGGTTTTGCACGTCAACTAATCCTACCAAGGCCCGTTTTTATGTGTTATTTTCATGTACTTATTTCAACCAGGGGTGTGCGAAACGGGGGGGGGGGGGGGGGGGCTTATCAGTTTTTTGTCCCAAACTTTTTTCTGTGTAACTTTTTTGCAATTTTATTTTTGAAATATGATTTCTCAGGTCAAAATACATAAAAAAGGTACTCTTGTTGTAATACTGTAGGATTAACCGTTTTCGAGAAAAATTCATTTGAAGGTGAAATTCCACGGTTCGAGGACGAAAAGTTAAATACTAAAATGTTGAAAACCAAAATTTTAATGATGCAGGGCGAATGTACATTAAAAACTAAGAATAAAACCTCATATACAGGTACTTCCAAAAATCAATCCTAATGGAGCTATGGTCTCCTAAATATGCACCATTTTTAAAGGGCTATGGTAGCTTTAAAGGCGTTTTTTCGACCTACATGTATGGAAACTTTTTTTCTTAGTTTTTGATGTAGAATAACATTGCATCATTAAAATTTTGGTTTTCGACATTTTAGTATTTAATTTTTCGTCCTCGAACCGTGAAATTTCACCTTCAAATGAACTTTTCTCGAAAACGGTTAATCCTACAGTATTACAACAAGAGTACCTTTTTTATGTATTTTGACCTGAGGAATCATATTTCAAAAATAAAATTTCATAAAAGTTACACAGAAAAAAGTTTGGGACAAAAAACTGATAACCCCCCCCCCCCCCCCGTTTCGCACACCCCTGGTTTAAATAAGTACGTGAAAATGACATACAAAGATGGGCCTTATTAGGATTAACTCACGTGCAAAACCTCGTTAACATATCTCAAAGGGTTCCTGAGTTATTAAATAAAAACCGATTTTTTTAGCCAATTTCAAAGGGGCGGAGCTCCCTTATGACGCATTTTTAGACATATGTTTATAGGAACTTTTTGTCATATTTGTCATATTTTATCATGTTAAAATTTCCTACGCTGTTTCAAATACACCCTGTATATACATTTTTATGCTATTTTTTCTTTTGATTTTCTCAAAAATTCTCGGAATAAGTAATAAAAATTAGAAAATATTAAATAAAGAATTCTTAAAGTTCAAACTTTATATTTTTTCGGGATCGTAGGAAAAATAGTGTACATAACTCGTTGCAAAGTGTATTTCTTACACTCGTTAGAGTGCCGTGATTGGTTGATGTGCCGCCATGTATCTTGTAAGCCAATCACGGCATCGCATTCTTATGTTTTATGTTCTTATGCAAGCTTCTGGATAGGCCTTATGTCTCAGAGTTATGAAGCTTTACATAGCCTCCATTATGGGGGGAGGGGGGTCAGAATTTACAAAATTATTATTAGGTATATTTTTTTAAGGTCATTTTTTTAAGTCCAATCCTAAATATTAAAATATATATACAGAGCGGTCCAAAAGTCACCCCCCCCTCTTAACTTTTGAACCAGTTGAGATATCGACTTCTAATTTGGAAATTTTAAATAAGACAACTTAAACTATCTTTTAGCATATATTTAATACTTTCAGCTCTTAAAATGTGGGCAGGGGGGCATGGGGGCACATTTTTTTAAATGGAAAGGGGGGTCGTGTAATACATCATTTTAAAGCTTATGAAATTCTCCATTTAACTCCATATTTTTAAATTAAAAAAAAATGGGTTTAAAATTCTAAATTTGAAGTCGATATCTCAACTTGTTCAAAAGTTAAAGGGGGGGGGGGGGTGACTTTTGGACCGCACTGTATACATATAGCATACTCTTATAAACTTTATATTACCTTTTTAGAACATTAGTGGAAACAGAACGAAAAAAAAGGGAAACTGAACAGAAGTGTACTAAGGCTCAAAACGAGGTTACAAAAATTAAAAGGGAGGCTAGCAATTTAGAATGCAAATATAAAGAGCTAAAGTAAGTATGGAAGACTAAATTTATATATGGTGTTTTAATTATTATCCCTATAAAAAGTTTCGAATTCAAACAGACAGATTCGGATACAATTTGAATATGCAAAATATGCATAATACATCTGTTTTAATCCGTAGGTTGTTAAAATGAATCCGAGCTAATCAGTCTCAATTCGTTTATCCGTTTGAATCTGTATTTACATATTCATTATGAACACTATCAGTCTACGGATAAGTGCAATTATTAACATCCTTCAACTACTGTTGGGCTAATTTCGTCGCATTCCAGTATCTTCAAATTCACTTCGGATGTCTTCCTCAGAAGAGCTACTGGTAGCTTTAATATCCTTTTCAGTTATTTTCTTTATCAAGGTTTTCTTTAGAAAATTTTAACTCCAATTCGGGATAACTGGGTCATACGCATTTAAATTAGAACGCATATCCCTAACCCCAAAATACCTTAAAGGGGTTTAAGAATACATATTTAATTTTATATATTGGTATGTTGAACTGTAATTTGGTCAAAATTTTACTCACAGTGAATTTTTTAAAGTGATAATAAAAAAAATATTATCCAGTTTGAAAATTCATTCATGGTTCTGAACGTCTGAACTTCTTATAGTGAAGTGGTTTATTATAAAATAATTAAAAAAAGGCTTATAATCGACTTCACGTTAATTTTATTGTTGAAAACAATTAGTGTGACCGCGGTTTCGCTATAATAGATATAGCATCTACGGACTTAAATACATGTAAGGACATGTAATGTCCTTAGTGTTATTTATGATCAGAATGTTAAAGATGTCCCATTATATGTATTTAAGTCCGTAGATGCTATATCTATTATAGCGAAACCGCGGTCACACTAATTGTTTTCAACAATAAAATTAACGTGAAGTCGATTATAAGCCTTTTTTTAATTATTTTATTATAAATTGTCCAGATTTTTTCCAGAATTTTTACATAATTATCCAACTCAATAATATGTTTTAATTTTACTCGAAAAAGACAAATTTATTAGCTAAAATTATAATTTTACGAGTTATACACATTTTCCAGAATTTCTTCAAATTTCGGATTAAATATTTAGCTAAATATCTTTCTTTTACACTAAATGGTAAATATTAAAAAATAATATTTTTTTTTTAAGATTTCCAGATTTTCTCCCAATTTTGGTAAATTCAAAACTACCATATTATACTATTCTAGCGCTGTGAATAGTATAATAAAGTAATTTCTAGATAAATTTACCCACCGCAAAGAAATTCCAGTCTATGTGAAAAGTTATGATTTTTAAGTTGTTTAACACAATTAAAATTAAAGAGGTTCTGGCAACTTCTGGCGGCTGATCTTTGCATAATTTTTTTTCCTTACTTAGTCCACTATAATGTATATATAAAAAAAGTGTGGAACTCTGCGAAACTTTGACGAAAAATAATTAAATGTCGGAAGATAAAAAAAAATAATAAAACAAAAAATAGGAGATACACATAATATTTTATTTTTTTTATATAATACACTTTTAAATTGTTATTATTATTACGCAATTAATAGAAAAAAATTATATTGTAAAATAACAAAAAAAAAGAATATGCATTTTCGTAGGTATAATTTATATATAAATATATATAAGCGCTAATTTTTCTGGCTAACCTTAGTTGAGGAGTTAACATGCAAACCGTGCTTAGTCCACTTTTTTTGGGAATTATTGATAGATTCTTATCACACTTTGTTATTTGCACATGATCCAACCTCACTTTTTAATTAAAACAAGCTTTTTCCTATTTAAAATAATTGTTAAAAATTAGGGTTTCAATCAGAGTGTGTTTTGTCCACCTGTCAGTTTCAGATCAAATCATGCTTTGTCCACCTGGCCAATGGGATTGACTGCGTGTTTCTTTTCATTTAAGCCGACCGAAAAAACGTTGTTTTGAGAAAAACGCGTTTACAGTTTTTTTTTTAATGAAAATTTATCCAAAAGTCTACATATACTATTGATAAAAACGCGTTTTATTTTTTTTTTAATAAAAAAATATGAAAATGTCTACATATACTTTCGAAAAATGTAAAAGAAAACGATAGATTTTTTGAAAATTATAAACCAGAGTGATCCCTTAATAAACTAATTTCGTTCAAACTGAGCTGTCCAATTTTTTTCTTTCAAAACATGCTTTATCAGTTCAGTCAAAACGTGTTTTGTCCAATTTTATTTCACATTTTTTTCATATTTCTTGTGTATGCTTTTTGGAAAAGTATGTTAAGTATTAACCTACAGTGTATATGGAATCTGTACAAGCTATTAATAACAAGAAAATATAATTTTGTTCTAAATAAGTTATTTGTGTTTCCTGAAAAAACTTTTGGATGTGGCAAAACACGGTGTGCATGTTACCTCCTCAGTTGTACATGAAAATTTTGCCTGTACTCAATGTATAAGATAATTAAATTTAAGAAAAACGAATTTAAACCCTTATTTTTCAATTTTTGTTTTTTACCCGATGTCCGAGCTATGGCCCGGTTCGTTCCATAGTGGGCCTGTTCCCCCCCCCCCCCCCGTGCCTGATTATAAGTAACATAGCCACACAAAAAGAAAAACGTTATACCTGTGCCAACTAAAAATTAAAAAATAATACATATTCATGAATGATTTTTTTATGCATAAGAATCATAGAATTTTTAGTAAATCATGTCCACACAGCTTTTTTTATTCGTTTTAAAAACTGTTTTTTTAGAAAAGAATTAGAACATCTAAAAATCAATTTTGACCAAGAGAAGAAATATCTAAAAAACAAAATCGCGTCAATGGATCAAGCAGACCCTGACAAAAATAATCAAAACACTACAATTTCGAGGATTTTATCTGAAAGTCCTGTTAATTTTACCAGAAAGCAGTTGCAACGGAAAGAAATAATAGACCTGGATACACCGTCACCAAAGGCATTGGTAATTTACATTTTAACAGAGCACTAGGTAATAGGGTGGAGCAAAAAAAAAATTTCGCCTGACCTACAGAAAGTTGTGTAAGTCAAAAATAAATATTTTCGGCAAAAAATATAGTGCTTCCACTTTTTTCATATTTTCATTATAGCGCCATGTGGCGGTGGAAGAATAGGTCTGATCGATTAATTTGTTTTTAAATAAGTGCTTTACTTATTGCAATCAACGAACTAACAACTCTTCTTTCTAGAATACGCCGTTAATATAAAGTATCGCCAACATCTCGGTTTGTTTGTAAACAAATAGTAGGTATATTCAGGCCTGAACAATAACAATTACCAGTAACTGTTATTGTTGTCTCTATTAGAACAAAGCTGTGTGAGTAAGACAGACAAATGTATATGTTGGCTACGTTTTTGTCAGTTTTTACAAATGAAATGCCTATTCTAGAGAGAAGATTAATTAGTTCGTTGATTGCAATACATATTTTCTATGGTCAGGGCTTTTTTTTCTAAAAAATATGTAAAAAATTGGCCTGAAATGCATAGGTATGTATGGCCTGTAAAAGAGTAGGCCTTTGTTATTAAAACACACCTGCTTCGGCTAAGACTCAAGTCGGACTCGACTCTACTCCACATGACTCGAACGACGAACACCGACTACTAGAAAAAAATCAAAACACTCCAAAGTCGTTATCAAAAAAAAATTGTGGCGGTGGAGAAGATGCCCGTAAAAAAAAGCAAAAAAACACAAATCTTCTATTTCCCAACTACATCCTTTCCCACATCAGGCATCTTAATTTTCAAAAATAAAATTGATTTATATATATATAGACGCTCCACCTTACTGGATAAGCAGGTTTGTTAGGGTATGCACCCTAGTAGAAATTTAACGTTAAACGTTTTTAATAACTCTTATTTAATGCATAAATGGCCCTATTTCTAACATTAGGTGCCTAACGTTAGAATAACGTTTATTTAATGTTTGGTAAAACTCCTAACGTTATTCTAAAGTTAGAACCTAACGTTAGGCGACTAATATTTAAATCACATTTATCTAACTTTAGGTCAAGTCGTTGTAAGGGAACGTTTAAGTATTACGTAATTGTACCAAAATTCATACACCATACCCCGGTTCTCGCGTTATTATAGATTATAGAGATTTCATATTTTAGCTACCCCCCCTAATAGGGGGTATATTAGGGGGGTAGCCAAAATATGAAATCTCTACAGCCTTGAATAACGCGAGAACCGAGGTATGAAGTGTATGAATTTTGGTACATTTTGCGTTACGTAATACTTGAACGTCCCCTAAGGTTATTTTCCACCAATGTAGTTTACACACTATACAAGAAGAGTACCGACATAGTTACCCAAAATCTCAGACTGAATATGGCGGACGGAAGTGCGTCATCAAGCAAACTACCCATCTACCCTAATAAACCTACCTATCTAGTGCTCTAATTTTAACTCCCCTGAAATTTTAACTGGGAAAAATTCTAGTGAATGTACAATAATTGTTCATAATTATTAAGGCTCACCAAAACTTTAAACTTAGGTACATATGGACCATAAACTTGCAATACCTCCTAAGTGTGAAAAGTCAAATTTTTCAGCAGCGACGAAAAACAGTTCTTAGAGTTGCTGTTACTCTATTTTTAATATTTTTAGCAATATAAATAAAATATTGTAGGGTTATTTCTTGTCCCTACAAATGTTTTAGTCTTACATTTAAACTATTCTAGCTTATATTGCAGTTAGGAGGTATTGGTCAAAAATGTCAGGAGGTATTGCATGTTCATGAACGATTTCGACTGTATACATGCAATACCTCCTAAGTGTAAAATGTCAAATTTTGCAGGAGCGAAGAAAACGGTTCTTAGAGTTGCTGTTTACTCTTTAATATAAAGTAAATAGCAACTCTAAGAACTTTTTTTCGTCGCTCCTGCAAAATTTGACATTTTACACTTAGGAGGTATTGCATGTTCACTGTCGATATGTAATATTTTGCAAGTTTTACATATTCAAAGTGAGTGTTTTTTAAATGATTATAGTAAAAGAATATTTTAAAACAAATGCTAACGCACTTCGCGTTAAAATTAACGCACCACTAAAATTGGACACAATTTCAAAGTTGCTTTTTTTGCAAACAGAAGAAAGCCTTAACCTGGAAATAGTTCCTTTCTGGGTAACCTTTGCAAAGCTTTGGCTTACTTTACTAATTATGGGTCGGGTAACACGATAAAAAAAGTTAACCGCTCTAGGGGCTGTGTTAAACTTTAGGGACCACTAAAGTAAGATTTTTAGGAAATACCTTAAAAACCATTAACCCTACAGGGGGTCTAGGAAAATGTTACGTAACGGACGTTGATTTGAGAGAGATCTGTATACATTATATGCCGTTTTTCGACATGAAAAAACACAGGCTTGTCCGTGAACAAATGATAAATATTTAGTTTTTTTGTAAGTTTTCTAGTATTAAAAAATGTCAAAAATTGCGTTACGTAATTTATGGACAGCCTCATAGAAAAAAAAAACAATTTTGTTATTTGTTATTCTTAAATATAAGTTAACACGTTTACATATAAGTTATCACGTTTACATATACCGATTTATAACTCTTGTATCAATCTGTCTTTCTCTAAAACAACTTGATAGAAAAAGACACACTGTTGTCTGAATTTATAAATCACAGGAGTTAGCGATATATGTAATTTACATTTACATAATGTTGTTGTGAAGTGGTTTTTTACTATTAAATATTTTTCTACTTATGTAGTGATGTTGAAATTCTATCACTAATTTAGTGAAGTGGTATATAATTCGGTTATAGCTGAGCAGTTAATTATAACTTTTATTATAACTTACTCAGTTAGGTTGGCCATATCTTCTATGGTATTTAAAGTATACCCGAGCGGAGAATATACTTCACCACTTATCACTTTATTCGGGAGCGGGTATTCTAGGAGACGGCGCTTTGGAAACAGATAAAACGATTTCTTCTTAACTTAAGAATAATATATTAAATAAATGTGAATAATTTCTTCAAGAACATGAAAGATCAATTCTTACTTCTAAGTCCTATTTTTATGCAAAGCCCTTAAATTCTAAATTCCATTATATATTATTTTCCATTAAATACTTCTAAATTAAAACATTCTATGTTTGAAATCCCAACTATTCGCAATCGTTTTCAAATCCCAATTTATTGTCCACATTTTTCTTAGTGTATATTAAAACTGGTTCGTATAAGTCATTTAAATTATTTTACAAAAAATATATATAAAAAGTTAATTAATATTCGTCAAAATTTCTATCAGTGTTCATACTAACAGTATTTATAAGTTTCCAATTATTTTCATGTCGGATAATACAAGTCTCAACATTTTTCTAAGTTTAAAAACTATTTTTAATTCAAGAATAATTATTTCTCTCAGAAACTACATTTTCACTTTTAAACTCTACACGGAGGCACTCTAAGAAAAACTGAATAATTATGAACCTTTTCATGAGTTTATATACCCAATAAGAAGGTCACTAGTTAAATTTATTTGACAATGCTATTAGCGCAAAATATCTACAAAGATACCGCGCATATTTAATTACCCCGACAAAAGAGTTTCAGTCTCATCAATTTGCAAACTAATTGCTATTTCTGACATCTGAAACGATCATTTTGACCATAAATTAAATTTGTATAAACAATTAAGATTACTAGACAATTTTTAAGTTATACCGACAAGAATAACCGAGAAGGGGTCCGATGTAATGTAGGTCAAACCGAACTCTGCCGATTCGTGAAACCCCACCACATTTGCGCTCCTATTAAAGAAATATTATTTTAAAAATCCCAACACCATATAAAATATGCGGATCATAACAATGTAAACGTGGTAAGTTATACGTTTGCCTTTGTGTAAGTTACGCGTCAAGGTCTATTATAATTACATCGGCCGATATATTGAAATCTTCGCCGTTTTTTTTTTTCACATTTCTCGACGTTTTAGACCTTCCCGAGTCGAAATCAGTAAAAAAATTGCGTCCGTCCGTCTGTAAACTCGTTGACTCAATTTCTAGCAAAGATATCGACAAGCGGTTTTTTGCATATTGTTACTTATCATATTTCGAAAAGCTGATTAGATTTTGGAGGTAAACTGTTAAGAGTAAGGGTGGGTAAGGATGGGGTAAAACTCTCATTTTTAGCGTTTTTTTTTTGTTTTAATTATTATTTTATTTACAATTAAGAGTGCCAATGTATTGAATTCTTCGCCGAAAAGCCAAAATGTTTTTTTCATATTTCTCGACTAGTTGAAATCAGTGAAAAAAAAATTTGCGTCCGTCTGTCTGTCTGTCTGGGTGTAAACTCGATCTCCATTTCTAAAAAAGATATCGGTTTTTTTGCATATTGTTTCTTATCATATTTCGAAGAGCTGATTATATTTTTGGGGTGAACGATTGGGGTAAGGGGTAAGAATGGGGTAAAACTCCTATTTTTAGCGTTTTTTTTTTTGGTTATAATTAAGTTAATTATTATTGTATTTTATAAATTTAGCACTTATATAAAAGATTTTTTTTAATTGCTCAAAAAATTTTATAAACAACATTTTCCTAAAATAAATTGTTTTCGAGATATTAACGTTTAAAGCAGTAAAATGTTTTTTTTTGGCATAACTGACCTATTTATAAACCGATTTCAAATAAATCTGTTTCAAATGAAAGCTCTTTTTAAGCTCTACAAAAAATATCGTATGCAGTTTTTGCTAGATAACGTTTTGGAGATACAGACTTTAAAACTTTAATAAATTATGCAACACACAGGTGTATTAGTGGTTGCCTATTCACACAACTTCCTATTTCATAAATTATGAAATTAGTGCCTAGTGCCGATGTTTTGACAAGGTGCTTGCAACTGTTCAGCTGGTTTATAAATTTAGCACTTAAATGAAAGATTTTTTCTTTAATTTCCTAAAAAACCTTGCAAAGTTTTTTTTTCCTAAAATACATTGTTTTCGGAATATTGGATTTAAAGTAGTAAAATGCTTTTTTTAGAATGACATTAACCAAATTTAAAAAAATATTATAAATGAAAGATCTTGTAAAGCCCTATAAAAAACGTTAAATAAAGTTAATAAATAAAATAAAATACAAACTTTAAAAAACTTTTCGCAAAAAAAAAAATGAACCGACTTCCGTCTCTAAAAAGTCCAAATAAGTCGGTTCCAATTTCAACACTCCCTTAATTAAATACTAACAACTATTTATGTTGTTAAATTGTTTGCTGTGAAATTGGCACCGACTTATTTTTTATTTTTTAATTTTTAGAGACAGAAGTCGGTTCATTTTTTTTGCGAAAAGTTATTTTTTACTTTTTAGAGACACAGAACTTGTAGATTTGTAACATCATCTAAGCTAAATTATAGCTGTCCTTCCATCTCGGCAAGCTGTTGACGTCACAACAAAAAAAGTCCATTTCAAATAAACAATAGTGTTCATTCTTGTAGACCTACCAAAGGGGGTGGAGCAGCCATTTATATAAGAAACAATTTATACTACAGTGTCTCCATATGTGATATAGTGGATAAAGTAAACAGTTAAAAAAAGCTTAAAAACTTTAATATAAATATTTGTGCAATATATAGACAAAATAAAAGTTATATAGGAATCTTTAACCGATACTTAAAAGAAAAAAATTTAAATTCCAAAAACCTGATTGTAGTTGGTGATATAAATTTAAACCTATTAAATAAAATTGAAACGGAAGTCAGTGAGTATAAAAATCTACTGAAAAGAAATAACTTAAGAATAGTTAACAAAGCAAAAAATATATAACAAGAATCAACAACAAAGTGGAAGATACAATAATAGACCATGTGCTCACTAATCAAAGCAAAAAAGATCTATACAAAACTAAATATAAATGATACTCCACTTAGTGATCATAAAAGTATTGAGTTTGAGGTAAAAAAAAAACATAAAAAAAGAATACTAACAAAAAGCTATAAGCACACTATTATAAATTATGAAAAACTAAAAGACATGCTAAAAGTAGAAACAAATGGGCAAGAAATAAAAACTTTCAAAGAACTACAAAGTAAGATCCAAAAAATACAAACTGAAGTGACAACCGTGAAAACAAAAAAGTATGCAGCCACTGTAAAAGAAGGATGGATGACACAAAATGTTTATAACAAAATAAAGCAAAGAAACAAAATTTATTCTAATATGGCCAAAAACAGGGATTTCGACTACTATAAACAGCAATTTAAATTTCAAGTAAAGACACTAAAAAAGGTATAAAAAATGCAAAAAAAGAATTTTACAAAAATCAGATACAAAGTGCTGAAGGAAATAGCAAAAAACTATGGACTATTATCAAAAACCTTGAAAACGGAGAAAAAACATTAAAAGCTAATGACATAAAGGAATTAGAAACTGAAAATGGAAATAACACTACATGCAAAAGAGAAATTGCAAACACATTAAATAACTTTTTTGTCAATGTAGGAGAAAATCTAGCAATAAACAATACTGGAACAGAAGAAAAATCCTATAAGCCAACAGCAAAAATGTACCTGAGACCTACTACGTACAAAGAGGTGATAAAAACTATTCAGAAACTCAGCTGCACACAGTAGTCCCCGAGAACCCTTGGGTTAAAAAAAATTCGAACCAAAAGTTAAGGTTGGATCATTGTGGTAATCGGTTTGGAGATAATATATCCACCAACAGCCAAATCCAGAAAATTCGCTTTTGGCAGATAATGGTAACTCTTCTTTGAAGAGGTACATCTTTTACACCAATGATAATAGAAAACTGTTCAAGTGTATTTAGTTAGTATTTTTGACGCAGATTTTAAATATCTTTTCAAAATTAAGCTATCATTTTTGTTTACAGAGAAAAACGTTCTTAAAAAAATGTAAAATTGAAATTTAGGGCACTTTTAAGCATTTTTATTTATTACATTTTAGCAAATATAATACTTTCGACTAAACCTGAATAAATTTCATGTTTTTAACTAAATATATACGCTACTTACAGTTAAAAATATTATTTTTTTCTGAACTTAAGAACCTGAAAAAGTAACTGCTATTTTACAGTATCATTGATGAAATTACGGTCTGTTGGGTAGTGTCCTTTTTTAAAGCAGTGGTTCTCAATAAGTTAAGTTTTATTTATATAAAACTCTGACAACCCTATCTTTGTTTTAAGTAATGATTTAAAATATGTGTAGCCAGCATAGACTATTGTCTAAAGTTTTTTTATTTATTAATACATGTATTGCAATAAGATTAAATATTTTATTTTAATTTAAATTTATTTTTTTCCATTTTTTATTAAATATAATTTAACGTTAGTTATTATGTTTTATATTTTAACATCTTATAAAATAATAATATATTTTGTTTGGCACAGTAGTTTTTGCAAATTAAAGCATAATAATTTTATTTAAAAAAAATCGTTTTATTGTCTGTATTTTTTTATTTTTTTAATATAATTATTACAAATCCAAGCAATATACCCAGACTTGTAAGTTATATTTTACATCAACTCTCTGAATAAGCAGGATGGAGAAGACTTTCTAGTCCTTCAGCTGATCAGAGAGGGTGAAATAAAACGGTGATCACTAACTGATTTGTGATAATTTATTAGACTAGAAATTCATTTATATTCAATTTACATTCTAACTATTTCCTAAATCTACACGTTCTGACATTGGGGATATATATTTATTTTCCCTAATGTTTCCTCGGCTTCCTCGTTTTGTATTATATTTTAAATTCAATTCAATTCGTTTATTCATCTTTAGAATGTATACAAATACACATAAATAAGTCAAAAGTCAGCAATGAAATTGGAAAATGGAGACAAAAAATTATAATATGGTTAAACACAACTGTATGTATTATATTTTACCGATTATTAATAATAAATTACATTTTTCGTATTGTTGCTTAACATAGTGGGTTCGAACAGATTTTAATAGGCAGGCTCGCCAGATACTACTAAGAACGCCTCTCCTTAAAATATTAAGTTATATTTAAACATCATACAATTCAATACAAATGGGGTTGTGAGGCAACATAGTACCTTTCAAGTCACTGCGACCAATGAGATCTATTGTGAATCCCCTTCATAATTTAATCTACATATAACTTTAGGCTTCCCAAGGACAAAAGTATTTTTGGGGCTACTTGGGATATATCTGCAGATTTTGGATATACCTGTTCGATATAGTAGCTTTTTGCAAACAATGACTTTGCAAAAGCAGATAATGTGTTCGGCCTTTTCTGGTGCTTCTGAGCATATACAGCAGGTGTCAATTTTTAAGCGTTATCTTAGAGGGCAATGACTGGTTTTTATTTCCGGAATGCTGAGTTCACTTTTCTTGTTTTTTCAGGTTCATATTTTATAAATATTTTGGCCTGTCTTAAGTTTTGGTCTTTACAATATCGAACTATGATTTTGGTTTCCCATTTTTTGGTAGACTTTACCAGGTGGCTTTTGTTAAAGGTTTAGGGCCAGTAAATTGAGTGCATGCCCCTTCTCTAGCACGAGAGTCTGCTGCCTCATTGCCTTCAACACCCTCGTGTCCTAGCACCCTCATTTTGTTGAGAGTTTCGCATCATTCCCAAACAAGTACACATTTGGTATCATAGTGCCGTGGTTCCCTAGAACCGCCGCCGGATGGAGGAACTATATTCAATGTTCTAAACCGTTTTATAACCACTGATTTACTTATTCCATAAAATGATTTAAAAAGTCAAACTTTGAAGGATTGCAATTTTCACACTACTCAACAAAATAAAATATAATCAAAATCAATCGATTTTTCTAAAGGTTCCCAAATTTAAAATGGTTAATAAATTAAGTTCTAATTAGCATTTTTATTAAGTTAAAGAAACAGATTTTCTTCATTTATACTTTAGAGTCATATATTTACTAAAATTAAATAAAAGTAAATGCTTAAAAGTACCCTAAATTTCAATTTTCCATTTTTTTATTTATCTTTTTCTCCGTAACAAAAATAGATAGCTTACTTTTGAAAATATATTTGGAATCTGCGTCAAAAATACTAACTAAATACACTTGAACAGGTTTCTATTATCATTGGTGTAAAAGATGTACCTCTTCAAAGAAGAGTTACCATTATCTGCCAAAAGCGAATTTTCTGGATTTGGCTGTTGGTGGATATATTATCTCCAAACCGATTACTACAAGGATCCAACCTTAACTTTTGGTTCGAATTTTTTTTAACCCAAGCGAGCTCGGGGACAACTGTGTGCAGGAAAGTCCAAACAAGGAATATTTCCAGATGAGCTAAAAATTGCAAGAATAACTCCTGTACACAAAGGTAGAAAAGAAACTGAGCCAAACAACTATCGCCCATTGCAAATCTGACAGTTTTTAGCAAATTTTTTTAAACAATACTTCATGACAGATTATCAGCACATATATATATTGAACCTTGGTATACTTTCTAAAGCACAGCATGGTTTTCAAAAAAAAAGTACAAAAACTGCTATGACGACTTCGCTACATTTTATACAAACCAAGATGGATAAAGGAAAATGTATAACAGTTTTGATATTGGATTTAAAAAACGCGTTTGATACCGTTGATCCGAATATTCTGCTAAAATTTTTTTAAAAAATGGGACTTGAAAGAAAGGCGCTTAATATATTTCGTAGCTATTTAACTAATACAATACACAAAAGTTGATGAAATTAGTGAATGCAAAAACATTAATTTCGGAGTGCCGCAAGGCTCAATATTAGGTCCTTATCTATATTTGCTTTATATAAATGACCTAGATCTGTATGATTTTTATGGAAAACTAATGATTTATGCTGACGATACTGCGATTTTTTATGTAAATGAAGATGACAAAACAACACAAAAATAAATTCAAATGGACCTGGATAAGTTATTCAAGTGGACAAATACCAATAAACTAACATTAAACAGCAAAAAGTGCCATATAATGAATTTTGAAAATAAATCTGATAAGCATAATCTAAACATAAAGATCAAGAACGACAAAATCAGTGAAGAAGTATCAATAAAATATTTGGGACTTACTATGAACAAAAACTTGAAATGGACATCACATATAAAATAACATATTAGAAACCTTTCTTATTATAATGGACTAGCACACAAAATAACAAATGTACTTCCTAAAAAACAAAAACGCCAAGTTTATGAGGCTTATATAAAAAGCAAGCTTACATATCTGATACCTTTTTGGGCGACGGGAAACAAAACGAATATAGAAAAACTGCAAAGGAGTCAAAATAAGCTTATCAAAATATTATTTAAATTTCCTAAATTAGCACCAACAGCAGAAGTATATCAAAAAACAAAAATACTCACAACTGAAGAGCTCAGACAATTGAAAACCTTAAAATTAGTAAGAAAAATTTTATCAAATGAAATGCAAGATGAGGATATTACTATAACTACCAGATCCCAAGTACATGGATACTCAACTAGAAGAAATCAAGACTTAAACCAACTTACATATAGGACAAAGATAGGGAAAAGACGAATACTAACAGAAGGAGTAAAGCAATATTAATGCGTTTTGACGTCATCATCTTAAAGATAAATTTCTAAAAAAATAAATTTAATAGTATTTTATGTCAGCGCCCAAGAGTCCAAGCAACCTTATTCTAAACAAAATACTAAAGAAAATCTTTGTTAAACTTTAAGCGTTAAGTAATAATCAAATAACGCCTTATGGTATAATCACAAATTTTATAATTTTCTCTTCTGTATTTTAATATACAGGCTCACAGAATCAAGTTTAGCGGCATTTAAAATATGCCGTAATATTTGAATTACCCCTTAATCAAGTTATCCGGCTTATCCGAGATCAGATTATTTTCTAAAAAATTGGTTGGTATTAGAACCAAATGAAGCCGGTTTTAAGTGAAATTGCGTTAAAACGATTAGATTTATCTTAATTATCCGGCTTGCCCGGCATTATTCGAGCGTCAAATTAAAACGGGACCACCTCATGAATGTCCTCTTTAAGTTGCAAAAGGTTTCATCAATTTCCGTTTATCCGTTCCAAAGTTATGCGGGAACAAACATAAAAAAAAAACAAACTCACACGTCGAATTGTAACCTCCTCCTTTTTTGGAAGTCGGTTAAAAAGCAAAGTAGCATATTTAAAACTATACCTACTAACATGCATTTGTTTTTAAAATAAAAATTGTTAAAAATCCAAGTAAAAATCGGGGTGGGGTAAGGGGTAAAAAATTCTAATAATAGCCTAATATTAGCTTGCCCAATAGTGCCGATGTTTTAACAAGGTGTTTTTGCAACGTTTTATTTTTTAATAAATATTTTTTTTAGGCTAAAATAATTATTGATTCAGACTCTCCATACTTACAAGTAAAACCGAACGCAGTTTCTGGCTTAGATTTTGGAAATGTTAAAACTGGAAAAATGCCAACTAAACCTTTTTCAGCAGATGTTGCACCAGGACTATCAAAGGTAAAACAAGCTATCAAAATAAAAATTATTAATGCAAATAAGAAAAAATAAAAAAAAACAGGGTCATTACAGTTTTCTACAATTACACACATCGCCAAAATTCTTGGCCCCTCCAATTAATTTAAAACGTAAACAAAAATTATTCTAATACAGCCTGTTCCAGAACTCGCGTACCGAAATTTGAGGGTATATTAAAAACCCTCTGGAAAATATGAAAAAAATTTAAAAAAAAATCCATCTTCAATACTAATTAAAAAGGAAGCTATTTAATCTGACCAATCCTGTTGCTGATGTTAAATTACCTAAAAATTAGTTTTTGCCTACTTATTAGTAACTATGGTTGCATTTTAATGGTTGACTCGTGCATTGTTTAAGACTTTCAACTTTAGAATCTTTTTAGGTTATTATATTTTGACAAAACCGACAGAGGCTATCAAATATTCTATTTTTATAGGGTCACTCCATCCGGCCATGGTTTTATGATACCCGTCTTAGACGGCAGCAACAAACTGCCGCTGCAACTCCATTCAGCGCGCTGAATGTAGTGTTTTTTTTTTATTAGAAACTAAGATCTTTTAATTGATTTACTGGCTATAAATTCTTAATACAAATTAATAAAATAAAAATACAATAACTGAATTTTATTTATTTATTTCAAAGTAATGAACATAGGAAAAATTTTTATCGGTGTTCCGAAAAGAGAACATTCTAGCTAGAATGTAATTTTAAGATTGGTGCAGAGGGCAAGGAATTTTGGAAGTTTAAACGCAAACAGAAAAGTGGTTGGAGACACTTCGCGAAATGCAAAAACTGTTGATAATAAAGAAGCTGTCATTTAGACTTTTGAAGAATAATCTGGAACAAGCATTAGTATCGTGGCAAGAAATCTTGATATGTCTGTCCTGTGTTTAATGAACTCTAAAAGATGAAGAAACGCATTATTTTTAGCAAACTCGCGTTCAATGTATGAAGCATGCTAAAGAATATGTTCAAAATGACCTCCACCAACTTGAACACATAAAGCAGCTCTTTTTAACAGACTTCTCCTGGCATTAATAATCATATTTGGAGTTACTGGCTCAAGCGCTTCATGTATTCGGTCTCCTAGTTCTTCTACAGTGTCTGGCATATTTCTATACACTAAATTTTTTACATGGCCCCATAAAAAGAAGTCCATTGGAGTGAGATCAGGGGATCTAGGAGGCCACCTTCTGGGACCCCCACGGCCTATCCAACTGTTTGGAAAACTGATGTCGAGTTGGCTTCTTGCCGTTTCTGAGAAATGCACTGGACAGCCATCATGTTGAAACCAGATGTTATCCACATTTGCCAACCTTTGAAGTGGGATGTCATCAATAAGATTTTCCACTTCATCCCTTAAGAAGTTAGTGTAGGTTTCGCCATTCAATCTGCCAGGAAACTCATGGGGTCCAACCTAAAAACAAATATTTTAAGCATTTTATGGTGGTTTATTTCTTAAAATAACTTACTATAGCATCTCCCAATATTCCGGCCCAAATATTCAAGGAAAACCTTCGTTGGGGATTTCCTTGCCTGAAGGCATGGGGATTTTCCTGTCCCCAAACATGAGAATTCCTTGAATTAAAAAAACCATCTCTTTGAAACCCAGACTCATCCGTAAAAAGAATGCTTTTTACAAAGTTTTCATTTTCTTGATGTTTCTGCAACAGCCATGTGCAAAATTCGACTCGTAAAGGATAGTCCTCCGGTGTCAAGCATTGTACTCGAGTGTAATGAAAGGGATGCATTTTTTCATCTTTTAGAATTCGTTGAACATAGGTCTTAGACATATCAAGATTTCTAGCCACGATACTAAGGCTTGTTTCAGGTTCTTCTTCAAAAGCCTGAATGAAAGCTTCTTCATTATCAACAGTTCTTGCAGGCGCTCCGCGGCCTCCAATCTCTTTTTTGATTGGAGTTAAATTTCTAGAATTTCTTGCCCTTTGCACCAATCTTAAAATAACATTTCTGCTAGGATGTTCTCTATTGGGAAAACGAATAGAATATTCTACAGATGTAGCTAAAGCACTCCGGCCACACTCGCCATATAAAATTAGCATTTCGCAATACTCTTCTGAAGTAAACATGAAAGTTTTGATATTTTTTTATGCATTAATAAATATTTATGTCACATTAATCACCATGTCAACCTACAGAATATGTACCTGCAATAATTAAATTTGCTTCCATAGCTACAAATTCAACCTTTAATGGTAATTTATAATCAGCAACAGTATTGGTCCACTTAAAGCGTTCTTATTTTTGAATTGAACGAAGATGGATTTTTTTTGAAATTTTTTTCATATTTTCCAGAGGGTTTTTAATATACTCTCAAATTTCGTTACGCGAGTTCTGGAACAGGCTGTATATGGGTTCAATTTTACATTTTATTTAAATGTTTTATCACTTGTATGGTTATTTTCATGGAATAAGTACACGGCCAGGAATTTAAAAAATGTATCAATTAACTTTTTTTCTGAAAAGAATCACAAAATGTGAAAAACAAAGATGTTAATAACCATGGTTTGGAGGACATACTGTATGTCCTCCTCTGTTCTCAAGCAAAACATTTAAGCCCAAAACATTATTCAACCAATCGTTCTTTCATTGCGAAACTAAATTGAAGATAATTGCATTTTTATGGACGATAACGCCACGTCCCACCGTACAAGAAGGGTAAGGAATTTGCTACAGCAAAGGAATGTTCAAAAAATGAACTGGCCAGCAAACTCACCTGACTTGAATCATTGTGAGAACGTGTGGGTTATGCTAAAAAGGTCCATTTTGAATAGAGATAACCCCCCGTTTGGACCTTCAGAAGCTAAGTGTTGCTGCTCAAGAAAAATGAAACAACATATCGCAGGAAGCCATTAACAACCTTTTTATTGGCATGCACCGACATGTTAAAGTTTTGCTTGAGAACAGAGGAGGATATACTAGTTATTGACATCTTTGTTTCTCACATTTTTAGTCCAGTCAAATAATAAATGTAAATTACAATAAATGTACACGGGCTGATATTTTAAAGGGTTGTATTGGATTGTAACAGAACACTCCTGTTAGTTTTTCACCGGGTGATTTGCCTAAGGGGTGTCCGCTATCTTGAATTTTAAGGGTGAGTTGCTTAATATGCATCTTACGATAAAAATGCATATAACCAATTTTGTTAAGAAGGAAATTTCCAACAATTTTAGTTTGGATAATTTTCTTAATATATTAACTCTAATTTATGTTAATAATAATACAAATAATTAATAACAACCGAGTTAATTCAAATAGGACCGGACGATGGTTTGGAAGCTTTTTCCTTAACAAAATTGGTTATATGCATTTTTATGGTAAGATGCATATTTAGCGAGATAACCGCACTCACCCCTAAAATTCAAGATCGCTATCACCCCTTACGCAAATGACCCGGTGAAAAATTAACAGGAGTATTCTGTTACTATCCACTACTACCATTTAAAATATCAGCCCGTGTACATCGCGACGTTTCGAAATTTACAATCGATATTCTATTTTTTTTTAGTATTCAATTTTCAAATCTCAACTGCCAACAAAACTAGAAGACCTTAGAGTAAATTCTTCAAAAAATCCAGACGTCCAATATGATGGATTAGGTGGGTCAAGTAAAGAAGACATTTTTCCATCGCCAAAACCAAGACAGACAGGCGTAAAACGGACTAAAATGTCTTCTATCTCAAGTTGTAAATTTAGAAAATTAGCACCACAATCTACCACTACCAAAGTCACTCATTTTTTCACATTAGATTAAGTTATTAAGAGAAATATGTACAGGGTGATCCAGAATTCCGCCCTCGTTATTTTTCTCGAAAATGGTAAGGGATATTAAAAAAAATCATAAACCTTGTTTGGACTCAAGTCTCACCTGTACTATAGTCCGTCCAATTATGCAAGATAGTAGTTTAAAATACCCGCGATTTTTAAGCTACATCATTGGTTAAAAACTCGTACCTTTTGACATATAAAATATTGTGAAAGTTTTTGTCTATGACAATGATTGACGGTTGTTAAAGCTAATAAAAGATAAACATAACATAAAAAAATGGTTATACTTAATTTTATTTTGTATGGTATCAAAAAAGGTACTTTTATGGTTTATTCTTCATACACTCACACTAAATTAGCATCTTCTACATATTGTACAAACGTAAATTATATTGGACAGAAGGTAAATGTCGAATTTTTAGGTTACAATTACAACTTAAGGCCTATCCAGAGACTCGCATAACAACTATTACAAGATACATGACAACACATCAAGCCACTCCTGGCATCTCATTCTTATGTATTATGCTTGTTATGCGAGTCTTTGGATAGGCCCTTTCCAGGAAAAAAGTACCGACATCTGTTAAATTTTTGATACACTACGATTTATGCATAATTATGTTATTTATGCGCTGTGGTGTAAAACGGGCCGCGTCCCTTACTGTCTTGCATAACTGGACGGAGTATACAAGTTAAATACCGAATGACGCTTTCATAATAATACTCGTTGGCCCTGTGGCGACCTCTATATTTGGTATATGGTAAACGATTTTACATCGGCACTTAGTGCTACTAAGGGTGCCGATGTATTGAAAAGTCAAAATCTTTGACCACGTTTTTTCACATTTCTCGACGTTTTAGACCATTCTGAGTCGAAATCAGTAAAAAAAATTTTTGCGTCCGTCTGTCTGTCTGTCTGGGTGTAAACTCTCTAACTCCATTTCTACATGAGATATCGACTTGCGGTTTTTTGCATATTGTTTCTTTTCGTATTCTGAAGAGCTGATTAGATTTTGGGGGTAAACGATTGGGGGTTAGGGGGTAAAAATAGGGCAAAACTCCTATTTTTAGCGTTTTTTGTTTATAATTAAGGCAATTATTATTGTATTTGGTTAATTTAGCACTTATATAAAAGATAATTTTAAATTGGTCAAAAAATGTTATAAACAACGTTTTCCTGAAACGCATTGTTTTCGAGCTATTGGCGTTTAAAGCAGTAAAAGGTTTTTTTAGCATATCTCACATATTTATAACCCGATTTCAAAAAATTATATTTTAAATAAAAGCTCTTTTCAAGCCCTATAAAAAATGTTATATACAGTTTTTTGCTAGAATATAATGTTTTAAAGATACAGAATTTAAAATCAAACAAAACACCTAGTTTGAAATTTGCAAACTAGATGGATCTAGTGTAAAATAGTGCCGATGTTTTGACAGGGTGCTTGCAACGTTTCATCTAGTTAACCATTGCAGACATTAAAAAAGTTTTAAATGTGTTACTTTTAGGTTTATAAATACTAATTAATTTTATTAGGCAAACAGTTTAAAAAAGGCCCTAAGCGCCATCTCAACTCTAATTATCCATTATTTAAAAACTGAATTACTTATTTTGTGATTTGTAAGATGCAGGCATGCATTATATTAATTCTTGCATAGTCGATTTTTACCTTATATTTATTTAACTATTTTTCATAAAATGAAATATGTATTTCTTTAAATTTTTTGATTTGCCCTCGTATTATTCTCTTGATATATTTTGTGATTGTTACTAAGTTATTATTTAAATGTCATGTCAAATTCTTGGTAAATATTTCCATGACAACAGTTTATTGTTGATACTATCCCAGGGTTTATTAATAAAATTAAGCATATAAAAATTTACTTTTATTTAAGAAAGAGAAAGATAAGTCTGTCGCCCAGAAAAAATAGGCAAAAATAATTAAATGCTTGCCTGCATCTCACAAATCACAAATATAGTAATCCGGTTTTTAAATAATGGATAATAAGAGTTGTGATGGCACTTAGGACCTTTTTTAAATTCTTTGCTTGTTTGCCCGAAACTGTCAGTCTACCAATATCACTCTGTACGATGATTAGAAAATAGATTGATGGAATAATAAATTATTTATAAAACTTTTTCAATATCTGCAATGGTTAAAAAATTAGAAACAATTCAGTAAATTTTGACAGCCTATAACTAGAAAACAAATGAGCGCAGAAAAAAAAATATATGAAACTAAACTATTCTAATTTAAAGATCTTTTAATTTCATAAATAACAAATCATTTACAATGGGGGAAAAAATAGAGGTCGCCACAGGGCCAACGAGTATTATTATGAAAGCGTCATATGGTATTTAACTTATAGTATAGGTGAGACTAGAAAACACGGTTCCTGATTTTTTTTAATATCCCTTACCATTTCCGAGAAAAATGACGAGGGTGGGAATTCTGGATCACCCTGTACTAGACAAAAAGATCTGTGATTTATTAGCCCAGTCGGTAGGTAGGTTTACCTGGAAATAATATAGGTACACATTCTTTTTCATGAATATACAGGAGTAAAAAAAATCGATCCACCAAAAAATTGCCATTTTTTAAATCCAAATAATATTATTTCAAAAATAACTTAATGGATTTGAATAATTATTTTTTGTTTTGAAGCTTAAACTTTCTTTTTTGTATTTATTTAGAATTATTAAAAAAAGATTGGGTTTTGCCCCATTTTCTAGGAGTTGCATGGTACGTCACTGCAACTGTTTATTAAATTGTTAAAGTGTCTGTTATTGCCGCAGTTATTATGAATATTTATTTTTTTACTTTTATTTGTTTATTCCGGGTTTCAGTAAAAAAACGAGTTCATTGTTGTACGCCGTAAAAAAAGTTAGTTAGCAAAACCACCACTGGCGGCAGCACTCTTTGACTTTGATGACAGCCATACTTCAAACTTGTTTGTTTATTATGTAAGGTGGTTGACTCGAGATTCTGTGCAAAAACCTTGTGTGAAATTGATTAAAAATGATTGAGGAAGAGTATATGGTTTATACACCTACAAATCTCTCCGAAATTGCAAAGGCTACATTAGACAAGTTAAAATTTATGAAATTCCTAAGTTCAAGATCCATTGTATTAAGGGGTAAAGGGTAACATTTAATTATGAAATATCAATTATTTATAATAAAAGTTTTCACACACACAAAGTACATTAAAGTTAAAGGAAGGTTTAAGTTTATTTTGAAGGGGTTTTATTGACCTATTTTAATAAAAGAAAAACATACTTTATTACTGAATAAACTAAATTAAAAAATTAATATTAAAAAAATATATATACAGGATGCTTGAAGAAAAAATAGTATGTTTCACTCAGAGGAAAAGTTCTTTTTTTACTCGTCTGTAGTTTCCGGACTCTCCGGACGCTTCGCGTCGTCCGTAAATTCTACAGACTAGTAAAAAAAAGCTTCACTTTTCCTCTTAAAACAATAAAAGTAATAAGTAAAACAATATATAATTTTTTAATTATTACATCGGCACTTAGTGCTACTAAGAGTGCCGATGTATTGAAATCTTCGCCGAAAAGTCAAAATCTTTGACCACGTTTTTTTCACATTTCTCGACGTTTTATACCATTCTAAATCGAAATCAGTAAAAAAAAATTTTGCGTCTGTCTGGGTGTAAACTCTCTAACTCCATTTCTACATGAGATATCGACTTGCGGTTTTTTGCATATTGTTTCTTATCGTATTCCGAAGAGCTGATTAGATTTTGGGGGTAAACGATTGGGGGTAAGGGGGTAAAAATAGGGTAAAACTCCTATTTTTAGCGTTTTTTTATAATTAAGGCAATTATTATTGTATTTGGTTAATTTAGCACTTATATAAAAGATAATTTTAAATTGGCCAAAAAATGTTATAAACAACGTTTTCCTAAAACGAATTGTTTTCGAGATATTGGCGTTTAAAGCAGTAAAAGGTGTTTTTAGCATATCTCACATATTTATAACCCGATTTCAAAAAATTATATTTTAAATAAAAGCTCTTTTTAAGCCCTATAAAAAATGTTATATACCGTTTTTTGCTAGAATATAATGTTTTAAAGATACAAACAAAACACCTAGTTTGAAATTTGCAAACTAGATGGCTCTAGTGTACAAATTTTAAGCTTCCATTCATTTGTTTTTAAAATCAATCAAAAATTGTAATTAATAAGTTCAACTTGCATCCAAGTAACATACTTTTATTATTAATTTTAATTATATATTAAGTGTACAAGAAAAGCTAAAGTTTAATATAAAGTTAGTTTGTGCAGTGAGGAGTAAATATAATGGCGCCATTATTTAAAGTTTGATTTTCAAATGTTATTGAAAACATAAACAAGGCAGAAAATTATTTAAAAATACTTTTTATGCTAGCCTGTCTAATAGCATGTTATTAGTTTTCCCAATAGTGCCGATGTTTTGACAGGGTGCTTGCAACGTTTCATCTAGTTCTAAATAAAAACTAAAGTAGAGAAAAATTAAGCTTCAAAACAAACAAATAATCAGTCAAATCCATTAAATAGTTTTCGAAACATTTGAATTTAAAAAATGGCAAATCAGGGATTATTTTAACGTGCAGTTAGACACAAAATGTGCAGTGGAAAATTTAAACGTGCAGTGGGAAATTAGGATTTGTGCAGCATTTTGTATTTAATAAAAATACTAAAAAAAATATACAAAAATAACAAAAATTTATATTAATAAAACACAAATCAACAAGACTTTCTAATTTTTCATTTTACAGTGTTTTAGATTAAAAAATTGCCTGCGGCGCATTTTCTAGTGTTTCTAACAATTTAAAAAACTACTATTTTCTTGTGTGTTTTTTTTTTAAGTATTTCACCTAGGGCGAGACAAATGCCCCCGTATTGTGGGGGTGTGAAATTTTTTTTTAGATTGTTAAACTGTTTTAAAACTAAAACAGACCATCGAATTTGTAAAATATATTTTTAACCATTTGCATTCTTGATTAAAAAAATTTTGTGCAGTGGAAAAAAAAGCTTAAAATAAAACCTGTGGAAAATTTTTAGGTGGATCGATTTTTTTTTGCTCTCAAGTATAGTAGAACAAGCTCTCACTAATAATACATTAATGTTGTCATCAGAATCGATTCGGAACTTTCAAAAAAATTGCAAAGTTTTGCAGAAAATCTAGGGTCACTTCATCACTTTGTTCTTCTGTACTTGTTCTGTTTTTGCTCTGGTTTTCGTTTTTTCTTCCTAAGAAAAGCTAAGTCCAAAACCCGACACTAACGACAAAGAATGAAAGAACAAAGTAAAACTAAGATGAAGTGACCCTACGATTTGGAGATTGCAAAATTGATGTATTATTAAGGAGGCCTTGTCCTACCATATTCATCAAAAAATTGCGTGCCTGATTTTTTTTCCAGTTGAAGCATTTCCAACCTGACTGGGAAGAAAATGATGGACCAAAAAAGTATTTAATTTAAAGAATTTAATAATATTATATTGAATATTCCCGGGGTCCCACCAATCATTTTAACCCTATATTGCACTCTGTTCCCATTTGGGAACATTGGGCATTAAGATCACTGAATTATTTAACAACCAAGATATAAACTTGAGCACCCAGTTTTCACTTGAGAACACTGTTCTTCAAGTTGGAGTATATATTAAAAGATGGCAGTATCTAATATTGCCGATAAATATTTAAACAGCTAATCATGTCACGCACTTTTGAGATTAGCTGGAGTCGAATTTTTGTTAGTTAAAGTCCAAACCTGCTTTTGAGTTCTAAAAAATTTGTGAGCAAGTAGATATTGGTATTTTTTAGTTTTGTATTCGTTTTTGTTTTTTATATGCACAATGTCCCCAAATGGGTTTGAAAAAAGAATGTATTAAAATTTTTGAAATAAGAGAAGAAAAATTTTAATATTTTTTATGAATTATGCAAGTCAAAAGACTTATTGTATTTTTTTTTTTTGAGGTGCGGTTAATCAGATAACTACCCTTGGCACAGCTGCGCATGCGTCGTTTTTCAATATATTCTAAATAAAAACCATTTTTTTACAAAAAAGAAAAACAACAAACAGGCGCAAAACCAACGTTAACGTAAACAAACAACCCTCATTAAAAAAAACACCAAACAACAAAAAACCAAACCAAACTCGGCACGGAGCTCTCTATTTAGCTGCTTGTTTTTTTTTTTGTTGCAAAATAATATGTGCAATGTAGGGTTAAGAGCATTTAAATATTGACCTTTTTGGTCACTTTCTATAGTATTGGCAAATTTTTCTATTTTTAAACCAAAAAATATGTTTTAGTGACCTAATTAAAATGATGCTTTGTATTATTATATACTTATTAATTAATCATATTTTTTTAATATACATATTCTATAATAACGTTATTTAATACCCCTTCAAATTATTATACTGGGTGAGTTTTATTTATGGCCACCCCTAAAATTAAGAATAATTTTCATTCGATTAAAACGAAACTTGTGTAATTTACAGTGGACGCCAGAAAAATTGCTTGTACGTATTTTGTACATATTAAATTAGGTAAGTAGAAACATCTTTTAAAAGTCAAAAAAAAAATAAAAAATATACAGGGTGTTCTATTTAAAAATCAAAAGTTGAGGTAATT
This sequence comes from Brachypterus glaber, assembly GCA_958510825.1. Lineage (NCBI taxonomy): Eukaryota > Metazoa > Arthropoda > Insecta > Coleoptera > Kateretidae > Brachypterus > Brachypterus glaber. The sequence continues at coordinate 25,970,026 of OY294049.1, read as the reverse complement.
TCCGGCGAAATCAGAAGTGAAGCAAAAAAAAGCCATTTTAAATTGAAATTTGGCGAAGGCGTACTCCCTAGATATATTGGTTCGAAAGTCAATTAAAGCCCACATAAGTCCTGGACTTAGGGGATGCTTAATTAAGTAGAATAGTACGAGGTTAAAAACATCAAACAAACATAGCCAATGTAATAGTATATTAAAGTACTAGTTTCATAGCATACGTTTTTAGCGCACGAGTACAAGTTTAGAAAACGAGGCGCTTGCGGCGAGTTTTCTAAAGTGCGCTAAAAACGTGTTATGAAACGAGTGCTTTAACAATTTTTTCTATTTTGCACTAAAATTTAAAAAAAACTTACATTTAAATTGATGACTGATTTAGGAATTTTCGTTTTGGATTGGCATTACAGTTTACACCATGTTTAAAATTCTAAGAACAAATGATATTTTGATATATTTTATCTCTTCCCTTTTTTACTGCATATAACCAAGCCACAATTTTAACATTGTAAAAATAACCTAAACACAAAATTTTGTAGAAAATTCAATTTTAAAGCGACATTGACTTTTGCACGGAAAACGTCAAGCGATAGGCCAGGTCTGTTGCCAACACAAAAGAACAAAAAGTACAGACCTCTTATGGGCCTATAAGAACACGCAAAATGCGTGTGATTATGAGCTTATAAGAGTCGCAAAATAGAAAAAATTATATAAAAAGTCCAAAATGATCAAAATTTGCGTTACGTAATACTTGAACGTTCCCTTAAGGCTTTTTGCACAAATTTTCAAATTTAATATTTTTAATAAATATAACGTCACTCAAAGCGCAAAATTGCTTAAAAAAAATCTTTTTATATATATATATTTAATAAAAATTGCATAGTTACCAAAAAAATATTTATTTATTATGGAAATGGCGTACCGCTTAATTCGCTGAAACTTCGTAGAAAAGTTCCCAGCATACTGATCAAATGTTTCAATGGGCACTAGGCTCGAAAAATTATATTTTTCGAGAAACAGCAGAACGATGTACGTGGTTCGGGTTTTTTTCCTAAAATTTATAGAATATAATCGCAAAAAGTTGGGGTGGGGAACTGAGAGGGGAGCGCTGTTGGGGAAGGGGCAATGACAAACAAAAATCGAGAAAACTAAAAAACAAGATGGCCGCTCCGTCAAAGTGACATTTTTCGAACGGGAGGTCGTAAAACCTTGAAACTCGGTACATACGGGTACAATGACAAACAAAAATCGGCAAAACCAATAGACAAGATGACCGACCTGTTAAAGTGACATTTTTTGAACGGGAGGTCGTAGAAACTTGAAATTCGGTATGGGGTACAATGACAAACAAAAATTAACAAAATAAAAAAAATGTGACTGACAGGTCGGCCATCTTGTTTTTAGTCCAAAACCCGACACTAACGACAAAGAATGAAAGAACAAAGTAAAACTAAGATGAAGTGACCCTACGATTTGGAGATTGCAAAATTGATGTATTATTAAGGAGGCCTTGTCCTACCATATTCATCAAAAAATTGCGTGCCTGATTTTTTTTCCAGTTGAAGCATTTCCAACCTGACTGGGAAGAAAATGATGGACCAAAAAAGTATTTAATTTAAAGAATTTAATAATATTATATTGAATATTCCCGGGGTCCCACCAATCATTTTAACCCTATATTGCACTCTGTTCCCATTTGGGAACATTGGGCATTAAGATCACTGAATTATTTAACAACCAAGATATAAACTTGAGCACCCAGTTTTCACTTGAGAACACTGTTCTTCAAGTTGGAGTATATATTAAAAGATAGCAGTGTCTAATATTGCCGGTAAATATTTAAACAGCTAATCATGTCACGCACTTTTGAGATTAGCTGGAGTCGAATTTTTGTTAGTGTGTTGTTTTTTTTTTCAAAAACCTGCTTTTGAGTTCTAAAAAATTTGTGAGCAAGTAGATATTGGTATTTTTTAGTTTTGTATTCGTTTTTGTTTTTTATATGCACAATGTCCCCAAATGAATTTGAAAAAAGAATGTATTAAAATTTTTGAAATAAGAGAAGAAAATTTTTAATATTTTTTATGAATTATGCAAGTCAAAAGACTTATTGTATTTTTTTTTTGAGGTGCGGTTAATCAGATAACACACAGCTACGCATGCGTCGTAGATGGCTAACCGTTTTTCAATATATTCTAAATAAAAACCATTTTGTTACAAAAAAGAAAAATAAGAAACAGGCGCAAAACCAACGTTAACGTAAACAAACAACCCTCATTAAAAAAAAAAACACCAAACAACAAAAAACCAAACCAAACTCGGCACGGACCTCTCTATTTAGCTGCTTGTTTTTTTGTTGCAAAATAATATGTGCAATATAGGGTTAAGAGCATTTAAATATTGACCTTTTTTGGTCACTTTCCATAGTATTGGCAAATTTTTCTATTTTCAAGCCAAAAAATATGTTTTAGTGACCTAATTAAAATGATGCTTTGTATTATTTATTACATTTCTTATTAATTAATCATATTTTTTTAATATACATATTCTATAATAACGTTATTTAATACCCCCTTCAAATTATTATACTGGGTGAGTTTTATTTATGTCCACCCCTAAAATTAAGATTAATTTTCATTTGATAAAAACGAAACTTTTGTAATTTACAGTGGACGCCAGAAAAATTGCTTTTACGTATTTTGTACATATTAAATTAGGTAAGTAGAAACATCTTTTAAAAGTCAAAAACTTTTGTCGGTGTCTTTTACTCATCCATCCAAAAAGTTAATTTAATAAGTTAATAAGTCATTATTAATTAATACAAAATTAATAAAAAAATACGTTTTAATTTTTGACAGCAAGCAATTTTTCTGGCGGTCACTGTATATAATTTTACATTGGCTATAAAATGGCGGATTTATTTTTTGTTTCACTTCCGGTTTCGCTAGAAATGGCCTCAACTTTTAATTTATAAATGGAACACCCTGTATATTTTTACATATTTTGATTCAGAATTAAATTCTGACTACAACCATGTATCATTTGTCAACTTTTGACAGAACATATAATTTTTTAATAAACTTGTCATTTTTTGCCCAAAAATCTGGATTAAAATACAATTAAAATAAAATGATATCAGTCTTTTAAGAAAAATATATGTAATTTAATAGTACTACGGGACCATTAAAAAAAAACAGTTTTATTGAAAAAAAAAATGATTGAAGAGCTCCAAATTGGTTAATTGTTTCGTATTCTTCCCAAGAAAAATACTAAGCCAAACTAGATTTTAACCTAAAATAAAAAAATACATTTTCTGTCAAAAATGAACAGATGATACATTTACTCATATTTTTATTTTGAATCAAAATATGTAGAAATATACAGGGTGTTAAATTTAAAAATCAGAAGTTGAGGTCATTTCCGGCGAAATCAGAAGTGAAACAAATCAAGAAAAAAAAAGCCATTTATAGACAATGTAAAATTATATAAAAAGTGCAAAATGATCAAAATTTGCGTTACCTAAAACTTGAACGTTCCCTTACGGCTTTTTGCACAAATTTTCAAATTTAATATTTTTACAGCATAATGTCACTCAAAGCGCAAAATTGCTTAAAAAAATCTTTTTATATATATTTAATAAAAATTGCAGTTAACAAAAAAAATATTTATTTATTATGGAAATGGCCTACCGCTAAATTCGCTGAAATTTCGTAGAAAAGTTCCCAGGATACTGATCAAAAGTCTCAATGCGCATTATGCTCGAAAATTTAATTTTTTCCTGAAACAACAGGACGATGTACGTGGTTCGGGTTTTTTTCCTAAAAGTTATGGAAAATAATCGCAAAAAGTTGAGGTGGGGAATTGAGAGGGGAGCGCTGTTGGGGAAGGGGCAATGACAAATAAAAATCGACAAAAACTAAAAAACAAGATGGCCGTTCTGTCAAAGTGGCATTTTTCGAACGGTAGGTCGTAAAACCTTGAAACTCGGTACAATGACAAACAAAAATCGACAAAACCAAAAAACAAGATGACCGTTAAAGTGATATTTTTTGAACGGGAGGTCGTAGAAACTTGAAATTCGGTATGGGGTACAATGACAAACAAAAATCAACAAAATAAAAAACAAATTGACTTTGACAGCTCGGCCATCTTGGTTTTTGGTTTTGTCGATTTTTATTTGTTTGTTATTGTACCCGTACATACTGAGTTTTAAGTTTCTACGACCTCCCGTTCGAAAAATGTCACTTTGACAGGTCGGCCATCTTATGCTTTGGTTTTTTCAATTTTTGTGCCCGTACATACCGAGTTTCAAGTTTTTACGACCTCCCGTTCAAAAAATACCACTTTGACAGGCCGGCCATCTTGTTTTTTAGTTTTGTCGATTTTTGTTTATTATTGTACTTATACATACCGAATTTTAAGTTTCTACGACCTCCCGTTCGAAAAATGTCACTTTGGCAGGTCCGCCATCTTGTTTTTTGGTTTTGTCGATTTTTGTTTGTGATTGCCCCCTCCCCAACAGCGCTTCCCTCTCAGTGCCTCACCCCAACTGTTTGCGATTATTTTCATTTAGAAAAAAACCCGAACCACTTACCTGGTTCGGGTACATCGTTCTGCTGTTTCTCAAAAAATATAATTTTTCGAGCCTAGTGGACTTTTAATCAGCATGCTGGGAACTACCTTTCTACGAAATTTCAGCGAATTTAGCGGTAGGCATAAGAAACGTGCGCTGTCCTTTACCCAAAAAACACAGGGAAAATGGCGTACGTGCAGACCTTCACTATAATTGATCTAGCAAGCGGGGGCATTGTTAGTCTTTGGAAATACCATAGATCTAAAGATTTGGATACAATAAAATACAATATAAGTGGGGTTGTGAGGCATGGTACTGCCTGTCAAATCACTGCGACCAATGAGATCTATTGTGAATCCCCTTTGCAATTTAGTCCACATCAAACTTTAGGCTTCCAAAGAAGCCTAAGAGTTTTTTGGGGGCTACTTGGGATATATCTGCAGGTCTTGGGTATACCTGTTCTAGATATTGTAGCCTTTTGCGAGCAATGGCTTCGCAGAAGCACATGTGTTCGTCCGTTTCTGGTGCTTCTGAGTATAGACGGCAAATATCGATTTCAGATTTTCCCATTTTTTTAAGATTATATCTTAACGGACAGTGTCCGGTTAACAGCCCTGTATAGGTCTTTAGGTCCGCCTTGCTGAGATCGAGTTACTTTCTTGTTTGTTCAGGTTCATATTTTATGAATATTTTGGCCTGTCTTAAGTTTTGGTCTTTCCAATATCTTTTTGATTTTGGTTTCCCATTCCTTAATTGCCTCTACCTGATGGCTTTTGTTAAAGCCACAGAAAGGTTCAGGGCCAATAAATTGAGTGCATGCTCCCTCTCTCGCGAGAGAGTCCGCAGCCTCATTGCCTTCAACACCCTCGTGTCCTGGCACCTACATCAAGGAAACCTTGTTGGTTTCTGCCAGTTTTTTAAGGGTTTCGTAGCATTTCCAGGCAAGCTTTGACCCAAATGCCCGTGAACTTAGTGCCTTTAAAGCTGCTTGGCTATCCGAGAATATGCATATTTTTTGCCCTTATTCAGGCATTCTTGAGCACAAATTTTTATGGCGTATGTTTCCGCCTGGAAAATGGATGGAGTTTTCCTCATTGGTATCGATAGTTGGATACCTATAGTTTCACGCATATATCGTGGTTTTTATGAACATGGTTGCCCCCTCTAGAATTTTGCTCTTCAAAGAGGGCATTCTTTTAAGAAAAATTTATCACAGCGCCCCCTATGCCTTAAAAAAAAAAAAAAATTAATTAGAGTCACTCATAAGGGTCACTTGTTGAATTAAAAAATTGGGGCTTTTCTGACAAGGTATGATGTTTTTGTAGCTGGGGGCCAAGTTTGGGGCCCGATAAAGAAACAAATTTGGCAATATGATTGACTTGCATGTATCCTACATGTAGGAACGCACAAAAAAAAAATCCAAACACCCTTGCAAAAATATACCCCAAAATCGTGCGAAAGGACGGCGAAATTATAGTTAAACTTCACACTTTAGGCAGTGTGAAGTTTAATATCCACTCTATTCAGAGACCCTGCTGAATTGTGGCGTTTTATTAAAATGTCACAATTTCTCAGGTAAAACCAAACCAAAATTAAACAAAGTAAAATTTAACATACGACCTTTTGCACTTTGAGTGACGGTAGTTATAAATCGTGGGTTTACAAGCAAAGAGCACTGTCATAAAACATGGTTTTGGTTTTGACAACTCTTTTATTTTTTATTATTTTGATTATTTTTGGAAAAAAGAAGTACCCACACCGATCTGGAAACGATTTTTAGCTCAACTTTCATGTAACCCAAGTTTTATTTCATAATTTAATTATGTAGAGCTTGGTACCTTTTTAAGACCAAATTTAAAAAAATCTATCGATGCGTTTTTAAGAAAAACGATTTTCATTTGTTTAAAAAAAATATTACATATTTAAAAATTATTTTAGATATTCAGATTTTACGTCAAAAAGTGAGAAAAAAGTTTTTATAAACGTTTGAGCTAAATTGATTTTTAAGGGATCTAGCGTACTTTTAAAGGTCATTTTAAGAATATCACTTCATATCTCAGTAACGGTTTAACATATTAACATGAAATTTTTACTGAACTATAGAACCAATAAATGTAAGCATTTAACGTTTTTTTAAATTAAGTTTTTGACCAGGGCCGTAGATAATGGGTGCCTCATAATTTATAAGTAAAGCTTTAAGTCCGCCCCTGGTTAAACATTTATTTTTTTTATGTATAAAATGATAATGTTTATTGGTTGCACTACAGTAAAAGTTTCAAGTTAATAAGTTAAACCGTTCCTGAGTTATGAAGTGAATAATATTCTAAAAATTTTCCTTAAACGTCTTCTAGCTACCCTAAGAAGCCATTTAACACAAACGTTCATAGAAACTTTTTGTCTCACTTTTTAACGTAAAATCTGAATATCCAAAAAAAAAAAAATAAATATGTCATATTTTTTTAGTTTAAACGAAAATCGTTTTTTTCAAAAACGCATCGACAGATTTTTTTTAATTTGGTCTTAAAAAGATGCCAAAGCTCTAAATAGTTAAATTATGAAAACAAACTTGGGTTATGTGAAAGTTGAGCTAACAATTGTTTCCAGACCGGCGTGTACCTACTGCAAACCGCAATTACATGTTTGGACATAATGATGTCCAATTTGTCGATTAAAAACAAAAATAAGTAGTTTGATTAAACTAAATTAACTTGGTGCCTTTTGCTTATAACCCCACGAAATACGCTATATTTTCTGCAAAAAAAAGACCCAAACCACTTTCTAGCACCTACCGCCATCTATTAACAAGTCAACCAAGTGAAAATGTGTCAAATTGGACAAGTATTTTTTTCTCAAATTTAATTATCAATTTTTAAAACTTTTTTTTTTGGGTTTGGTCCTGCACAAAGCCGTGCTATTTTCTTGTTCGCCAGTCGGAAAATTTTACCTTTACGCCCCCACGAGAAAAACCTCGGAACGCCTCTGATATTTCTACGCCAGAATAAAATGTAGCGCCAAAACTAATTTTTACAAATATAGTTTTCGTAACGAGGAAGCGACTTTAGTCCTCAATGCACGAGATTGAAGCGAAGTCAAAAAATCATTCGAGTGCACTAAGGAATTGTCGCAAACAAGTTGCGAACAACATTTTTCGTTCGATCAACAGTCTTGACTTTTTAAAAATGTATATTTAAAAAAATTACCTATGTTTAATTTTGACATTTTAACATTTTATAAACGTCAATTTTTCAGATAAAAAAAAAACAGAAAAATACTTTTCAAAAATAACAATTATTTATTTTACAAAGTGTGAATAAAATTAAACATGATATTAAATATTTTGTACATGAAATTATAATACTAATTTGATATTCTAGTTCCCTTTGGAATATCTTTTCCAAAATTTTTTCACATCGTCGTGTGCGGCTTTATTGATTACCAAAGTTCTTTTTTCTTTATTACACCATATTAAGTTACCACTTTGTTGAGTGTAGTCTTTAAGAACGTTAAAATCGGCCTGAAAAGAGATTTTAATTTTTCACTGTTCGTCGTTAGTTACTTTTAGTTCGACCATAGAGCTATGGTTCGACTTTGGGAAAACACTCAGTTTTCGTGTTTGTTTACTTGTGAACATTGATTTAAAACCAAAAATAAAATAATCTATCGGGCGAAACGTTTTTTAATCACAAAAAAGGGTCACGTGACGTCCACAACTTTCGAATAAATAGGTCAATTTGGACCATAGAAAAAAATTGGTATGCTTTTGACAAAATTTTACATTCTCTTACCACTAAAGATATACTATAATAAAAAAAATAAAAACTAAAATATGTAGTTTTTTATTTTTTTAATTATTTTATTAAAAAAAAAAAAATATTTTTTTATTTTTTTTTTTTTGTATTTTTATAACATTATTAAACCGTCTGTTATTTTCAATTAATGAACAAGAAAAGGTAATGTTTGTTCAAATTAACCTATTTATTAAAAAGTCACGGAGGTCACGTGACCCTTTTTTGCGATTAAAAAACGTTTGGCCCGATAGATGGTTTTCAATATAAGTAATCAAATTATAAAAGAAAACTTTTCCAAAGTCGAACTAAAAGTGAATAACGACAAACCGTGTTTTTTTTTAATTAGGGCTTCCCAGCAGTCATAGCTATTAGGTTTAAAAAGGGTAAAAAATTGGCCAAAATCAGGTGATATATGGATCGTGTTATGTAATAGTATGTTTGCTCACATTGTGAAATGACAGTAACTTGTTGAACTTTTTTCCCAAAGAACTTTTACCTCAAGAAGTAATTTCAGACCAATGTTTATAAAGGTGTCATCTTTTTGTTTGTTTATTTACTAACAGAAACGCGATACAGCTTTTTGGTGTAAAATGTAGATGTCGCTAGTCGACTTTCAGGCTACCTAGTAGCGATGTTGCGTAGTTTCCACCTTATCATGAATTCAAATCATTATACTTAAATTAAAAATGTAAAAAACTTTATTGTGTATACTATAATTATGTTTAATAATATAGTATATTTCAAACTATTAAAATTAAACTACTAGTTCATATAAAACTCGTACAGATCTAATGTTTCTTAAAATTTACAATAAAATATCCAAAGTATATGTTTCCAATCGGCAACACTGTACCCCTGTCAGTCATTTTACGACATTAGACTGTGAGTTTACCCTTTCTTTCGCTCTCTTTACGCGTACTAAGTGTAAACAATAGTCACTCCCTACCAGCCCCTCGCCGTAGTTGGTTCACGCTTCAAACAAAGCATACGGTAGATTTCATCATGTTCCTTCTTGAGGTAAAAGTTCTTTGTTATTTCCTTAATAACTTTTAACCAAAACATGTACAAAATATGTAATTTTTATAATAATAATAATTATTATTATTATAAGCTTAATCTTATGTAATCAATTCATAAAATAATAATAATAATAGTTAATAGGATATTCTGCAAACTACCGTCATTTCACAATATGCGTCAACTAGTTATTATACTCAGTTTACTTGTGCTTAAGGTTTATAATTGCACAAGTAAAAATTTAACGTTAGATAAACGTTTTTTTTACGCGTTTTTAATGTATAAATGTCCCGATCTCTAACGTGAGTATAACGTTTATGTAAAGTTAGGTAAAACTCCTGACGTCAGACAAACTTTATTCTAAGGTTAAACCCTAACGTTAGGCATCTAACATCAAACCACATTCATTTAACGTTAAATCAAGTCGTTCCAACGTTATTCTTCACCAGGATGTTTGACTTTCACAAACAATTTTCTATCTTATTCGCAAGCAAGATGACTAGTTCCCAGGTGTTATCACTCAGTCAGTCTTTGAGGTTACTAGCCAAGGACGCCACGCTAAAAGCGTCAAATTAAACAGGAAATTGCTGGAAAGACCATATTTGGACTTTATGTTTACATATTTAATTGTCAAAGGTTAACGATATTTTTAACTGACAAAAATTATCATAGATATAGGTATATACAGGGTGATCAGTAACTGTCATGCCAAAATTTAAGAGTGAAATTTGAAAAAGTTTATATAAAGGTTGGTCCGGAAATGAGTCCTAAGGGAGCTACGGCCTTTGAAGATTTTAATGCTGCAGGGCGATTCTTCATTTAAAACTGAGAAAAAAAGTATACATCACCAAAACACCTAAATTTAATATTAAAGGAGTAATAGCCTTTTAAAAAGTAATGTTTTTGGTGGCACAAAATGTTAACTCCTCTTAATTGCATTTTTTTTAAACGGTTGTACCTACAGTGTTACACTATATGACATTTTTAAGTATTTTTACTCAAGGAATCTATATTTTTTACCAAAAATCCAAAAAAAAAAATATATACATACAAAAGTTTGGGGCAAAAATGTGTTAAGCCTCACATATTTTGTCCGTCTGGGCACGCCTGGATAAATTCAAAAAAATAAATTAACATAAACTTATTGACCTTATTAATACTATTATACATGAAAAAGCTCGTCGCTCTAGCTTAAAGGGTACAAAAGTTATTAATTAAAAATCTTATTTTTATTGCAATTTTAAAGAGCCGTAGCTCCCTTAGGACTCATGTCCGGACCAACCTTTATAGGAACCTTTTTCATGTTTTTTATCATCTCTCGAACTTATTTCTGAATAACCCTGTATATGGTAATTTCAGCAATTTTAAGTTTATTTTGACGGCCGCTTATAGCGTGGCGACCTCTGGTTAGAAGCCTCAAAGACTAAGTGCATGTATCAGGGATAAAACCTCCAGATTCTTGTTCACAAGTTGACTGAGTAAGGTTTGTGTTAGTGTTGAACAGACCCTCAATAAATATTCATGAATCATAAATTCAGTCTTTTTATACTGGGTGCCACAAAACAGTGTAACAAACTTTTTCAAATGGAAAACTATACTGGTACTAGTACCAGTATATACCAGCTGGTATAATTATAATATTAAATGCTGGTATAATTATAATATTAAAATTTATTGGAAAACATTGGTTTTAAAAAAAATTAAGTTTAATAAAAAATGGCATGTATTGTCAAAAAATACAAGTGGTACCTGGCTGTACTGAACGACCTATTTTTGATTTCGTTAAATTAAAAACTCAGGTATACTCTTAGACCAGGCGGTATCTGTTTTAAAACCCCATGTTTGGGTAAATCGTATACCATCCGATATTTTTTGATGAATGGGTCCAGAATATCACTAAAAATGATAATTTTACTATGCGCATAAAATCAACCCTGTGCGTAACTTTTTATATAACAAAATGTTGCAAAATCGAGAAAAATGTCATGTTTTTTCTCCTTTTCGTGCATATATCTCTGGTCAACAGATATATTTTTTAATTTTACATTTTATACATTTTTCATGAAATTCTTCTGAATCTTTTATATGAAATCAATAATGGACATAAGAAAACTGCTATATACTGTATGGATAAATGCAGATAAGAAAATTTTGGAACATACGGGGGAAGTTTTTGTAATTAAAATTTAATTGTAATTAACAGTCAAATATGGTATAAACTACCTTCGAGTAAGGTCCCAGAAAGACTATAAACGAATAAATAAATAAAATAAATAAAACTGTTCATTTTAGACAAATATTGAAAAGGAAAAAAAGTTTTGCAATTGAATTTTATATATCATAAAATTGGTTGCAAATCGAAAAAATAATTATTATTATGCAAAAATAGTAAGTAAAAATCACAAAAAAGGGTTAGAAAAATCGATTTTTTTTGGGATTTTTTTTTTGGATTCTTAAAGTATACGTAGGACCTTTAAAATTGGCACAAGAAAACTTTATGGTGTGCTAAATCATCACACCAAATTTCATCAAAATCAGTATGATAATTTTTGCACAATAATTTTGCAATCTGGAATTAAAAAAAAATGCAAATTTTAAAAATCATCCAAAATTGAACATAAAGCCCTTAGATACTTGGAAATTTAAACACGTATAGAAGAGAGCTTAAACTTTCAAATGATGTTTGAAAAATTAAAATCCGTTAATTAGGAGAGCCAACGCAGCTGTTTAAACTTTTGCCGAACTTTTTCGCTTATAAACAATTAGAATAACTTTATGAATTTTAGATGAATTTGTTTTTTTTTTAATATATATTGAAAGTACTTGAAAAGACGCTTCCTTTAAAAAAAAAATATGATGATTCGTTCATTAGTTTCGAAGTTATGATGGTTCAAATTTGACCGCCATTTACACTGAAACTACAAGGGTATAAGGGCTGTTTTTTCGACAACTACCTTTGTTATTCCGAGTACTTACCAGACATTAATTTGCAATACTCGCGAGTTCTAATAGCAACAAAAAGAAGATATCGATTAGCAGTTTTTTCATATCGTTTCTTATTGTAATTTAATAGTTCTTTTATAAATAAGTTAATTATTATTGTATGTTAATGTTAATTAAGCACTTATATAAAACATATTTTAAAACTGCTCAAAAAATTAGCGTTTAAATCAGTAAAATGTTGCCTAGGCTCTCCTAATTAACGGATTTTAATTTTTCAAAAATCATTTGAAAGTTTGAGCTCTCTTCTATATCTGTTTAAATTTTCAAGTATCTAAGGGCTTTATGTACAATTTTGTATGATTTTGAAAATTTGCATTTTTTTTAAATTTTCTAACCCTTTTTTGTGATTTTTACTATTTTTTCAATAATAATAATTATTTTTTCGATTTGCATCAATTTTATTATATATAAAATTCAATTGCAAAACTTTTTTTCCTTTTCAATATTTGTCTAAAATGAACAGTTCCAGAGATATATGCACGAAAAGGAGAAAAAACATGACATTTTTCTCGATTTTGCAACATTTTGTTATATAAAAAGTTGCGCACAGGGTTGATTTTATGCGCATAGTGAAATTATCATTTATAGTGATATTCTGGACCCATTCATCCAAAAATATCGAATGGTATACGATTCACCCATCTCAAAACAGATGCCGCCTGGTCTATCTACAAGAAAAACGTACAAACACCCTAATAGGGTTGGTCCTTTTTGGGAAAAATAACCATATTCAGCTGGGAGCTATATTAAATGTATGAATATGGCCATTTTCCCCGAAAAGGGCCAATACTATTAGAGTGTTTATACGTTTTTCTTGTGGAGTATACCTGAGTTTTTAATTTAACGAAATCAAAAATAGGTCGTTCAATTTGAAAATTAAGTACAAAATAAAGTTGATGATTTTTAAAAAAGCTTTAAAATGACGCCATTTTCATAAAAACAAAAGAAAATCAGTTTCACATAAACAGTAAATTCGTAGCTACTAAATAATTTGAAATGTCAACTTTCAGAAATATTCCAATATGGGCGTCATGTTATTTTTATGAAAAACGGCTCCTGTGGCGCCATCTTTAATGCAAATGATATATCAATGAAAAGAGAATTTAAAGGCCAATCCAAAATTGTAAACAAATATATAGTGTTCCATAAAAATCAAAAGTTGGTATCACTTCCGCTTATTAGGGAAGTGTTATTTTTTATAAACACCATGCCAAAATGGGGGTATATACGGTACATACAAGCTCTGTAAATTTTGAAAAAATATCTTTTATAGGTACGGAGATAATTCCTAGGCAATACTTCTTTTGACACTCGGTATAATTTATATCATAAAAACTTTAAAGAAAATTTAAATAATAATATAATTTATACTATAAAAAGTAAGATTACTTAAAAAAACTTTAATAACACATGTCAACAGCTGGAAAAGTGTCTGGGTCCTGTCAACGGATTCTGACTCTACCTAATGTCTAGGTACTAGCCTAACTGAAAGTTTTTTACTACACACCGTTTTCGATGTCCGATGTTAAAAACTAAAAATGGCAGATCCAGTATGGCGTCGAAATCTTAAAATTTCAATATTTTTTACGAAAATTAGTGATCAAGTATTTTTGAGGTCGCTGAAACGGAAGAAAAGCTTTCTCGATGTGGATTAATATAATAAATGTTACTTTTGTAATTTTAGTTTTTTACATAGGATTCGGTTTCAGCGACCTTAAAAATACTTTTTAATTTTCGACAAAAAATATTATTTTTTTTTTAATTTCGACGCAATATTGGATCCAACATTTTAAATTTTGAATTTTTAACATCGGATTTGCTTTCAGCAACCATAAAAAGCCTAGGATACCCATTTTCAAACATATTGTGTAATCTGTCTAAATTGTAGTTAATATAAAAGAGCTCTGTTTTAATTTGAAATAAAAAGGTTTACATGTAATTATTATATAGAACTGTCTAACATTGTTTTATTCATATTTAATATGTCGATATATATCGGCAAAGTCCATATCGGTATCGGCAAAGCGTCCTTCACTTCCAGGCCGCGCTACTGTACCATCTAGTTGGCTTTGATACGGCCCACTAGGGTCTGACAACGCTGGTACGCCAACATAAAGAAAAAATTACTAAAAATAATACTAAGTATTTGTTATTGTCAATTTAAATGTTTTATATTTCAAGGCTTAACATTTGATTATATAGTGGTGAAATGTTTAAAAAATGTGGATGAAATTATAAAAATGTTGTTTCAATTTTGCCTTTAAATATCCTAGTGCTAAATATAACATTTCTTAAAAAACAACACGAAACTACTCAAAAAAATTAAATTAATTTGATATGTGAGAATTCTTAGCCATTTACTAAAATAAAGTTAAAAATTAAGCTGATTGAATCAAAGAAGTTACCGCAGTTTCATGTATGGCAATAAACTAATAAATTAAGTTAGAATTTATATATTTATTATAAGGTTTTTACTTACAAATGTCGGAAAATAAAAATACAATATGTTGTATCTCTAGGTACATTGTTTTATAATGTAATAAAAATAAAACTATGCAATTTTAATAATTATTCTAAAAACAACTCTAAAAATTGCTAATAATCTTCACATTTAATAACAATTAAAATATAATTTAATGAATAACTGATTTTACTTTTCAATGCAGTAAAATTTTTCTCTTGCACCTTTTTTATTTATTTTTCAACTATTTACTATTACCAGGCCATCACATATTCCGAATTTTAGTATTAGTTTTATTATATTTTCTGTTTTTGTAAAAAATAAGATTTATTTTCTTTTACAAATAACAAAATTATTTTTGACAAATAAGTGACATTTTGCTTCAAAATTTTCAACTTAGCTGACCATGGAATGGCCCATTAGGAAGTCTGGCGCCTAAGCCAGTAGCGCGGCCTGGAAGTGAAGGACGCCTTGGTATCGGCCGATTATCGGTATCGGCAAAAAAGCCGTATGGGTCGATCCCTATTACACACTAATCATAAGTTAGTTTTTTTATATTGTCAAAAAAGTTATAGAAGTGTACCACTATTTTGTGGCAGGCTGCCCACTTTTCTACAACGCCAAAAATTTTAAATAACAAAAAAATCAAGAAAATTTTTCGTAAATACTCACCTGAGATAAAAATTGACTGTATAAGACACCTTCATTGTAGGTAAGTCTGTTTCTTTCCAACTCCCATAGTTTGATTTGGTCCACAACCGTCGGAGGTAAAGCCTGCTTACCTTCTTTCAGCATTTCGCTATGAGCATGCTGCTTTAAATATCCTATTATTTGATCGGCAGTAATGCCGCCCCGTAAGGCTTGTCTAATTGAATCTCTAGTTACCACGCCTACTACTAAATTTGGAAACCTAGAAAATATTTAAAAACTAAATCGTTTTTACACACATCGCCAAAATTCTTGGCCCCCCTAATTAATTTGAAACGTAAACAAAAAATATTCTAATAAATATATGGGTTCAATTCCAACTCAAACCAATAGTTAGTCCTGTTAGTAGGAAGTCTACATATTATAAAATCATTGACAGTTAAATCTAAGGTGCTCGGTTTCGGAAGATAATGGACTTTTTTCATCAGAAATTACCACAGTTGACTAAGTCGACTCGACTTAATATATTAATAGTTCTTCATTTTATACTGTTTTAGCTTATTCTTTATAAATTTTGATCAGATAATTTAAATCCTTTCACAGAAACGGTCTATTGTCTCCCATTTCGGAAAAAAGTATCACTGAGGTTTCTTGCATCTTATTTTCTCAAAAAATATGCATATTAGTGTATCGATTGATGAAAAATTATTTGTCAAAATTATTACTGAATTATTGTTGTCATAATATGACATATTTAATACACTGCACTACATTTTTTTTTAGAAAATAACCTACGAAATAAATCTGCAAATATTTTTTATGAATTAAGAATTGGTAAACTATTTATGTAAACGGATTTGAAATCTCTAACCAAAATTTATGTAGAATATTCTAAAACATTATAAAATAAAGTTTTATTAAGTCCGCTATGGTAATTTGAAAAAAAGTCCATTATCTTCCGAAACCGAGCACCTCGGATTTTACTGCTAATGGTTTTATAATGTGTAGACCTCCTACTAGCAGGATTAACTCTTGGTTTGCGTTGGCAAGTCATTAAAACTTAGTTTGTATTCAAGAATAGTGTGACCCGTTATTAAAAGCGACCAAAATATTTTTTTTTTGCCATTTCGTGTTTAGTTTTCGTCGAGAAAATGTGAAAAAAGTGGGTGTTGAAAAAATGTCTGATGGAATGTCCGATTTAAAAAATCTTTCACCAAACGATTCAGGACCTTTGTTATTTGTGTTACATCAAAATTTGATATATTTAATATGATTAACATTGGCGCAGGGCAATAATTTTTAGCGATATCTCACTTATTGTTTAAGGTAGGACTATAATTAAAAAAAAAAATAGTTTTGACTTCTGACTTTTTGATTCTAACTTTTAGACTTTAAACTTTAGCTCAGTGGTCAATGGCATCGATATAGCCTGACACTGATCTAATGATCGTGAGTTCAAACCTCACTGGCGCCGATTGACTTTTTCAGTTAATTAATAATTGAAATTTGGCGAAGGCGTACTCCCTAGATATATTGGTTCGAAAGTCAATTAAAGCCGGTGGTTCCCTCTACTACTAGCCCACACAAGTCCTGGACTTAGGGGATGCTTAATTAAGTAGAATAGTACGAGGTTAAAAACAAACATAAAACATAAAACATAAAACTTTCTCAAAAAAGGGTGTTTATCAAAAAACGTGCTGAGGCGCGCCAAGTTTTTTTATAGACATGTACTTTAAAAGTTTTATTTAAAGTTCAGCTTGATTTTCTGTTGTTACTAAACAAATAACTGACTATTTGGTATGTCATTAGATTTTGACTAGTGGAAACGCCAAAGAGTTTGAGTATAATCAAATTACACCGCTCTATCCTCAAAAATTTGCCTACATCATTTTGCTTCGTTTTTCTCGATAAGCTCGTGTTTTTTTTTTGAGATATAGCGCGAGTGGGTTTTTTGCCTTTAGTTGGAGTAAAAGAAAAATTGTGTAATTAATTTTTTTGCGGTGGATTGGTTCTCTATCAATAGGGCTCTAAGCCAAATAAAGCGGATTTAAAATATCTTTATTCGTTTGTTTTTATAGGCCTCTAAACTCAAAAAATTAGATTTTTTTCGCTATATTTGTAAGACAATTTTATATGAATACTAAACATACGGCTCAACTAACACAGATGTGAGGCTTGAAAAAAAAAAAATAGTTTGAATCCAGTAACGGGGATTCTACGGGGAGTTATTGAAAGCAGAACAATTTTTGAATTATTAAATGCTATTTTAATGTTTTAAAGCAAGGAAAAAAAGTTTATTTTTTATTATAAATAGTTCTTTTCCCAAAATTATTTAAGTTACGCTTGTCTCGGGTTAGGGGAAAGTTAAATAAAAAACAGTATTAGATCAGCTTACCGGTTTCGGGCATATATTTACCCTTCTTAATTTTTTATTTTTTGTTCGTTTTTTTTACAGAATAAATTTATTTTTTTGTGTTGCTCTTCTAAAAATAAATAAAATACTTCAATATTTTTTTTTCGATAACCCCCGGTAAAATCTCCGTTACTGGATTAAATCTATTTTTTTTTTATTTTTATAAACTGCAAATATGTTTAAGACTTACATATTGCGTATAAAAATGTAGTATTTATATAAAAATTTTATCAAAATATATCGAAAAAATATGATTTTTTGAATTTAGAAGCCTATAAAAAAAAGATATTTTAAATCCGTTTTTTTTTTGGCTTAGAACCACATTAATAGATAATCAATTCGCAAAAAAAAAAACACTATGCGCTATATCTCAAAAAACAAGCTGGTCGAGAAAAACGGAAAAAGGTTCCGAAATCAGCGCATCAAATATAGCCAGATGCAACTAAAAGCTCCCCGGCAAATATTTTTTTTTGTAGAGCAGTGTTATTAATATCTTCCATTCGGGGCCCTGCTGTTATAATATTGTTTGTTTTTATAATTATTAAATAAATGACGTTTTTTAACTATTTTACTGGTTTTGAGATTTGACCTTACTTAAATACCAAAAAAGTCCAAACCAAAACAATTTATTTAACTCATTTCCATCCCCTAAAGATAGTAGACTTAGTTTCTTTTGATCCAAACAATTTAACCCTTTAAGGACGGTTGACGGATATATCCGACATTAGTTCTAACATTGTCCTTGGACTGTGTGTGTATATCCGACAGTCTAAAAATAATGTTGCACTGAATGTGATGTGGCTTTATGCATCATTCCTTGTTTCAATTATTACACAAGCCCAAAACAAAAAAAGTACCCTGATCTTTTGACGAGACAGGTATATTCTTATGTATTTTTCATCGCTAAGGGGTTCCGCAGTGATTTTTCGAGAAAAATGCAAAAAACATTTTTAATGTTTTTTTATGTTTTTTTGGAATTAAAAAATAAGACCCGTTGGGCCAATTTTGGTGACGTATTCGGATTCAGCGTGTGAAAATACATAGAAATATATATATATACCTCTGGTCTCCAGATCAAGAAACTTTTTCTTGTTCGGCTTTTACGCGCTGTTATGCAATGCTACAGTTTTCAAAAATTGGTAAAAAAAGCTAAATACGGTTTTCGAAGTCAGATTAGTTTTATCATTTTCCGATGATTTTTTTTTAATTCCGAAAAACCAAAAAATTCACTGCGGAACCCCTTAATCTGACTTCGGATTAGGATTCAGCGATGAATAATACATAAGAATAGACCTGTCTCATTAAAAGATCAGGTAACTTTTTTTGTTTTGTGGCAAATTAAACGACTGAAACGATTTCGTATAATACATTCGTATAACATTATGTTTTACTTGAAAATTTAAAGTGCCGGATATATCCGTCAAGGGGACGTTTAAGTATTACGTAAGCATAATTCATACACTTCATACCCCGATTCTCACTTTATTAAAGGCCATAGAGATTTCATATTTTGGGTACCTCCCCTAACACCCCTCTATTAGGGAGTGTAGCCAAAATATGACACCTCTACAGCCTTTAATAAAGCGAGAATCGTTTTATGAAGTGTATGAATTTTGCTCAAAATTTTCTTACGTAATACTTGAACGTCCCCCAACCGTCCGTGCAGTCCTGCAATTTTCGTCATTTGAGAGGCAAATAGTCGAAAAAAAAAACCCGTCTTTAAATGGTTAAAAAAGAGCCTTTGAATGGATTGATCACCGCCTTCTTTGGCATAAGTTGTATAATCAAGGCATTTCTCCAAAATTAATTAAAATCCTTATGAAACTTTATAACAAAGCTTTTATAAAACTTCGAGTATCCAATGAATTTACCAAAAACTTTGATATTCCTGAGGGTGTGCTTCAAGTTGAACCCTTTAGCGCACTTCTTTTCGCTATTTTTTATCTGGACTGAAAATGACAACCTTATTGATATTCTTTTACTACTTTATGCTGATTACTTGGTCATTCTAGCTAGATCACAAACTCATCTTTGCAAAATACTTAAACTACTTGAAAAATATTGTACAATTAACAAATTAAATATTAATATAAAAAAAAAACTAAAATTGTAAGATTCAGTAAAGGAGGATTTCACTTAAAGATAAATTTTTATTTATTTAACAATGAACCTATTGTAAGCGCTTATCTTTATACGTATCTAGGTGTCCACATCTAACCAGTTTCTAGAAATGGCCAAATCGTCTGTCGCTCGTGCCAAAACAGCTACAGGGACTGTTATGTCACTTATGGCACACTCTAAGACCAACTCCTCTCTTTAATATTAAGTACCCTGATTTATTCAGTCCCTGTATGGGCGCTTAAATACCCTGATGTGTTTGAGAGAGCACAAGTGTTTTTTTACAAAAGATTGCTTGGTCTACCTTCCAATACACCAGACTATATAGTCAGATTAGAATCAGGATCCATACCCCTGGAATATACCGCCTTTAAACTTTAAACTTGGCTTACTAGAATTCTATCTATGGATAATAGTCGTTACCCAAAAATTTGTTTCTTAAGATATTTGTTTCTTAAGATTAAAGCAGTTAAACCTACCAGATCGTTATAATTGTTTGTCAAGCATAAAAATTATACTGATCAGGATTTTTATTTACTCGATCAGTTTCAAGCTTACCTGCATAACCTAGATAAAGAAAACTAAGCACTAGTACCTTCTGCTCTTTATATAAGTCTCTAAAAACAAATTCCTCCCACTACCTTCACACGAAAATTCATATTGGTTTTATTCGAATCATAGCTCAAATAAGAACCTCTAATAAGTGAACAGTCTCAGAGCTATGAATGGGCTTATCTTTGCACTGAGTAACCTAAACCTCTTAAAAATTAAACTGTTGTATTTTTTTGTAATTAATGTTCTTAAACTGAAATCCTTTAACCTTAACGAATAAAGGGCCTCACTTTTAATTTAAAATTAGCCTCATAAGTTTGTTATTTCATTTTAATATTTTATGTTACATTTGTAACAAATGTTGTAAGATGTAAGTCTTGAGAAACAAGTATCTATCTATCTGTCTTTAAAGGGTTAAAAAAGAGTTTGACATACACTGTAAAAAAAACCTTACCTATACATAAGTTCTGTAAATAATCCAATCAAAGCGACTTGCAAATTGGAATCAGTGTATGCATATACTCTGTAATTTGTTTCTACTACAAGATAGCCCTTAGGGGCATCCTCCTCTAGCACAGGCCCCTTATTTTGTGAACTTGTGATATTTAATGCCAGTCTTGTGGGATAAAATCGTCCCGCTTTTCTCTAAAAATTTAAAATATTAAAAAAAAAACTGCTTCCAACGACTCTATTGTTTATTATTCCATCAATCAATTTTCTAATCATCGTATAGAGTGATACTGGTAGACTGATAGTTTCGGGCTGCTGGCCCTCTTCAGTACCAAGAGTCAACTCTGCACGCTGATTAAGACAACGTTTTTAGACTTTATTCGCAAAAGAAATATAGTCATTAGATTGATGTAGACTTGTGCGCCATCTATTGCTATATGTAGACAATTACTCATACCTCTCCTAGTCTGGAGACTTTGAATGGTAGCAAGTTGAAGAGTTGTATGTCTCAAGCACATAGTACCACTAATGTGTGGTTAGACATAGAATTAGTAAGGACAGACATTTTTAATTTTAAACAAAATTATAAAAATATTAAATTATTATTCCATAAATCTATTCTAATCATACAGAGTGATATTGGTAGACTGACAGTTTCGGGCTGCTGGCTCTCTTCAGTACCAAGAGTCTACATCAATCTAATGGCTATATTCCATTTGTGAATAAAGTCTAAAAACATTTTCTTAATCAGCATCCAGAGTTCACTCTTGGTACTGAAGAGGGCCAGCAGCCCAAAACTTTCAGTCTACCAATATCACTCTGTACAATGATTTGAAAATAGATTGATGGAATAACAAATTAATATTTTTATAATTTTGTTTAAAATTAAAATCTTCTATCCTGTTAACTACAAAAAAGAAAGTTTATAAAACATTACCTTTCTTTGATAAACCAATCCAAATTCTCTAAGATGTTGTAAAAAAACTAATAGACCTTGAGTCATTCCTTCAGTACTGTAATCCTAAAATAAGTCAAACATAAGTTATAAGTTATGTTAGGACACATCCAGAGGCTCGCATAACAAGCATAATACATAAGAATGCAACACCATGATTGGCTTACAAGATACATGACGGCACATTAAGCCAATCATGGCATCGCATTCTTATGTATTATGCTTGTTATGCGAGTCTGGATGTGCCGTTACATAACACAGGCACAAAGAAAAAAAAAATCCCCAGACGAGACAAACATTTCTATGTTTTCGGGGTCGCTGAATCTGAATTTGGGGTTGGTTTGACTCGGATTCATCGACCCCAAAAACGTATAGAAATGTATGTCTCGTCTGGGGAAACCATAGAGAAGAAAAGAGGACTAAAAGTCCAGCCTGCGCAAGATTATTTTGTGACAGAACGGGGCAGCGAAATGACGTAACGCAATATATCTGACCTTGCGCAGTACGCATCTCTATCAGCTGTGAAATGCTGTCCGTCGTAAAACAATTCATCACCCCAGTATTCATTTGTCTTATCTCCAAAAATTCCCCAGTAAAAATCTTAAAATGTCCCAAAATAGAGATATGGCAAATACTGGGGTGACGAATTATAAGTAGTTGGTTTATACTGTCAGTACTGTCAGATCGTCGTTTGTTTCTGTTCATTTTTCGACTTCTACTGTGTTTTAATTGTTTTTTTTTTGCTGCATTTGGACTTTAAACATGACCTGTATTGTTGCTTTATGAAAAGCAAAGGGTCAATACCTGGTGTACTCAAAGTAGGTGTAAAAAATCCCGAAACTCAAACAAACGTCGAAAAATTCTTATAGAATAATTTAAAAAAACTATTTCGACGTTTCTTCGAAAATATTTATTGTTTTTTTGTTGAATTTTTTACAATTTTTATTTGACACACAAAACTAAGGTTAAAAATACTCGTCAAAAACAACAATAGTAGTGCGCAGCAAGTTTATCTCATATGCGCTAGGCACATTTATCACAGTATTCCGCAAAGGCTTTGGAAGTCTTTCTTTGTCTATGGGGGAAACCTTTTTTTTGTGCCTGTGCACAAGTACCTATAGGTATACACGAAAAAAAAAAGGCTTATTCACCAGACGAGACAAACATTTCTATACGTTTTTGAGGTCGCTGAATCCGAATCTGGGTTTGGTTTGACTCGGTCAGGTCGCATTTCGTTGCTAACCTCAAAAAAGTGATGAAATGTGTTTCAACTGTCATTACTTTTTAAGGTTTGCAACGAAATGCGACCTGACCGAGTCAAACCAACTCCAGATTCGGATTCAGCGACCCCAAAAACGTACATAATAATATATGTAATTGTTGTAATATCGATATCTGACATATATACAAATAGTTGTCAGTGACAACAAATTAAATTTACAAAATGAAAAATGTCAGTTCCCGCTTCTTGTGTATATAATTGTAAGTTACATATTAAGTTTATTAAAGGCTTGCTTACCTTTCCAAGTGTGCTAAAGCTGAGTTGAAATAAAAATGTCAAACATTCGACTAAGTCTAAACCTCTTTGTTCGACAGTATCTAAATATTGTAATAAAAAATGCCAGACTTGTTCCTGTCTGTCCAGCAAAAGAAACTGAAAACCCTGTCTGGTTATTACAAGACTACCATCTTCATCATCCCTAAAAGTAATAATTTTTTAAACTTGGGCTAAAAAGTAAATATTTATCAAGTTTTTCAAAACTATGAAAATGAATTCACTCTCGATATAATAAATAATAATAATAATAAATAATATTTATTCATCCACAAGAAACTAAATACAGTTTATGGATTGACACCTCTAATTAATAGTTTAAATATTGCACATTAAATTTGATTTTCTTAAATAATTTCTTAATATATTACATTTTAATTTGTTCTTTCTTATTTTTAATTTACATAATTTAATCACTGATAAAGTTTTTTTTTACTTTTTTAATTTAAATTTAAATTCTACATTAATTTTAATTTGTTACATTTAGTTTTTTTTTTAATATCATACTAATTTTTACTCCGAAATTTTACTTAGACGATCAATTGACTTTTGTTAATTTAGGTATTAGTTTATTAAATTTTTGAATTTTAAATGAGCCTTTTTTATTCCTTTTCAGATATTATGTTACAATATGCAATGAGCCACCAAGATTGAAATTAGTTTTTTTTACTTTTTTTGTGTTTTTTCAATTTTTATTTCGCTTGGTAGGTCATTGTATGTTGCAACACATCTGCAGTAGATTGAGTTTTGACCCATAAAACTGATCTACAAAAAAAAAAACTTCTCCAAGGACTAAACCTATCGTGTCTTATGTGTGCTCAAACCGAATTTTCAATTTAAAAAATTTTCTACAGCGTAGATTTCAAAGAAATCCGGTTTTTATAGTTAAAATACCGTATTTTTACATTAAAAACCGGGATTTACTCGAAAAAATTTTAACTTGAAAATTCAGTTTCAGGACACAAAAATACATAAGACATGATAGGTTTAGTCCTTCGAGAAGAATTTTATTTTTTTTTTTGTAGACCAGTGCAAGTGATTTTATCCAATACAACCTCTAGTCGTGTATCCATGAACATTACTTCTTTGTTGAAACTGCAGGCATGAATGCCTTTCACCATTTTTAACTTGGTGAATAAAGAGTAGGCCGCACACAGGTAAAAAATCCCAAAAAGACGGAAAAAAATCATGAAGCGTCGAATGTTGAATATTTATAAACCTTATAGTGTCCTCTAAATGATTTGAATACATTTTTTTGAAAATGTTTGCGGCCTTGCGTAAAAAATTAAATTTAAGTGCATACTGCATACCGGATCATTTAAACGGCCATTTAAAAAGTCGATATCTCAGAAACCGTATAGGATAAGTTTTTGAAATTTGGTACTAAGCTTCAATATCAATTTTTGATAAAAAATCTTAGATTATTGTACATAAATCAATCTTTACCAGATACAGACACATATCTGACCAGTTACAGACACCTATATATTTTACTTGATAACGGATTTGTACGATAAAAAAAAGGATGTCTTTATCTAATAAATAAACTTAAAATTATTAACATATGTGGTAAAATACCTAAGATATTGAATAATAAGTGTAGAGTGTCGATAACCCAGCTACAGAAACTATTGTCTGTAAGTGGGTATTTATGATTTTTACTAACCCAGTTACAGACACTTAGTTTTTTTTTGTAAAGTTTGTCGAAAAAAAAAAACGTTTTATTTTAATATTTAGTTATTCTAAAAGTTATCTGGATATGATAGGATAAAAAAAATCTAGGAAAACCTTATATAAATCAAATTAAACTAAAATTAAGAGTACAGTGTTTCTTAAGCTTACCTTTAAGCAAAACGACGCAAACACACCAACTTCTGACTCGCGCTCAAAGATTAATTTTTATCTGCGCAAAACTTACGCTTGTGACTCCCACTCTTTTAGGGGAGCTTCCGTAATTACAAATAATTAATTATTTAAAAATTATTACGAATTTAAAACTTTTGAAACCTTATTATTGGCATTTTGCTGAAAAAGTCTCTGTAACTGGGTCAGTGTATGTAACTGGGTTGTTTACCTAGTCACATTAAATATTTAAAATTTTAATAACTGGGAATTTGAAGGGCTATATTTTGAAACTATTTTTTTTTTTGGTCACCCTGTATAATATTTAAGCAAAATAACTATGGAACTTTAAAATAGGCTTATTAAGGAATTCTAAAAAATATTTTTGGCCTATCGGTATAGGTTCTAGGTTACAGTTTTTTTTGACCTATATTAGCATAAAGGGTAATTTTTTGATATTTTCAGGCCCTACAAAAAGCCCTATACTTTGTATAGGGATAGAAAAAAATCATGAACGTTCCTTTATTATTCTAAATTACTTTCCCATTCCAAAAATTTCCATTATTAAGGTTTATATGTAGTTGAAAAATAAAAATTGGAAAAAGAAAAAATAAAAACTTAAAAGCCAAAAAGCTCAACATTTTTTTTTAATCTCAATTTTTGCAGGTGAGTTTCTCTAAACACACTACAACTTTTTTTTACTACACCTTTTCAAGTTGTAAATAGGAAAGTGTAAATTGATATTCAGAATTTCAAGTTAAATTTCAGAAAATATAAATTGTAATTCAGATTTTCAACTTATATTTCAGAAAGTGTAAATTGTAATTCAGATTTGCAATTTATATTTCAGAAAGTATAAATTAAATTTCAGAAAGTGGTAATTATATTTCAGAAAGCGTAAGTTGAAATTCAGAAAGTGTAAATTATATTTCAAAAATTATAACTTTATATTATTATTTCATAAAGTGTAAATGGTATTTCAGAAAGTTTAAATTAAATTTTAAGAAATATTTATCTATTTATCAAACGTTAAGGGATTTTTTATTTGTTAATTTATAATTTATACGTATGTAATATAATGAAGTGACCTAGCCATTTAGAAATTAATTTTGTTAAATTCTTAATTTTATGTAAAAAACACAATTTTTTTAATTTAAATTTATTGCTGTTCAATATTTAATACCGAATATATGTATAATTCATAACTGCTACTTTTTTTTTAATTTTTTTGAATAAAATAATACGTTCCGAAATAACAATTATGATTTCTGATTTACAAATTACCGTTTCCTAAAATTAATTTACACTTTCTGAAATTGAATTTACAGATCCAAATTTAAATAAAATAACACATTCTGAAAATTAATTTTTACTTTCTGAAATATAATTTACATTTTCTGAATTTAAACTTACGCTTTCTGAAATATATATTACAAATCTGAATTTCAATTTATACTTTCTGAAATATAACTTGCAAATCTCAATTACAATTTACACTTTCTGAAATATAATTTAAAAATCTGAATTACAATTTATACTTTCTGAAATTTATTTTAAACATCTGAATAACAAATTACACTGTCTGAAATTAATATCACACTTTCTGATTTACAACTTAAAAAGGTGTAGTCATCCTGGATTTTCCCAAAAAAAATTTTTCGGCCCGGCCGCGGCCTAATGAAGAGTATGACTTGATGCTCATAGATCTAATGATCTAATATGGTAGTTGTTATACACGGCAGGCCTTAAATATTTTTAAATAAAAAGTCAAGCACCACCAAATTTTTTTTATTCAATCTTTTTTATAGACCTAACCTTAACAAAAAACACAAAAATTAAAATAATCGTTAGAGCACTTTTTGAAAAAAAAAAAATTGAAAATTTTTTTTCTAATTTTTTTTGAGAATTAGAACTTTTTACCGATCCACAATTTTATACCTTAATTGAGGGACCAATACTACCTACTAAGATATTTATTAGGATAAAAAAAGTCGGTACCGTAGAGTTTATGACGTAGAAACAAAGAAGCGTATTATGATAAATTAAAAAAAAAATCGGTTAATTTCACTTTGTTCACGTGTTTTAATCAAATTTTAGACCGTCTTTATTTATATAAAAAACAATTTAACAAAATGTAACTAAAAAAATAACATTTATGGGTTTAACAACTAAAATTGGCGCGTGTACTTTAGGTGTTACAGGTTTATTTTAACTCAAGTAACTTTCTCTGAATTCAGAAATACTTTTTACAAACCTTTATCAAAAAGCAATCATATAGCTCACTATATCATATAATATGACTGCTTTTGTGCTTATATGATATAGGTACGCCGTTTTTTTATATTTTATATTTTAATCATGGAGATAAAAAAGCATTTTAGACATGGAGACAAAAAAGCCGTTTATTATACAAATTATTCCTTTACGCATGAAGAAAACCATTCAAACACATATCCCTGTAACTGGTAATTTGCATAATATAACAACGATTTAGTGAAATTTACTTATTTTGTTTTTTAATATTTTATTTTTTTTATCCACACTATCTCCCATATAGGCTTTATTATCCCATAAATTATGTAAAGCAGATGGATTAGCTAACTTTAATATTATCCAATGATTCAACTTGAACCAACAACTTGAAAAACGCCACGTTTTATAAAAACTTTTTTTTTTCGGTTTATACGTTCCTTATTCTACGCCACTGACTTTTTTATTCTAATGAACGTCTTAGTAAATAGTATAGTTCTCCAAATAAAGGATTATAACGTAGATAAGAATCTTTAGCATTAATTTTAGAAAACAAGATTTTTTATATTTTTTTCATTTTTTTTTTTCGAAAAAAATTTATTTTTTCAAAAAGTGCTCTAACGATTATTTTAATTTTGGTGTTTTTTGTTTAGGTTAGGTCTATAAAAAAAATTGAATAAAAAAAATTTGGTGGTGCTTGACTTTTTATTTAAAAGTATTTATGGCCCAGCGTGTATAGAGGTCAGCTGTATTGTGTCGATAGTTAAGATGATAAATATTTTTTATTGCGTTGTTTTGCATCACTTGTAGTGGCCGAGCACCATATTAGATTTAAATATTGCAAGTGACTATGGATAACAGAAAAGTAGATCGACCTAAGATAATTTTTGGGGACAGTGTAAAGCCTCCTTAGCATCCCCACTGTGCTAGCTATCTAGCCCGAGGCAAAATTAATATGTTCCGACCAATCTAGCCGACTGTCAATAGTCAAGCCAAGGAACCTGACACTGTCAGCCTGCTTTAGTTATTTTTACCTTCGCATTAACCCTGCATGTAGTAATATTCTAACAGCATCAGCTGAGATTCCTTCTTGCTGTTGAGAGCCTACCATATAGTGTAGTACACACTCCCATCTTTCTAATGAGTATGCATCTAAGAATGAAACATCTCTTGCTTTGGTATCTACTTCCAGTGCACTTGACATACTCCATGGTCTTCCCCTAAAAAATAGAATAATTTGGTCTGTGATGGGAATAATCGGAAATAATATTATTATACTTCTTGCAGATTCACATCAGAGGGGTATTCTGCCCTACTAAGACAAGTCCTATCTGCAAAAATTCACTTTTTGAGATAATCACACCATTGTATTGCTTTACACTAGCCCCATGTGCCTACTAAAAAGAAATTTCTTATCTAAAGCCCAAATCCTAAAACTTAGCCTAAGATCTTTGTCCTATGTGGCAAATTTTCAATGTTTTCTAAATCAAATTGTCCTAACTAGTCCTTACTAGACGAATATGTCAGGACGGACTAACTTTACAGATCTTAGTAATTTGAATGGACTTCTTAGATCATTATGTCCTAACTTTCTCAGATAGAACAAATGCATTTAGTAAGACAATTTATTTTTCTGACAAAAAAAATATTTTTTTTTTCAAAGGATATTACGTATTTTTGATTTAAAATAAAGCAGATCCCAACGCCATATTTATTTAAATATGTTTTCAAACAGTGCAAACAAAAACAATAAAACTGGCCATGTCTTAAAACATATAATTTGCAGATAGGACAACTTGTCTTAGCAGGGCAGTATTATACCAAAGTGCGTCATATACAACTTTTTAAAAAGTCCGTCTGTCTGTCCATATATCATGTTTTCTTTTCAGCACAATAACTCAAGAAAGAATAATCCAATCTACTTAAAAATTTCAGCAAAAGACACAAAGCCTTTTAAAACTGAAAAGAATCCCCCAAAAACAGCCATGGGCGGATTTAGGGAGGGGAGGCATGGGGACCATGTGTGAAATTAGTAAAAAATTTCGCCTGCGGCTATAAGTCCTTTCTGGCATTTTGGCAAGTTTCTAATTATGCTGTTTTAATATTAAAACAGATCATCATATGATACAAATATTATTTGTAAAATATTTTGCTAGAGCTTTTTTATGTGTGTTTTTTTTTTATTTAGCTTTACTTTAGCTTGAAATTAATAAAAATTGCGGCGCTACAGCTTTTTTGTATTTTTGGAAAATGTTTAATTTTAAACAGTTTTAAAATTTTCCGCGGCGCTGAAGCATGCATAAAGCTTTTATAACTTTAACAAAAAAACGTAATAAATTTAAATTTTAGAAAAATTCGTAACAAAATTCGCCACTAGGGCGACAAATGAGAAGGCTTTTTTATTTTTGTTACTTTTTTCTCTATTACTTAATCATATAAAAAATTAAAAAAAAATCAGTTTGGACTTTTTGGGTTTTTATACTATACTTGATAACCTGACATAGGCGCAAACAGCTCTAGTTACGGCTCTGTTCTACATAGGAAAAAAGTTCCTATAAACATATGTCTAAAAATGTGTCGTAAGGGAGCTAAGCCCCTTTGAAAGTGGCTAAAATATTCGGTTTTTATTTAATAACTCAGAAACCCTTTGAGATACAGCAACAAGGTTTTGAATGTAAACTAATCTTAATAAGGCACATCTTCGTATTTATCTTTAAAAGTGGCTAATAAATTCTGTTTTTATTTAATAACTTAGAAACCATTTGAAATATAGCAACGAGGTTTTGCACGTGAACTAATCTTAATAAAGCCCATCTTCGTATGTTATTTTCATGTACTTATTTTAACCAGGGGTGTTTGAAATCAGGGGGCCTTATCAGTTTTTTGTGTGTAACTTTTTTGTAATTTTATTTTAGGAATATGATTCTGTAGATCAAAATACATAAAAAGGTACTCTTGTCTGCGCGACACAAGTCCGGTTTGTGCACCATTTATACCCGGCCAGATCCGTAATTTTCAATAGGGGTCTCCTAAAAATGCACCATTTTTAAAGGGCCATTAGAAGCGATTTCTCGACCTACACGCATAAAAACTTTTTTTCTCAGTTTTTGATATACAGTGAGGTCCAAAAGTCACCCCCCTTTTAACTTTTGAACGAGTTGAGATATCGACTTCAAATTTAAAACTCTTAAATAAGACAACTTAAACTATCTTTTAGCATATATTTGATATTTTCAGCTCTTAAAATGGGGGCATGAGGGGACATTTTTTTAAATGGAAAGGGGGGCCGTGTGATACATCATTTTAAAGCTTATAAAATTCTCTATTTAAACTAACATTTTTAAATTTTTTAAAAATGTTTTTTAAGGTTTTGATTTTTCAATTTTTTGTGCTAAAATATTCGATTTTTAAAGTTTTTTTTCATAAATTTTTATTTATGTCAACTAAAATTAGTTTAAAAGTATAATTAACATTATTTTATGATCAAGTTAGGAATTTTTAAAAAATTATTTGTTTTTTTTTAGAGGAATTTTGACATTAATACCCATTTTCAACCCCATTTTAAACCCAATTTTTTTTTTATTTAAAAATATGGAGTTAAATGCAGAATTTTATAAGCTTTAAAATGATTTATTACAGGACCCCCCTTTCCATTTAAAAAAATGTGCCCCCATGTCCCCCTGTCCACATTTTAAGAGCTAAAAGTATTAAATATATGGTAAAAGATAGTTTAAGTTGTCTTTAAAAGTTCCAAATTTGAAGTCGATATCTCAACTGGTTCAACAGTTAAGGGGGGGGGGTGACATTTGAACCGCTCTGTAGAATAAACCTGCATCATTGAAATTTTGGTTTTAAACATATTAGTACCGTAATTTCACACAACTATAGTCCGGCCACACAACTATAGTCCAAGGCCCCCAGGGGGCAGGGGATAATTATTTTTAAATGTTTACAATTTCTTATGAAAGTTGGTGTATATGGGATATACAGCAACACGTTTTCAGTTTTTTTAAATACGCTTTTAAATATGGAATATAGGTGTGAAGCTGGACCATAGTTATGTGAATCTGGACTGTTTTTGTGTGAAATTACGGTATTTAATTTTTCGTCCTCGAACCGTGACATTTCATCTTCAAATTAATTTTTCTCGAAAACAGTCAATCCTACAATATTACAAGAGTACTTTTTTATGTATGTTGACCTGAGGAATCATCGAGGGAATCATACTCTAAAAATAAAAAAAAAGTTTTCCAGGCAAAAATTGTCTATTTTTCCATTTCTGTTAATTTCTGGCTTTTTTTAATCAAATTTAGTAAAACTCTAGTTTTAAATTTTTAAATAAAAAAAAATAAGAAAGCCCTAGCGCCGCAGGTGAAAATTTTTACAAATTTCTTATAGCCGTCGCAATTACTATAGACTATTCTGCCCTGCTCAGACAAGTTTTCCTAACTGAAAAGTAGATGTTTTTAGTTACGGTTATCATTATTGTTTGCACTTTTTGAAATAATATTTAAAGAAATATTTATTAAACGCTATATTTATTTAAAAAATGTTTTCAAAAAGTGCTAACAAAAAGGATAAAACTGGCCATAACCAGGGCCGTAACTAGGGGGTTTAAGCCCCCTGGCGTTTTCGCTGAGCCCCCCTCGTATTTTTTTTTGGGTTGCAAATTTTTTTTTGGTAGAAACCGTCACGGACAAAGCTTTTTCTCCTTGAAGGGTATTTTTCGGGCGCCAATTTTTTTTTTGCAGGCGCCAAGTTCGGTAGATACCGTCAGGGGTACGAGGCTCTTACTGTGTTGAGAAATAAACATTACCAATATAAAAATATTTGCTGACCAAACCAAAATGCAAAGGGAACAGTTTAAATTGGTTAAACAAGAGCTTGATTCTTTGAGGGCAAATGGTAATTCAAACAAAATCATTAGGTATGTCAATGGCATTCCCACTATTGTGGATCAAAAAAACTAACTAATGATTCTAATAGTTTACAACATGTTAATGATCAGTCCAATCTGATTTACACAAACATACGTAGCTTACCAGCTAATAAAAATGAACTTTATTATTATTATTATTATTATTAGTAACATTGCTCCGATGAGACTTTGTGTTAATATGAAAATTTGAAATACAATAAGATAAATGTCACATAAAAATATCACATAAAAATATCACATATAAAAAAAAATATAACATGAAAAAATATAACATGAAGGTACGATTAATATTACATATAATGAATAAGATTACTTGACCATAGTTTCATTTCGTCGTCAAGTCTGTTTTTAAATTGATTTATGGACGTTGAATTTATTGTGATACATGTTACTGATAAAAACCCAATGGTTGTCTTATTAAGTGAAGCTCGTACATGTTAGATTCTGAACTGGAGATAAATAATTCTATTATACAACCTCACTTTGACTACTGTTCTAGTATTCTATACTTATTAGACAAAAACTGTGTCAATCAACTCCAGGTATTGCAAAATAGGGGTATGCGTTCAGTGTTACGTGTTAACAGGTATACACCAATAAGAGTAATGCTTAACTCCTTGCAATGGCTGTCAGTTGTAGACAGCTTGATGTTTCGTACTATGGTTTTTATTTTTAAACTAAAAAAAGGTTTACTACCCACCTACTTTAAAGAATTCGTGTCATTTAACAATGACTTTCATACTCACCCCACTAGAGCAAATTCTGATTTTCACATTAAAAATGTAAGATCTAGAAATGGTGCTAAATCTCTACTTGTTAAGGGTCTAGACCAGTTTAACAATTTGCCAGTGAATATAAAGAGTAGTCCAACTATTAATCAATTTAAACGTGAAATTATAATTTTTTTTAATAGTAGGTGATTAGGTATTTATTAGGTATTTATTATTAGGTTTTTATTTTATTTGTGATTGCTATTTTTATTAATTATTTATTTTATTTGTGATTGATATTTTTTATAAATTATTTATTTACTTAAATTTATATATAGGTTATAGTCTCTTTTGTAATTTAAAATTGTAAAATATTAGGATTTCTAAATAAATAAACATTATTATTATAAAGCTTTTTTTCGTAAAGGTAATTTCTGGGTCGCCAAATCTTTTTTGCTTTAGGGACAAAGCTTTTTTAGTAAAGGTAATTTTTGGGGCGCTGGAGTTTTCGCTGAGCCCCCCTGGTATTTTCTATAAAGGGTGGTCCAGAAATAAGCCCTGAGGGAGCTATGGTCCTTTGAAGATGACATATTAAATGGGGAACAAATATGAGCATCAATAAAATTTTAATGCTTCACGGTAATTCTTCCTTTAAAACTGAATAAAAAAAGTATTTTTCAATTCTTCACCAAAATACCTAAATTTAATATTAAAGAATAGCCTTTTAAAAAGTAACATTTTTGGTGGCAAAAAATGTTACTTCCTCTTAACTGCATTTTTTTTTGAAAACAGTTGCTCCTACAGTTTTACATTAGGGAATGTTCAAGTATTACGTAACGCAAATATTACCAAAATTCATACACTTCATACCCCGTTTCTCACGTTATTAAAGGCTGTAGAGATTTCATATTTTGGTAACCCCCCGAACAGGGGTTTTTTTAGGGATGTAACCAAAATATAAAATCTCTACAGCCCTTAATAACGCGAGAACCGGGGTATGAAGTGTATGAATTTCGGTACAATTTGCGTTACGTAATA
The DNA here is from genome assembly GCA_958510825.1 of Brachypterus glaber. Lineage (NCBI taxonomy): Eukaryota > Metazoa > Arthropoda > Insecta > Coleoptera > Kateretidae > Brachypterus > Brachypterus glaber. The sequence goes on along the minus strand of OY294049.1, from coordinate 25,935,726 downwards.
CTTGAACATTTCCTTATATGAAATTTTTTATGTATTTTTACTCAAGAAATCCATATTTTTTAGAAAAAATCGAAAAAAACTACACATAAAAAATGTGTTAAGCCTCACATATTTTGTCCATCTAGGCATGCCTTTGGATAAATTCAAAAAAATAAATTAACATCTTCATTTTAAAAATTTACAACTATTGCATAGACAATTCCTGTTTTCCAGCGGAATGGAAAAAGGGCATTATGATAACGATCCCAAAACCGAATGCTGACCATCAAAAAGCTGCGAATTATAGACCTATAACCCTATTACCGGTCATCGGAAAAAATTTCGAAAAAATTATTAAAAATATTCTTTTTGAGCACCTGGGCAACAAAATCCCACAATATCAGTTTGGCTTCAAATCTAATTGCTCAACAATCCACCCACTTATTGCACTTTTATCAAACATACAAACATCAAGATTAACCGGACAAAGTAGTGAGGTCCAAAAGTCACCCCCCTTTTAACTTTTGAACGAGTTGAGATATCGACTTCAAATTTAAAACTCTTAAATAAGACAACTTAAACTATCTTTTAGCATATATTTGATATTTTCAGCTCTTAAAATGGGGGCATGAGGGGACATTTTTTTAAATGGAAAGGGGGGCCGTGTGATACATCATTTTAAAGCTTATAAAATTCTCTATTTAAACTAACATTTTTAAATTTTTTAAAAATGTTTTTTAAGGTTTTGATTTTTCAATTTTTTGTGCTAAAATATTCGATTTTTAAAGTTTTTTTTCATAAATTTTTATTTATGTCAACTAAAATTAGTTTAAAAGTATAATTAACATTATTTTATGATCAAGTTAGGAATTTTTAAAAAATTATTTGTTTTTTTTTAGAGGAATTTTGACATTAATACCCATTTTCAACCCCATTTTAAACCCAATTTTTTTTTTATTTAAAAATATGGAGTTAAATGCAGAATTTTATAAGCTTTAAAATGATTTATTACAGGACCCCCCTTTCCATTTAAAAAAATGTGCCCCCATGTCCCCCTGTCCACATTTTAAGAGCTAAAAGTATTAAATATATGGTAAAAGATAGTTTAAGTTGTCTTTAAAAGTTCCAAATTTGAAGTCGATATCTCAACTGGTTCAACAGTTAAGGGGGGGGGGTGACATTTGAACCGCTCTGTAGAATAAACCTGCATCATTGAAATTTTGGTTTTAAACATATTAGTACCGTAATTTCACACAACTATAGTCCGGCCACACAACTATAGTCCAAGGCCCCCAGGGGGCAGGGGATAATTATTTTTAAATGTTTACAATTTCTTATGAAAGTTGGTGTATATGGGATATACAGCAACACGTTTTCAGTTTTTTTAAATACGCTTTTAAATATGGAATATAGGTGTGAAGCTGGACCATAGTTATGTGAATCTGGACTGTTTTTGTGTGAAATTACGGTATTTAATTTTTCGTCCTCGAACCGTGACATTTCATCTTCAAATTAATTTTTCTCGAAAACAGTCAATCCTACAATATTACAAGAGTACTTTTTTATGTATGTTGACCTGAGGAATCATCGAGGGAATCATACTCTAAAAATAAAAAAAAAGTTTTCCAGGCAAAAATTGTCTATTTTTCCATTTCTGTTAATTTCTGGCTTTTTTTAATCAAATTTAGTAAAACTCTAGTTTTAAATTTTTAAATAAAAAAAAATAAGAAAGCCCTAGCGCCGCAGGTGAAAATTTTTACAAATTTCTTATAGCCGTCGCAATTACTATAGACTATTCTGCCCTGCTCAGACAAGTTTTCCTAACTGAAAAGTAGATGTTTTTAGTTACGGTTATCATTATTGTTTGCACTTTTTGAAATAATATTTAAAGAAATATTTATTAAACGCTATATTTATTTAAAAAATGTTTTCAAAAAGTGCTAACAAAAAGGATAAAACTGGCCATAACCAGGGCCGTAACTAGGGGGTTTAAGCCCCCTGGCGTTTTCGCTGAGCCCCCCTCGTATTTTTTTTTGGGTTGCAAATTTTTTTTTGGTAGAAACCGTCACGGACAAAGCTTTTTCTCCTTGAAGGGTATTTTTCGGGCGCCAATTTTTTTTTTGCAGGCGCCAAGTTCGGTAGATACCGTCAGGGGTACGAGGCTCTTACTGTGTTGAGAAATAAACATTACCAATATAAAAATATTTGCTGACCAAACCAAAATGCAAAGGGAACAGTTTAAATTGGTTAAACAAGAGCTTGATTCTTTGAGGGCAAATGGTAATTCAAACAAAATCATTAGGTATGTCAATGGCATTCCCACTATTGTGGATCAAAAAAACTAACTAATGATTCTAATAGTTTACAACATGTTAATGATCAGTCCAATCTGATTTACACAAACATACGTAGCTTACCAGCTAATAAAAATGAACTTTATTATTATTATTATTATTATTAGTAACATTGCTCCGATGAGACTTTGTGTTAATATGAAAATTTGAAATACAATAAGATAAATGTCACATAAAAATATCACATAAAAATATCACATATAAAAAAAAATATAACATGAAAAAATATAACATGAAGGTACGATTAATATTACATATAATGAATAAGATTACTTGACCATAGTTTCATTTCGTCGTCAAGTCTGTTTTTAAATTGATTTATGGACGTTGAATTTATTGTGATACATGTTACTGATAAAAACCCAATGGTTGTCTTATTAAGTGAAGCTCGTACATGTTAGATTCTGAACTGGAGATAAATAATTCTATTATACAACCTCACTTTGACTACTGTTCTAGTATTCTATACTTATTAGACAAAAACTGTGTCAATCAACTCCAGGTATTGCAAAATAGGGGTATGCGTTCAGTGTTACGTGTTAACAGGTATACACCAATAAGAGTAATGCTTAACTCCTTGCAATGGCTGTCAGTTGTAGACAGCTTGATGTTTCGTACTATGGTTTTTATTTTTAAACTAAAAAAAGGTTTACTACCCACCTACTTTAAAGAATTCGTGTCATTTAACAATGACTTTCATACTCACCCCACTAGAGCAAATTCTGATTTTCACATTAAAAATGTAAGATCTAGAAATGGTGCTAAATCTCTACTTGTTAAGGGTCTAGACCAGTTTAACAATTTGCCAGTGAATATAAAGAGTAGTCCAACTATTAATCAATTTAAACGTGAAATTATAATTTTTTTTAATAGTAGGTGATTAGGTATTTATTAGGTATTTATTATTAGGTTTTTATTTTATTTGTGATTGCTATTTTTATTAATTATTTATTTTATTTGTGATTGATATTTTTTATAAATTATTTATTTACTTAAATTTATATATAGGTTATAGTCTCTTTTGTAATTTAAAATTGTAAAATATTAGGATTTCTAAATAAATAAACATTATTATTATAAAGCTTTTTTTCGTAAAGGTAATTTCTGGGTCGCCAAATCTTTTTTGCTTTAGGGACAAAGCTTTTTTAGTAAAGGTAATTTTTGGGGCGCTGGAGTTTTCGCTGAGCCCCCCTGGTATTTTCTATAAAGGGTGGTCCAGAAATAAGCCCTGAGGGAGCTATGGTCCTTTGAAGATGACATATTAAATGGGGAACAAATATGAGCATCAATAAAATTTTAATGCTTCACGGTAATTCTTCCTTTAAAACTGAATAAAAAAAGTATTTTTCAATTCTTCACCAAAATACCTAAATTTAATATTAAAGAATAGCCTTTTAAAAAGTAACATTTTTGGTGGCAAAAAATGTTACTTCCTCTTAACTGCATTTTTTTTTGAAAACAGTTGCTCCTACAGTTTTACATTAGGGAATGTTCAAGTATTACGTAACGCAAATATTACCAAAATTCATACACTTCATACCCCGTTTCTCACGTTATTAAAGGCTGTAGAGATTTCATATTTTGGTAACCCCCCGAACAGGGGTTTTTTTAGGGATGTAACCAAAATATAAAATCTCTACAGCCCTTAATAACGCGAGAACCGGGGTATGAAGTGTATGAATTTCGGTACAATTTGCGTTACGTAATACTTGAACATTTCCTTATATGAAATTTTTTATGTATTTTTACTCAAGAAATCCATATTTTTTAGAAAAAATCGAAAAAAACTACACATAAAAAATGTGTTAAGCCTCACATATTTTGTCCATCTAGGCATGCCTTTGGATAAATTCAAAAAAATAAATTAACATCTTCATTTTAAAAATTTACAACTATTGCATAGACAATTCCTGTTTTCCAGCGGAATGGAAAAAGGGCATTATGATAACGATCCCAAAACCGAATGCTGACCATCAAAAAGCTGCGAATTATAGACCTATAACCCTATTACCGGTCATCGGAAAAAATTTCGAAAAAATTATTAAAAATATTCTTTTTGAGCACCTGGGCAACAAAATCCCACAATATCAGTTTGGCTTCAAATCTAATTGCTCAACAATCCACCCACTTATTGCACTTTTATCAAACATACAAACATCAAGATTAACCGGACAAAGTAGTGAGGTCCAAAAGTCACCCCCCTTTTAACTTTTGAACGAGTTGAGATATCGACTTCAAATTTAAAACTCTTAAATAAGACAACTTAAACTATCTTTTAGCATATATTTGATATTTTCAGCTCTTAAAATGGGGGCATGAGGGGACATTTTTTTAAATGGAAAGGGGGGCCGTGTGATACATCATTTTAAAGCTTATAAAATTCTCTATTTAAACTAACATTTTTAAATTTTTTAAAAATGTTTTTTAAGGTTTTGATTTTTCAATTTTTTGTGCTAAAATATTCGATTTTTAAAGTTTTTTTTCATAAATTTTTATTTATGTCAACTAAAATTAGTTTAAAAGTATAATTAACATTATTTTATGATCAAGTTAGGAATTTTTAAAAAATTATTTGTTTTTTTTTAGAGGAATTTTGACATTAATACCCATTTTCAACCCCATTTTAAACCCAATTTTTTTTTTATTTAAAAATATGGAGTTAAATGCAGAATTTTATAAGCTTTAAAATGATTTATTACAGGACCCCCCTTTCCATTTAAAAAAATGTGCCCCCATGTCCCCCTGTCCACATTTTAAGAGCTAAAAGTATTAAATATATGGTAAAAGATAGTTTAAGTTGTCTTTAAAAGTTCCAAATTTGAAGTCGATATCTCAACTGGTTCAACAGTTAAGGGGGGGGGGTGACATTTGAACCGCTCTGTAGAATAAACCTGCATCATTGAAATTTTGGTTTTAAACATATTAGTACCGTAATTTCACACAACTATAGTCCGGCCACACAACTATAGTCCAAGGCCCCCAGGGGGCAGGGGATAATTATTTTTAAATGTTTACAATTTCTTATGAAAGTTGGTGTATATGGGATATACAGCAACACGTTTTCAGTTTTTTTAAATACGCTTTTAAATATGGAATATAGGTGTGAAGCTGGACCATAGTTATGTGAATCTGGACTGTTTTTGTGTGAAATTACGGTATTTAATTTTTCGTCCTCGAACCGTGACATTTCATCTTCAAATTAATTTTTCTCGAAAACAGTCAATCCTACAATATTACAAGAGTACTTTTTTATGTATGTTGACCTGAGGAATCATCGAGGGAATCATACTCTAAAAATAAAAAAAAAGTTTTCCAGGCAAAAATTGTCTATTTTTCCATTTCTGTTAATTTCTGGCTTTTTTTAATCAAATTTAGTAAAACTCTAGTTTTAAATTTTTAAATAAAAAAAAATAAGAAAGCCCTAGCGCCGCAGGTGAAAATTTTTACAAATTTCTTATAGCCGTCGCAATTACTATAGACTATTCTGCCCTGCTCAGACAAGTTTTCCTAACTGAAAAGTAGATGTTTTTAGTTACGGTTATCATTATTGTTTGCACTTTTTGAAATAATATTTAAAGAAATATTTATTAAACGCTATATTTATTTAAAAAATGTTTTCAAAAAGTGCTAACAAAAAGGATAAAACTGGCCATAACCAGGGCCGTAACTAGGGGGTTTAAGCCCCCTGGCGTTTTCGCTGAGCCCCCCTCGTATTTTTTTTTGGGTTGCAAATTTTTTTTTGGTAGAAACCGTCACGGACAAAGCTTTTTCTCCTTGAAGGGTATTTTTCGGGCGCCAATTTTTTTTTTGCAGGCGCCAAGTTCGGTAGATACCGTCAGGGGTACGAGGCTCTTACTGTGTTGAGAAATAAACATTACCAATATAAAAATATTTGCTGACCAAACCAAAATGCAAAGGGAACAGTTTAAATTGGTTAAACAAGAGCTTGATTCTTTGAGGGCAAATGGTAATTCAAACAAAATCATTAGGTATGTCAATGGCATTCCCACTATTGTGGATCAAAAAAACTAACTAATGATTCTAATAGTTTACAACATGTTAATGATCAGTCCAATCTGATTTACACAAACATACGTAGCTTACCAGCTAATAAAAATGAACTTTATTATTATTATTATTATTATTAGTAACATTGCTCCGATGAGACTTTGTGTTAATATGAAAATTTGAAATACAATAAGATAAATGTCACATAAAAATATCACATAAAAATATCACATATAAAAAAAAAATATAACATGAAAAAATATAACATGAAGGTACGATTAATATTACATATAATGAATAAGATTACTTGACCATAGTTTCATTTCGTCGTCAAGTCTGTTTTTAAATTGATTTATGGACGTTGAATTTATTGTGATACATGTTACTGATAAAAACCCAATGGTTGTCTTATTAAGTGAAGCTCGTACATGTTAGATTCTGAACTGGAGATAAATAATTCTATTATACAACCTCACTTTGACTACTGTTCTAGTATTCTATACTTATTAGACAAAAACTGTGTCAATCAACTCCAGGTATTGCAAAATAGGGGTATGCGTTCAGTGTTACGTGTTAACAGGTATACACCAATAAGAGTAATGCTTAACTCCTTGCAATGGCTGTCAGTTGTAGACAGCTTGATGTTTCGTACTATGGTTTTTATTTTTAAACTAAAAAAAGGTTTACTACCCACCTACTTTAAAGAATTCGTGTCATTTAACAATGACTTTCATACTCACCCCACTAGAGCAAATTCTGATTTTCACATTAAAAATGTAAGATCTAGAAATGGTGCTAAATCTCTACTTGTTAAGGGTCTAGACCAGTTTAACAATTTGCCAGTGAATATAAAGAGTAGTCCAACTATTAATCAATTTAAACGTGAAATTATAATTTTTTTTAATAGTAGGTGATTAGGTATTTATTAGGTATTTATTATTAGGTTTTTATTTTATTTGTGATTGCTATTTTTATTAATTATTTATTTTATTTGTGATTGATATTTTTTATAAATTATTTATTTACTTAAATTTATATATAGGTTATAGTCTCTTTTGTAATTTAAAATTGTAAAATATTAGGATTTCTAAATAAATAAACATTATTATTATAAAGCTTTTTTTCGTAAAGGTAATTTCTGGGTCGCCAAATCTTTTTTGCTTTAGGGACAAAGCTTTTTTAGTAAAGGTAATTTTTGGGGCGCTGGAGTTTTCGCTGAGCCCCCCTGGTATTTTCTATAAAGGGTGGTCCAGAAATAAGCCCTGAGGGAGCTATGGTCCTTTGAAGATGACATATTAAATGGGGAACAAATATGAGCATCAATAAAATTTTAATGCTTCACGGTAATTCTTCCTTTAAAACTGAATAAAAAAAGTATTTTTCAATTCTTCACCAAAATACCTAAATTTAATATTAAAGAATAGCCTTTTAAAAAGTAACATTTTTGGTGGCAAAAAATGTTACTTCCTCTTAACTGCATTTTTTTTTGAAAACAGTTGCTCCTACAGTTTTACATTAGGGAATGTTCAAGTATTACGTAACGCAAATTGTACCAAAATTCATACACTTCATACCCCGTTTCTCACGTTAATAAAGGCTGTAGAGATTTCATATTTTGGTAACCCCCCGAACAGGGGTTTTTTTAGGGATGTAACCAAAATATAAAATCTCTACAGCCCTTAATAACGCGAGAACCGGGGTATGAAGTGTATGAATTTCGGTACAATTTGCGTTACGTAATACTTGAACATTTCCTTATATGAAATTTTTTATGTATTTTTACTCAAGAAATCCATATTTTTTAGAAAAAATCGAAAAAAACTACACATAAAAAATGTGTTAAGCCTCACATATTTTGTCCATCTAGGCATGCCTTTGGATAAATTCAAAAAAATAAATTAACATCTTCATTTTAAAAATTTACAACTATTGCATAGACAATTCCTGTTTTCCAGCGGAATGGAAAAAGGGCATTATGATAACGATCCCAAAACCGAATGCTGACCATCAAAAAGCTGCGAATTATAGACCTATAACCCTATTACCGGTCATCGGAAAAAATTTCGAAAAAATTATTAAAAATATTCTTTTTGAGCACCTGGGCAACAAAATCCCACAATATCAGTTTGGCTTCAAATCTAATTGCTCAACAATCCACCCACTTATTGCACTTTTATCAAACATACAAACATCAAGATTAACCGGACAAAGTAGTGCAGCCTTATTTATGGATATCCAAGCAGCATTTGACACAGTATGGCATAAAGGCCTACTTTACAAACTTCACCAAATGGAATGTCCAGATCAACTCTTATTTTTAATAAAGGATATGCTAGAAAATAGAAAAATTGCAATAAAAATTAACAATGCATTTTCTGAAGAATTTACCCCTATGCAGGGAGTCCCGCAAGGTTCACCCTTATCGCCCTTGTTGTATAATATCTACTGTTACGACATGTATAACTTTTAAAATGAGGACCACAACTTCATTGACAAAAATTCATATCTAATACAGTTCGCTGATGATACCACTGCTGTCGCACATGGTCCAAATATGAAAAAAACTGTCTCCATGCTCCAAGAACAAGTCAATAAAACTACAACATGGTTTAATAAGTGGCGACTTAAACCTAACCCGTCGAAGTCTCAATTGGTTCTCTTTCACCACAAAATCACTCCAAACTCACCAACTATTATTATGTATAACCAAAGAATTTCTCCTAAGCCACAAGCAAAATACTTGGGTATGACAATTGACTCCAAAATAAAAATGAATCAGCATACAAACATAATAAAGAAAAGAGCAATAACCCGGGCTAGCTTCTTCCAGTCTCTTACCTACAAACAGCAAGGAATTAACATACAAACTGCAAGCATAATATACAAATCAATATGTAGGCCCCTACTAGAATATGGTCACATCATTCTAGCTAATGGCAGTACTATGGCTAAAAAAGCGATACAAGTAGCAGAAACTAGCTGTCTAAGGAAAATCACCAAAATGAGACATCCGCAGAACCCATTACACAATCCTCCAAACCCTCTACTCTACGAAGAAACCAACATTAAACCAATTTTACTACGTTTAGAAGAACTCTCCAATAGATTCTCCAAAAATGAGAAAAACTTTGATCTGATTAATGAACTAGTCATAATCCGTGATAGGCAAGAAGCGAAGTTTAAAACTCCATCACATACGATGTTTGAAGACATGCAGGGTAGAAATGAACAATTATGATTTAATTTTTTACTATTTTTTATTAGTAGTTTTTTGTTTTTTTTTTGTATATATAATTTTCTGGAAAAAAAATTCTTAATTTTATAATTATATATATATTTTGTGAAAATGTTGGGCGGAAGGACCTCGGTCGATAGCCCTTTGACTTGATCAATAAAGTACTGTATCATCTAAATTAACATAAACTTATTACCCTTATTAATACTAGTAAACATGCTCGTCGCTCTAGCTTAAAGGGTACCAGAGATATTAAAACCTTTATATTACAATTTTAAAGGGCTGTAGCTCCCTTAGGGCTCATTTCCAGACCAACCTTTGCAGGAACTTTGTTTGATATTTTTGGATGTAGAATCCCCTCTTAAATTTTGGCATGCCAATTATTGATCACCCTGTATATGTTGCCTTACCCTCCTAAAATAGCTATTTTTAAGTTCCTCTTAAAAGTTGATGTGAGAATCCATCCGAGTAAGCCTCCAGGTATTGTAGCTTCTTGCCATACTGATAATTCTGTTAATACTTTACTTACATATAAATGCTCCCTAAAATATTATAAAATAAACAATCAACATATTTTTTTAAGTAATATCCTACTTTGAGTATGCCTGAGATCCCCATGATGCTACCATAGCTTGCGGAACTGGTTGTTCAACAAATAATATTCGTATCACATACTGCCTGGCTAATTCTGGCAGTTCCCTAAATAGAAAGTGTAAATGTATTACAAAAATTAAATTTAAATATTTTCATCTTACCTGTACACTGCTAAACATATTGTTGGGTGATTGTACAACTGTTCCAGTACTTTTTGATGTCGACTTTTAAGATAGTCATATAAATTCTTACATTCTAAATTTGTTGGCTTAATTAATGTACTTTTATGTTGACTAGATATAGCAGTACCATTATTTGCCATTTATGATGTTTAGGGGCATATAAATTAGCTAATTTTAAAAAATATATATTTCACAACTCATTTATAGGTTAGAATTTTTTTAAATATGATTTTGTAATTATTTTTAAGTTTTTAGCACTTAATGAATAGTCTTTTATTTACTGTAACTTAAATCTGCTCGGTTTTACAATTAAAACTTGGAAAAAACACATAAATAATACGGGAATACAAAAATACAAACGTCAAAAATATATTTAAGAAATTACTAATTTTCCGACATCTGTTGGTGACGCGTTGAACCACAGAACACTAGGGGTTGAACTAAACTACAAATATGTGTCCCCATCTAACCATTGGTCATGCAAACACCAAAAAATATACAGGGTGTCCCAGAATGTTTCCAAAATCTCTTACGGGTGATCAGTTATATATATTTTTTGGTGATCAGATCTCGTCAAAATAATACCATAAGTTCATATCAAATTTTTGGCTACGCCCCCCTACTCTAAGGTATTTGCCCCCCAAGATGTAATAGAAAAATCAATTTTTTTCGATTCAATTTCGATTCGATTTTTTTGGATAACTTTTTTACTTTTTAGTAAAGTTTTGAAAGATATCAGAAAAGTCAGAGGCGGACTGCCGTTATGGTTTCAAAACCAAAGTTTTTTAGAGTTACAAATTTTACTTTTCATTACTTTCTTTACATTCTGTGACCAATTTTGATCATTTACAGGATATCTATAAGATATCCATCATGGATAATATGGATATAGGGCTATCTATTGGATGTCCAGTAAATATTGTGTGTTGTCTGGGTTTCAAACTGTTGTGTGACGTCGAAAGGTCCCATTCGGTGATATGGGATTGCCTCCGTAACATCGCCTTTATGATATTAATTTAAGTGGACTGCGAATAGGTATTAATGATTGAAAAGAATATTAAAGACAAAACGACAGTTCCAATAATATATATGGTAATCCTACCTTAGTTACAGCATTCAGCACGACAGGTCATGACCGCCATTTCTTCACAGGAGACACCACATAATTGGAAACTGATGTACGCGAATTAAAGTTTGTTTGACCAGTGTAGGTATACACTACTAATTATTTAAATACATATGTGTATATGGAACTTATTTCTATAGTTTGCAGCCGTAAATATGGTAAATTCTAACGAATGCCCGCGGCGTGGTATATTCGTCAGCTGATTTGAGTATATTTTTATTGACACGCATCGATCGTTCTCGAGCGTCAAATTGCTACTGGTGCGGAAGGCAACCTACCCGAACTCACGCGCAGAAAAGCTAGGAGGTTTTCAGCGCGTTACTTACAAAAACACAATTAATTTAAAATAAAATATTATTTTTGAATTATAACTAAGTAAAGAAATTAAATGAAATTATGTATAATAAAACCCAAATTAAAAATAAATACAAACACAGAAATGTGGTTGTAACATTACCGCCCACCAAAACACACAAAATTAGAGTGTTTTAACAACACATAGGTAATATACATAATTTTACTAAGGGCCTCTTTAGGACACCTTGAGCTGTACGGACATTTACTACTCGGATCACACCATCAGCACCTGGAAATAACTCTATTACACGACCTATCGACCAACGAAGAGGGGGCTGTAAATCGTTCTTTATCAGCACCATAGAACCAAGTTCTATCGGTTTAGAGGGTTCATTCCATTTAACTCTTTGCTGTAAAGTACATAAATATTCGGAATGATACCTGGCCCAGTAGTCCTGATGCATACGTTGAATGAGCTGCCACCTATTTAGACGATTAAGAGGCAAGTCTTGTAGATCAGGCTCTGGCGGGACAGAGAGTGAGTTCAGGGTAAGAAAATGTCCGGGAGTTAAGACCGATAAATCATTTGGATCAGAGCTAACTGGACAAAGAGGTCTCGAGTTCAATAAGGCTTCTATTTGAACTAAGAAGGTTGAGAATTCCTCATATGTCAGTCGTTGTAAACCAACTACTCTATAAAAATGAGTTTTTACCGACTTAACACCAGATTCAAACAGACCACCAAAATGTGGGGCTGAAGGGGGATTAAATGACCACTTTATCGATTCAGTTTCAGTGGCATGCTGCATCAACTCATCTAATTGGCGCGCGGCACCAACAAAATTTGTACCTTGATCAGAGAAAATGTGATTACAGCGTCCACGTCTAGAAATGAAACGACGAAGAGCAGCCAAAAAGGACTCAGAAGAAAGTGAGGACACCAACTCTAAGTGTATAGCTTTTGTGGTCGAGCACACGAACACACAAATCCAAGCTTTGTAAGTTTTTGCACCACGTACTCGTCCCATGCTTATATTGAATGGACCACAATAGTCCACGCCACAGCTTTGGAAAGCTTTCAACTGACTTATCCTAAAGCTCGGTAGGTCACCCATCCTAGGTTGGATAGTGTTTGGCTTAACCCTAAAGCACTTGTGACACTTTGAAACAACAGATTTTATGGCCCGCTTGGCGGATAATATCCAAAACTGTTGATTCAATAAAAACTGTAAGGTTTGAATCCCAGGATGCATATGCCTAACATGCATATCCTCGATAATGAGGTAAGTCAATCGATGAGTACGAGGTAATAATGCGGGATGTTTACTTTCAAACGGCAGATGTGCATTTTTTAGCCTACCGCCTACTCGTAAAACTCCTTGTGGGTCTATGAAAGGATTTAATTTACGTAAAGTTTTATTAACCGGCTTTTGTTGCTCGATACGTACAATATCTTCCTTAAAATATTGGTGTTGAACAATTTTAACCAAAGTCATTAAGGACACTTGTAAATCATTTGCAACTAAAGCAGTAGTAACCTTTTGATTAGGATTACGTAAATTGAAACCAAAACGAAAAATATATGAGACAACACGTATTAGACGTGATAATCTAGAATATTTGTTTAATAGGGTATCAACAAATTGATCAGTCTCTATTAAAACTAGGGATATAATCTTGGCCTCATCTGGAGACGTAACGGGTGTAAAACTATCCGTATCAAGATCCAGGGAGGTAGACAAGAATTCTGGTCCCGCCCACCATTGGGTACACTGCATAAGCTCGCTGGGAAAAAGCCCACGTGAACCATGGTCAGCCACGTTGTCCGCAGACTTAACATGATACCAACAATCTGGTGGTACCAAATCTTGGATGTGGCTAACGCGATTTGCGACGAATGTTTTCCAACGATGGGGCGGAGCCTTAATCCATGATAAGGCTACCATGGAATCTGACCAAGCATATGTTTTATGAAAAGTAATGCTGTTTTTATAAGTGTTGCGAACAAACTTTATTAAATTACTTAATAAAACAGCAGCGCACAATTCCAAGCGGGGTATTGATAATTTCTTTAAAGTAGCAACTTTTGACTTTGCACAGATTAAGGAAACTTCAAACTTTCCATCTGGCAGAGGTTTTCGAAAGAAAATTATAGCACAATAGCCCTTCTCAGAACTGTCACAAAAGCCCTGCAATTCTAAACCACTGGCGTTTTTTATATCAAGAAAACGGGAAATTTTTAAATCTGCTAACATGTGCAATTCAGATTTAAATTGTAACCACTTTGTTACCACTTCATTGGGAAGTGGCTGGTCCCAATCACAACCTAGTGACCATAAATGCTGTATTAAATGCTTGGCTACAAAGGTTATTGGACTGAGATATCCAAGTGGATCCCAAATACGCGCAATATCCGATAGGATAGAACGCTTAGTTGGTGTAGACTCTAAAGCCTTCACCCGAAAAGAGAAAAAATCTGTATGTGGAGTCCATTGAAGTCCCAAAATTTTAAGATATGAATCTTCTTCAGAATCAAATGATATATGCTGTCGATGATCGACAGGGATATCTTTCAATAAATTTGGAGAATTGCTCGCCCACTTCCTCAATTCAAACTTTCCTTTTTGTAAAAGTTCAGTTAGCTGAAGACAAAGCACCTGTGCTAGCTCTAGGTTGTCAGCCCCTGAGATAATGTCATCAACAAAGGTATCTTCTTCTAGAGCTTTTGATGCCATAGGAAAATCTTTACCCTCATCTGTTACTAACTGTTTAATAGTGCGTAATGCTAGAAAGGGAGAGGAAGTATTACCAAAAGCTACCGTTGTAAGTCGGTATTCTTTTACTGGTTGTTGGGGATGAAATCTCCAAAGCAATCGTTGATAATTTCGGTGCTTCGGATCCATAAGAATTTGCCTAAACATTTGTTTTATGTCTGCCATTATAACAATAGTATGAAGGCGAAATCTTAATAAAAGGGAAATTATATCAGTTTGTAATTTAGGTCCTGGACATAATAAATCATTAAGGGAGTAGCCCTCTGATGTTTTAGCACTGCAATCAAAAACTATGCGTACCTGGGTAGTACTACTATCCGGCCTTAGTACCGCAAAGTGCGGAACCGTATAATGCGGTGCAGTGGCCTCACATGGAGGTGCTTCTTCCATGTGCCCAGAATCTAAATATTCCTGAATAATTTTAGAATATGATATTTTTACGGATTCATCTTGCAAGCATCGTTTTTCTAAAGAGAAAAAACGCTTAAGTGCGTTTGTGCGAGAATCACCCATAAACGTAGGTTCCATTTTTTTAAATGGTAGGGCAACCATGTAACGTCCATCGTTTGTTCGTGTACATGATTCAGTATATTGTTGTTCACACCATTTTTCCTCAGGAGTTAATTTTTCCTGTTGAGGTACCTGCTCTAATTCCCAAAAGGACTTTAGATCAAAGGTTTCCATGGATGTGACAAGTGCAAAATTTGTCGGGGAGGGATAGGATATTTTCCCCATTAGTATATATCCGAAAACTGTCTCAATGGCTACCGGTTGACTCAGATCCCCTGCTACTTTATTGCTGAGCAAAATCTGAGCAAACACCTCCGCCCCCAGTAAAAGCTCCACAGCTTTTACTTTATTAAATTCGGGATCTGCTAAATTTAGCTGGCGTATGTGATGCCATTGGGTAGTATCGAGTGCGCATGCCGGCAACCGTTCAGGAAGATTCGGCAGCACAACTGCATCAATATTAAGAATAGGATTCTTAGCTTGAGTGGGCTTTATTACGCATTGAGTAATGCCCTTGGATGTTACCGGAGAATTAGGATTAATGCCCGTTATGGTCTTATGAAAAGACGAACGGTGTAATCCTAGCCGATTCAAACATCTTTCTGTTATAAATGAACAAGTAGAGCCATTATCAATTAAAGCACGTATTAATTGATAGTGCCCACGACCATCCTTTACGTGTACCATAGCAGTAGCCAATAAAATTGGCGCTGGTACTGTCGTTATGGATGTAAAAACGTTAGGATCATTAGACTCGACGCTAGAGTCATTATTTCCTACGTAGTTTTGTCCCGATGTACCGGCCGTTTGGACCCATAAGGGAGGGGTTACGTTATTTTCACCAGAATGTGATAAATTTACTTTAACTGCCTTGTTATTTGGCTTGTCAAAATGTAAAGTGGAATGATGTCGCTTTTTACATATTTTGCATAAATGAGTAGAATTGCAAAACTTAAAGTTGTGTGAATGGCTAAGACAATTGACACATAACCTATGCTGTTTAGCAATTTCATATCTCTTTTTTGGAGCTTCTGATAAAAACGACCTACACTGAGAAACATGATGATTTGACTTGCAAACAGGGCAAGATAAAATATCAGTATTTGTCACAAAAGAAGAATTATTATATGAATCTAACTTAACATGTTTTGATACTGGCTTTTGAACATTGTTGATTGGTGCTTTTTTAGAAGATAAAGCCTCAACAGTTTCTAAAGCCTTAGCATGTGCTGTCAAAAACAGTTTTAATTCGTCAAATGTGGGAAAACCATTCTTTTTATTTTGTTCCTCAAACTTAGCACAAAGATTTTTTGGAATACGTTTGTACACCATATCTACAAGAATAAAGCTCCACTCGTTTGTTGGAAGACCCAAGGCCCCGAGTGCCGCTAAATTTTCGACAAGAGTATTCAGGAAAATAATCAAGGCTGATGATGTGTCAGAGATGTTTGGCAGTTGACATATTGCCTGCCAGTGCGTATTAGCCAATAATCGTTTATTGTCATACCTCTGACGCAGCTGATTATAAGCTACAGAGTAGTTACTTCCCGATAATTGAACACACTTAATAATGCTAAGTGGTTCCGAAGTTAATAATAAATGTAAATGAGAAAATTTTTCAATGTCTGAGAGTTGGGGATTTGTATGTATAGCAGAATCATACAAATCTATAAAAGTTTGCCAGTCTGGAAATTTTCCGCTAAAAGGTTTTAAATTCAACTTTTGAAGCTTGACATTTGAAGTCGTAGCATTTGAAAAACTTCCAAATAATTGTACATAAATACCTTGGATCTGCCAAAACATTTCATCAATCACCGTAGCAGCTTCCTTTTCTTTAGCTATATCCGTTTTTCGGATAGCATCCGTACGTCCAGGATCTGATATGACGAAAGCGAGTATGTCATCAGCCAGCTTATGCCATTGCTTATAAGTCACATCCAGCTGTTGATAACAAATTTTAAAATGTTGCTGTTTTGTGATATCTTTTTGAGCGGCCACTGCTGCCTTTTGAACTCGCTTTAGCCTATCATATTGCAACTGCCTACGGTTGTCCATAATACAATATTCGTTTAGATCCATGGCTTATAAAATTTATTTATTGAAAGGTAAAAGAAAAAAAATAAAAATTATAAAAAAAATATAAACTGAATAATTTTAGGAAAATTACACAATTTTTTCTCAAATTTTATTTCTTAAATTGAATTTATTGTAGAAGAAAACCTCCAGATATAATGGCTAAATTATAACTTATACCTCAGTAATGAATCACCCTGTAAATATTTTCAACAAAATTCAAAATTCCAAATTATAATCCAAACTATGAGTTACCCTGTATATTTGCACAGAGTTTTCCAAAAAACCAAATTCAAAAAATTACAATTTAATTTTTAAGTCACCCTGTATATATTCTGACAGAATATAAAAAAAACAAAAACAAAAACAAAAACTCAAAAGTACAATTTAAGACCCTGTATATATGGACTGGATACTCAAAAAGGCAAAATTCAAAATTACAATTA
>OY294049.1:25883761-25917948 GCA_958510825.1 Brachypterus glaber | reverse complement strand
GATCATAACTTTAAAACTTATAATTCTTGGAGGATTGTTCGGGGGTAATTTTAATTTGTCTCTACGGTTTCGAATAAGGTTAGTTTACGGATAAACAAACATCGAAAAATTCGATTTTCTTGGAAATAGCACTCTAAAGATTTTGTACGTCAAAGTAAAATACTAACATTGCAACATATCATACTGTTTTTTTTTCTTGGAAAAATTAATTAAGGGCGTATTTTAGCGAATACGTTAATGGGTTACTTTTCACGAGTTTTTTCATAATCACCGAAAATAAATGCGGTTGAACCTATTTTTATTTTATGTTTCACGTTTCGAAAAAATCAACTACGAGTTAGACTCGTTTATTTTTAATTTTTTGTGCCTATATCCTAGAAGTATTTAGCTCAAGAAGTAACAGGATTTTTGCAGATAATTATTTAAGCTTTTGGTTTAATTGTTTTTCTATGCGTTAATTAGGCGTTTTCAAATCTTGAGTTATTTGTACCTTTTAGGGCGTCATATGGTTTTTGACCCTTTGGCTCCCTTACCCAACTTCTCTACAGTTTTCCTTAAAAGTTTGTTACATATTTATTATCCATAATTGTTATAATTTCATCTCATAGGTTTTAAAATAGAATCTGTTTTATAGAAGGTTGGTTATCTGGTTATCTTGGAAGAGATTCTATAAGGGTCCCTTTTCCCGTCATTCCGTTTAAAGAAAACCAACCAAAATTATCATTATCGTTGCCCTGGATACCTACTTTTTAAAGAAATGATACATTAAAAAAATATGTTTGCTTAAATGCACTTAAACTGAAATTCTGAATAAATTATTTTTTATTATTATATGTAGTTAATAACTATTGTATACGTTCTACAACGACTGACGAATAAAAGAGGGTAATGTGCACATGTTTTTAACAGTCTATGTATACCTATATTTAGGTGTATTTATGTGTGTATGTATGTTTGTACCACTCACTAGTGTGAGAATTTTTTTCAATAAAAGAAACCCCTACTAATTACCTAAAAAGTATAAAACAAGAGTAATTTAAAATAAAATTACACAGAGCGGTCCAAAAGCCACCCCCCCCCCTCACTTCAAATCACTTTTGAACCAGTTGAGATATCGACTTCAAATTTGGACTTTTAAATAAGACAACTTAAACTATCTTTTAGCATATATTTAATACTTTCAGCTCTTAAAATGTGGGCAGGGGGCATAGGGGCACATTTTTTAAATGGAAAGGGGGGTCATGTAATACATCATTTTAAAGCTTATAAAATTCTTCATTTAACTCCATATTTTTAAATTAAAAAAAAATTGGGTTAAAATGGGTTGAAAATGGGTATTAATGTTAAAAATTCCTCTAAAAAAACACAAATAATTTTTTAAAAATGCCTAATTTCATCATAAAAAAATGTTAATTATACTTTTAAACTAATTTTAGTTGACATAAATAAAAATTTATAAAAAAATACTTAAAAAATCGAATGTTTTAGCACAAAAAATTGAAAAATTAAAACCCTAAAAAACATTTTTAAAAAATTTAAAAATGTTAGTTTAAATAGAGAATTATAAGCTTTAAAATGATGTATCACACGACCCCCCTTTCCATTTAAAAAAATGTCCCCCCATGCCCCCTGTCCACATTTTAAGAGCTGAAAATATCAAATATATGCTAAAAGATAGTTTAAGTTGTCTTATTTAAGAGTTCTAAATTTGAAGACGATATCTCAACTCTTCAAAAGTTAAAAGGGGGGGTGACTTTTGGACCGCACTGTATCACTCATTCACGAGAGTTGCAACGCGTTGACCACGGTAATTTTTTTCTTCTAGTTTTTGGAAAGTCAGAGTTTATCAAACATATATTATTTTTGAATCTTGCTTGTCTAAGCTAAACGTATCTATGGTCAGCAGAGCACTTTTTGCATTAGTTACGGAGTTAAGGATATTTTATAAAAAATGTCTAAAATTTGTAATTTCTTTAAAATTTTCCATTTGTCTAGAAATTTATGGTGTTATAATCTTGAACTTAATTTGTTTATAAAAAATACTGATAAGATTTTGTTTTATTTACGAAAGAGTGTCACAAATTTTTTTTTTGCTCATATTTTTTTAAATATATATTTTTTAAATAAAACAAAACATAATTGCTCAAAGCTACATTCCTGATCAATTACGGTTTTTGCCTGTTTGCCATCCTTGCCCAACCATGATTTGGACCAAAAACAATCCAATCCGAGAACTTTATAGGTCAAAGTTGTATACCAAATATAAAGTCTCTAACTTAACCCTTTTCTGACTTAACCTGCTCAAAAAAAAGAATACATATAAGTATATTTTTTATTAAAAATTAAAAAAAAAAGGAAAAAAAAAATACAAATATTTTTTTTTCAAAATTTTGGTAAAAAGCATTGTCTTTGGCCCAAAAATACTAATTTATGTAATTCAGTTAAATATTTATTTGATATGTCATGTTATCTTATTATGAAGTTTTCGTTACAGACAGGACAAATCAAAATCTTACAACTATTAAGTTACGTATAATTGAAAAAAGTCACATGTGAATAAGCACTAGGTACATTTTTACAGTTCTTACCTTTAAAAATACTTGCAGTGGCGTAATGCGGATCCGGTTGCAATCTAACGTGCCTGGTGGCTAAAATGAAGGCCAATGTCGATAAAATAACTGCATCTAGACAGCCTATCGCGGCCAATAGGTAAGCCCAACGGATTCCGCAGGTTCCTAGATAATACTTGTCGGACATCCCGCAAACATGTCGAACTGCTTGTTCAGACCATCCAGCAGGGAAGCAAGAACAGCCAACTGTCATACAAACGGCTGGAATTTAAAGGAAAAAAATATAGTACGTAACTTAAAAAAAACTGAGAGCCAAAAAATTATTCTTTATAGCTTACACTACTCTACACTTAAAAATTTATCGAGACCATTTTAGTTGATTCGAGACCTATTTGATGCGTTGTTTTCCAAAGCTTGCTTCGTTTTTCTCGATTAGCTCGTTTTTTTGAGATATAGCGCACAATGGTTGTAAAAGAAATAACCAATGTCTAATTGTTTTTTTGTCGTGGATTGGTTCTCTATTAATAGGGCTTCAAGCTAAAAGAAGCGGATTTAAAATATATTCTTTTGGTTTTCATATGCATCTAAATTTAAAAAATCATTTTTTTCCCATTTTTCGATATATTTTGATGAAAATGTTATGTAAATACTAAAGATATGTCTCTAATTTTTATAGGCAACGTATAGGCATATATTTGCGGTTTATAAAAACAAAAAAGTTTTAGATTGAATTCAGTAACCGAGATTTTACGGGGAGTTAATAAAAGCAGAAAAAATATATATTAAATTATTCAATATTTATTTTTTATTTTGTTATTTTAGTAATAAATTTAATTTATTTTGTTGCTCTTCTAAAAATAAATAAAATACTTGTGTTTTTTTCTATTTTCGAAAACTCCCGGTAAAATCTCCGTAACTGCATTAAATCTAAAACCGCACATATGTTTTAGTATTGGGTACACATAAAAATTGCGTATATATTAAAATATGAACCATATTTTTCCTAAAATGCAAAAAAATTTCATTTTTGGATTAGAAGCCTATAAAAAATAATAAATTTTGTTAGACTTTAATTTTTTTCGTTGACAGCAACTATGGGCAAAAAAAAACATTATATCTAAAAAAAACGAGCTGATCGTGAAAAACGGAAAAAGGTTCGTAAATCGGTGCATTAAATATATCCAGAATCAACTAAAAGGTCCCCGGAAAATAAAAAAAAGTCTATTTTTGTAGAGCAGTGTTATAAATGGAAATTATATTCGTTCACTACTCATATTTTTAGATAAAGTTGTCAATTTCATACGCATGTACCGAAAGTAAGACAAAAGACGTCTCTGTATTGAAAACATACTGTTTTTCCTACGACCTATAGTTAGTAATTAGTGCGTATTTCCCATCCGTCGCCTATGTCAACGGATGGGAAGTGACGATCAGCTGATTTTACATACCTGCTGTCAGAAAATTAATAAAAGTCACACATAACCTCAAATTGACAAACTAATTTTAAGATAATTTTTGCTTTTTTATGTTTAGGTATTAGATCGCAGGAAAAATAGTCTACGCACCTCGAGGGAAACCATTTCAGTGCACATCAAGTGCACTCTCTCGTGCACTAAAAAATAGGTTCGAGTACTCGGTGCGTAATAAACTATTTATTATTGTCAGTAGTCGGCGAATTCCCAGTCCTCGCATAGGCGCCGCTTCGACTCTAGCGTAGAGGCGAGGTTTTAAATATTTACATTTTTATTTGTTTTTATCTTAATTTTTTTAATGATTCCATTTAAACGACTAAGGTGGGAAAAAAGTTATGGATAAAAAAAATTAAAAACTTTCTATTCTTAAAAGAATTGAATGTCGTTTTTTTCTTTGAAAAACGCCGATATACAGCCTGTTCCAGAACTCGCGTACCGAAATTTGAGGGTATATTAAAAACCCTCTGGAAAATATGAAAAAAATTTCAAAAAAAATCCATCTTCGTTCAATTCAAAAATAAGAACGCTTTAAGTTGACCAATACTGTTGCTGATTATAAATTACCATTAAAGGTTGAATTTGTAGCTATGGAAGCAAATTTAATTATTGCAGGTACATATTCTGTAGGTTGAAATGGTGATTAATGTGACATAAATATTTATTAATGTCATAAAAAAATATCAAAACTTTCATGATGTTTACTTCAGAAGAGTATTGCGAAATGCTAATTTTATATGGCGAGTGTGGCCGGAGTGCTTCAGCTACATCTGTAGAATATTCTATTCGCTTTCCCAATAGAGAACATCCTAGCAGAAATGTTATTTTAAGATTGGTGCAAAGGGCAAGAAATTCTGGAAATTTAACTCCAAACAAAAAAGAGATTGGAGGCGCTCCGCGAACTGCAAGAACTGTTGATAATGAAGAAGCTGTCATTCAGGCTTTTGAAGAAGAACCTGAAACAAGCCTTAGTATCGTGGCTAGAAATCTTGATATGTCTAAGACCTCTGTTCAACGAATTCTAAAAGATGAAAAAATGCATCCCTTTCATTACACTCGAGTACAATGCTTGACACCGGAGGACTATCCTTTACGAGTCGAATTTTGCACATGGCTGTTGCAGAAACATCAAGAAAATGAAAACTTTGTAAAAAGCATTCTTTTTACGGATGAGTCTGGGTTTCAAAGAGATGGTTTTTTTAATTCAAGGAATTCTCATGTTTGGGGACAGGAAAATCCCCATGCCTTCAGGCAAGGAAATCCCCAACGAAGGTTTTTCTTGAATATTTGGGCCGGAATATTGGGAGATGCTATAGTAAGTTATTTTGAGAAATAAACCACCATAAAATGCTTAAAATATTTGTTTTTAGGTTGGACCCTATGAGTTTCCTGGCAGATTGAATGGCGAAACCTACAATAACTTCTTAAGGGATGAAGTGGAAAATCTTATTGATGACATCCCACTTCAAAGGTTGGCAAATGTGGATAACATCTGGTTTCAACATGATGGCTGTCCAGTGCATTTCTCAGAAACGGCAAGAAGCCAACTCGACATCAGTTTTCCAAACAGTTGGATAGGCCGTGGGGGTCCCAGAAGGTGGCCTCCTAGATCCCCTGATCTCACTCCAATGGACTTCTTTTTATGGGGCCATGTAAAAAATTTAGTGTATAGAAATATGCCAGACACTGTAGAAGAACTAGGAGACCGAAGTAAGTAATTTATTTCGTGTTAATACCGTGGTTTACACATGTCAAATAATAGAATATTACAATGAATAGACACTTAAAACAATTTAAGTAAAATAACATTAAAATGAATATACACTTAAACAACTAGAGTAAAACAATAAATATATAACTAAACTAAACTAAAAAAAGCTAAACTAAACATTATACATTATATTTCAAAAATATTCATGGAAATAAACTCTTGAAGGCTATAAAATGCGTTCCTCGCTAAAAATGCTCTTATTTTGATTTTATAGGTATTTATTGGTAATTGTCGTATGTGTTCTGGCAATTTATTAAAAAAAGTGGGAACATAATAATTTAAACTAAATCTACTTGATGAAAGTCTTAAAAATTTAATATTTAAGTTGTTACTATTTCTTATATTGTGAGGTTGAATACTGGATCGCGATGAATAAATATCCTGCTCTCTAGCACATACCAAGCAATAATATATATATAAACACGGAAAAGTCAACAGATTCAATTCAACAAAACAGTTTTTAACATCATCCCTATAATTTTTACCACAAATGATACGAATAGCCTTACGTTGAAGTTTAAAAATTCTGTTTGAGTGACAAGAATGTCCCCAGCTAAGAATTGAATACAACATATGTGATATGACAAGGGAATTATAGGCAATAAGTATAATGTCTCTAGATACTAAATTTACTAAATTACGCAAGACAAATAAGTTTTTGGAAATTTTTTTAGAAATATAATTTACGTGGGGCTCCCAGGAAAGCTTGGAATCTAACATGACGCCTAAAAACTTTACAGCTTCGGGGTTTATAAAATTGGTGTTGCGATGCGTAAAGAACATTTTTTGTGTTTTATTTAAATTTAATTCGTTTTTATGACTTTGGATTGCTGTGGTGTCATCGGCAAAGAGCAAAAGGTGAATACCACCAACAGCTCTGGCCAAATCATTGATAAAGATCAAAAAGAGTATTGGCCCGAGTACAGAGCCCTGTGGAACACCATCTATGACATCACTACAATCCGAGATCTTGTCATTGAAAAAAGTATATTGTTTACGGTTTGTTAAATAAGATTTGATCAACTTAGAACTTTTGGAATTAAAATTATAAGAATTTAATTTCTCTATCAGTTTATCTGGAGGAACACAATCAAAAGCCTTTTGTAAATCATAAAATACAGATCCTGCTGTAAGTCCACCTTCCATAGCTTCTACAATCAAGTTAATTAATTTGTTAATAGCCTGGCTGGTTGATCTATTACTTCTAAACCCGTACTGGTCACAATAAAATAGTTTGTTACGTTCAAAGAATGACACTATCTGGTTCTTTAATAGAGTTTCGAAAATCTTAGTAACTCCAAATATGATTATTAATGCCAGGAGAAGTCTGTTAAAAAGAGCTGCTTTATGTGTTCAAGTTGGTGGAGGTCATTTTGAACATATTCTTTAGCATGCTTCATACATTGAACGCGAGTTTGCTAAAAATAATGCGTTTCTTCATCTTTTAGAGTTCATTAAACACAGGACAGACATATCAAGATTTCTTGCCACGATACTAATGCTTGTTCCAGATTATTCTTCAAAAGTCTAAATGACAGCTTCTTTATTATCAACAGTTTTTGCATTTCGCGAAGTGTCTCCAACCACTTTTCTGTTTGCGTTTAAACTTCCAAAATTCCTTGCCCTCTGCACCAATCTTAAAATTACATTCTAGCTAGAATGTTCTCTTTTCGGAACACCGATAAAAATTTTTCCTATGTTCATTACTTTGAAATAAATAAATAAAATTCAGTTATTGTATTTTTATTTTATTAATTTGTATTAAGAATTTATAGCCAGTAAAGATCTGAGTTTCTAATAAAAAAAAACACTACATTCAGCGCGCTGAATGGAGTTGCAGCGGCAGTTTGTTGCTGCCGTCTAAGACGGATATCATAAAACCACCGCCGGATGGAGTGACCCTATAAAAATAGAATATTTGATAGCCTCTGTCGGTTTTGTCAAAATATAATAACCTAAAAAGATTCTAAAGTTGAAAGTCTTAAACAATGCACGAGTCAACCATTAAAATGCAACCATAGTTACTAATAAGTAGGGAAAAACTAATTTTTAGGTAATTTAACATCAGCAACAGGATTGGTCAGATTAAATAGCTTCCTTTTTAATTAGTATTGAAGATGGATTTTTTTTTAATTTTTTTCATATTTTCCAGAGGGTTTTTAATATACCCTCAAATTTCGGTACGCGAGTTCTGGAACAGGCTGTATATACGTATGTATAGTTAATATGTATAGTTAATATTGTTGTGGGTAACAAATTAGTCGTCAAATGTTTCGATTTATAAAAAATTCTCTCATAATTCGGCAAAATTATTCCGTAAGCCTATGTGTTTATTTTCAACGTTGATGAGTCTTAACTGAGTTTACGCCGAATACTGATTCTTGTTTATATTCAGTGAAATCGTACATTTAATATAGATAATAATTCAATAATATATTTTCTTTGATATAGTAATAAATAGATTTTTCGATTTCTAACTTTTTTCTAGAGATAATTCTTGCTAAACGTTTTCACTTTTTCTCTATACCTACATGTAGGTATTCAGAAGAAGAATTTGTTACAGTATTCTAATATGGTAAAAAAAAACAGTATTTATACTGAACGATTCAGTATATATGCATATATGACCCTGCACAAAGAAATCCGGTTAGTGCACTAAATTTACGTATTACTTTTATTTCTGATTCTCATGTAAAAAACTTCTTTAGGGAACGTTCAAGTATTACGTAAAGAAAAATTTGGCCATTTTTGACCTCCACCCCCCATGTACCGCGGCGTAACATTTTCAAGACCCCCATCCCCTCTCCCATTCGTTACGTAACATTTTTTTTTACAAAAAGTAAAGAAATTGAAAGGAAATTAAGGTTTAAATCGATTTTTAACCGGTTATTGCTTCCGTGTTTTAACCAAAAACCGGTCTGAGGTAATTTCCGCAACCGGTTAACCGAAAACCGATTTTGGTTTTTTATCTTTTTTTTGTTTAGAGGATTTAGAGAACGCCGTGTGCAGTAAAATTTACAATAAATCCGTATCTTAAGCCTAGTACATTCTTAAAAACGTGATCCAATAAACATTTTAAAAGTTTAAAATTTTTTAAGTGTTACGTAACATTTTTACTAACAAAAAGAAACAAGCAAAGAAAGTAACGAAGAAATCAGAGATGGAATCTTAGTTCTGCTTTTTATTCGAAGAGAATCGCCAGGCATCGGCCATCGGCATCGATGAGATTGTAATCGATACGTACATGAAGAGTGAGTGGGGCTTACTAGAAACGACAAACTGTTAATTGGACCTATGTAAAAACAGCTGAAATTGTTATTGTACCACAATATTTTGTTATTATTTTGTTTATTGTTTGTAAGTTTGTTCTGTGCTATTATTGCCAGTACCCTGGCAATATTTGGGACATGGGTTCCTAATATTGTTAGAATGCAATCTTTTTGTAAAACCAATCAAGTTCCTGCAGTTTGTTTATTTTTTACCCATTAGAATAAAGATATTTTATTTATTTATTTTATTTATTTATTTATAGTCTTTCTGGGACCTACAAACGGTGTTTTATACCTTAGTCGTTTTAATACAACAAATTTTGAATAGATACTTTTCACTACTAAGCTACTCTTCTCCATTATATGAAAAAAAAAATCTCGAGATATAATACAGGTGTAATCCATTGAATATCGTCCAGCATAGGGCGCTCGACCATTTTCAAATTTAATACTATTTTGACTGTTGTTTATGTTGTTATGTATACTTCAAAATCAATGTTAGAATATTTTTATTTTGCTTCAGTTGGGGGTGGCCACCCTATAAACTTTGCTTTTTTTTAATTTTTGCATGTTGGGGAAATTTAAATTTCTCAGTTATTAAATGAGCTAGCGATATGAAACAAAAATTATTTTTAAGCATAATTTTTTAAGCATACGATGGGCTATATTTTTTGTTTGAAAGACTTTTTTCTAAATAAAATCAAAATAGGTGAAAATTGTATCCGAAATTTGATATAAAATTTAATAAAATGACGATTTTGATTTTTTTTTATAAATAGGGACCTATAATTACTATACACTGTTAAAATTTCAAACCAAAATATTTATGTAATATTTTTTTATAAAGCTTCAAAAATACTACTTTTACCAAATTATTCAATATTTGAGCCTCAATATCTCAGGGGTAACTAAATTTAAAAATCTGAAATTTTTACACGTAAGAGCTCTATATGTTAGCAATACATATAGAAAAAATCAAGAATGTGTTTTGCCTTAAATTAAAATTATATGAAAAAACATATCACCGAAATTTATTAATTTTTATTATCTTACATATTATGTGATTATATACTTATTTGACAAAAATTATATTTATAATAGTCATTACATAAATGTAATGACTATATTGTATTATAATCACAGATTTTAACATGTAATAAGCGTTAATCCTCATAAAAGATTAATTTTATATAGAAATAAACGACAATCCTACCTACGAATCGAGGGGTGTCTCACCTTAGACAATACATGTACGCTTTGGCTGACATTACTTCGACATTACCTGACATTACGTGACATTACTTGACATTACATGACATTACTTGACATTACAAGACATTACTTGACATTACATGACATTACTTGACATTACTTGACATTACTCGACAGTTCAGACATTATCTCCTAATACGCATGTGCGTAGACAGTACTTACTATTTACGCTTGCGCGTAGACATTGCGTGCGTGAAAATATCGCGGGAAAATATTATATTGAGTGCATAGTGGCGAATGTGTAGTGTAGTGCTTACATCGTAAAATTCGCAAAATACTAAGGTAAGAATAACTTTCTACCTTCAAACTTTAAAAATAATTGTTTTTCTAACATTGTAGATAAGACTGTAATAAGCTTTAAAATGATGTATCACACGACCTCCTCTATTTAAAAAAAAAATTGTTCCCTACGCCGCCATGCCCAAATTTTAAGAGCTAAAAATATCAAATATATGCAATAAGATAGTTTAAGTTGTCTTATTTCTGAGTTTCAAATTTTAAGTCGATACCTTAACTAGTTTAAAAGTTAAGAGGAAGGTGACTTTTGGACCATACGTACGGTATTGTTATTACATAAGTCCATAAACAACGTCACTAGAAAATATCCAAATAATTATTTACTATTGGATACCATAATAAAGAGTTAATAATTGGGACGCGGTTTTACAAATATGTCACCGAAATTTTGCTATTCTTTTAAACCCTCTAGTTCTTAATTTCGTAGTGCAAAATGTTCAAATCAAGCCATTTCAACCCTGTGAAATTACAGGTGCTGCTTTCTCCCTCTGTGATCAGATTTTTCTATATCCTTCAGTGTTGCCGATTAGTGGATAATTATTCACCAATCGACAACACTGCGGGATTATAATAGTCTTCATTTTTTTTTTTGGACTTTTTTAAGGATAGTTTCTAATTAGCGGAATTTTTTTCGGACTTCTTAAGACAAACGACGTTTTTTGAAAAAAAGCTGTTTTTACAAAAAAATAACCGAAATATCTCTATTATTAATGTTTTATTTATAGTCCTAATTTATTACTTTGGATTTTAAATCGAAATATCTCTGTTATTATAGTTTTATTTATAGTCCTAATTTATTACTTTGGATTTTAAATCACAGCATACTATATAGTATATTGTACTTCAAGATGCAGTAGTAATAAACAAACGTACGTAATTACAACGGATTTAGTGACAGGGTAGGACAAAATATTTCCATATGAAAAGTCCATTGCAATGCATTCTACGCTTCACCGCAAGTGCTCACGTACTGACTTGTTTAATTTTCTACATCCCTACTCTCGCAACATTCGAGTGTTTTAACCAATAAAATCACAGACACTCCCTAGAAACTGGTTCGAAAGTCAGTATAAGCCGGTGGTTCCCTCTACTACTAGCCCACACAAGTCCTGGACTTAGGGGATGCTTAATTAAGTAGAATAGTACGAGGTTAAACAAACAAACAAAAAAACAAAACGCGCTCGCTACCGCCTGCGCGATTCTTTTGTTTACTTCCACTGCACCTTGGACTTAAATTTACTATAGTACCTATACGGCAAACTAACAAACAATAATTATTATAATAATTATAATTATAGTTATAATTAGCTAACTACAAAGTTTAAGGGTGTGGAGGCTGTAAGCCAGACCTCTAGGTCACTATGTCACTTTTTGCCATTACGAATTACAAAAGCTCGTACAAAAGTAACGTGTTCAGTAAAAAAAAACTAACTTCAAAAGTAATGTGTTCGGTATAAAAATTTATAAATAATACCTAAAATACTTGATTATACTCGACATTACCAGACATTACTTGACATTACTCGAAATCACTTGACATTACTCGACATTACTTGACATTACGTGACATTACGTGACATTACCTGACATTACCTGACATTACTTGACATTACTCGACATTACTCGACATTACTTGACATTACTGACAATATTTGGTATTTTTGACAATACATGTACAAAATTTTGGAGGTGAAACACCCCTCGCTACGAATTAATGCGATAATAACTCCAGCTCCCTCAGTAATCTATTTTGAAAAAAATTATACAGATATAAATACAAAAGCTTTTAAAGGACTAATTTATTTTAAGCAAAACTTTTAAAGGTGTATGTTTAATTATGGAGTGCTCTATTGGAAATTATATAGAAGAAGAATGCCATAAGAATGTATGGAAAAATACAAAAAAACAGTTAAATCTATTATTGATTATAGCAGTGAAGATCAAATTTTGATAAAATGGATAGTAAATGAAGATGTTGTCTCAATTTGTGAATATCATAATAAAACTTTCACGAACTTTATTCAATTTTGTTTCCAATTTCTGTTTTCTAAGCTGCCTTTTCTGATTTTTGATACGGGGGATAAGCCCAAAGTTGAACATACAGCTTCCATTTTATCTAAACATTCCTTTGGGGATATGAAAGGTTCTTCTGCATTAAATTGTGTACTGGTGGAGACACCATCTTCAAAATGTTCACTGTTATTGTCAAAACTTTCTTCATATTCTTTGTAAATTTTAAATATTTGTTTTCTACATGTTAAACATAAAGATTTGCCAGGTATTAAATGTACAGCATTTTTATTTCTAGCTTCTTCAAGTGAAATTCCTCGCAGAGTTTTACGTAATTCTTTTTTATGTTTATTAAAAGGATCACAGCATATGCGTCCAAATATACTATGATAATATAATAAAAACTTTTTATTATCACAAATTGAGATAACATCTACATTTACTCTCCATTTTATCAAAATTTGATCTTTACTGCTATAATCAATAATAGATTTAACTGTTTTTTTTTTGTATTTTTCCATACATTCTTATGACATTCTTCTTCTATATATTTTCCAATAGAGCACTCCATAATTAAACATACACCTTTAAAAGTTTTGCTTAAAATAAATTAGTCTTTTAAAAGCTTTTGTATTTATATCTGTATAATTTTTTTCAAAATAGATTACTGAGGGAGCCGGAGTTATGATCGCATTAATTCGTAGGTAGGATTGTCGTTTATTTCTATATAAAATTAATCTTTTATGAGGATTAACGCTTATTACATGTTAAAATCTGTGATTATAATACAATATAGTCATTACATTTATGTAATGACTATTATAAATGTATTTTTTGTCAAATAAGTATATGATCACATAATATGTAAGATAATAAAAATTAATAAATTTCGGCGATATGTTTTTTCATATAATTTTAATTTAAGGCAAAACACATTCTTGATTTTTTTTTATGTATTGCTAACTTATAGAGCTCTTATGTGTAAAAATTTCAGATTTTTAAATTTAGTTACCCCTGAGATATTGAGGCTCAAATATTGAATAATTTGGTAAAAGTAGTATTTTTGAAGCTTTATAAAAAAATATTACTTAAATATTTTGGTTTGAAATTTTAACAGTGAATAGTAATAATAGGTCCCTATTTATAAAAAAAAATTCACTCCCTCAATTCAACCCCCTAAGAAAATATTAAAATTGAAAAATCGTCATTTTATTAAATTTTATATCAAATTTCGGATACAATTTTCACCTATTTTGATTTTATTTAGAAAAAAGTCTTTCAAACAAAAAATATAGCCCATCGCATGCTTAAAAAAAGAATTTTTGTTTCATATCGCTAGCTTATCTAATAACTGAGAAATTTAAATTTCCGCAACATACAAAAATGAATAAAATACAAACTTCAGAGGGGGACCAAGCCTAACCAAAACAATGTAAAAATAAAATAAAACTGGTTTTGAAGTACACATATATAGGTTTAATAACACAAAAAAAAATAATTAGTTTGGAACTGGTCGAGCGCCCAAATAATTCAAAAGTGGACGGTTCTCAATGGATTACGCCTACAGTACTTGCAATTTAGACACCATGTACAAATAAAAAAGCCGCACAGAATTCAAACATAGGGTAAAACCCCCAATTATTGGCACTTTAAGTAATTTTCTACATATATTTTATTATAACTTTTTAAATATTTCATGTTATCAAGAATAAAATATTTTACATCATTTAGTAGTTACTCTATTTTATATATTATATAAAATTTAAACTGAGATCTTAATAATATTAAAGAATTTTTTTAATTAATTACAATTACAATTATACTTTTTTGCTAATGATTGGCATCCAGATTTTCCTATTATTGGCACCTAATTTTTTTTGCTTTGAAGCAACGAAAAACAATTACTGAGTACCTACTTTTTGTTGAATAATAAACATTTTAGTATCAAAATAAAATATTTAAATTGGAATATTGCAGTTTTATACATATTAACTAAAGGCTGTAAACAAAAACTCAAATTTATTTTAGAATTAGAAAATTTTAAATATCTCTATATTAAAGTTAAAATATTAGTTATCTAATAATAATTTGTTAAGTTAAATTTCGATTTCGTAGGTTTATTACCCTCGGGCCGGGCCTATCGGTCGGCCCTTGGCTTCTAAAAACCTAGTCAATCGAAACACTTAACTTTGCCCCCTTGTATTATAAATAACTATTTTTAAAAACAAAATTAAAATAAATGTTTAATATGTAAAATTTTTCAATAAGGTGTACAAAAAAGAAAGACAAAAACTTTTAGTTTCCTAATACAATTGGTTGTACGATATATCTATCGTGCTTAAGCGAGGAATATGTTAAATTTTAAAAAGTTTTCTCTGGATACTATAGAAAATAGCTTTTTGAATTCTGAGGTGTTTGGAAAATACGTGACATTTAAAATTCCAAAAAATTTAGCCTACAGCCCCAAACTTGATTACGGATAATGTGATTTTACAATTTTAATTAATAAATTTTATAAAATAATTTTCAAATAAAATTCTGTTTTTGGGAAATGGGAAACCAGATCCTTCATTTTAAAGTAAAACAAAAAATTAAATCTTTGGTAAAAATATAAATAATTTAGTTATTAAACAACTTTTGTATTTTTATTCTTTTTCATAAAATTTATAACTTTTCTGTGAAGGAATCAACAAGTTTTCAGCTAGAAGCAGTGGAAACGTTTTTTTAGTCATCAACTTTTTGTCTAGAAGTTTAAAAGTATAATTTTAGCATCAGTGGAAACGGTTTTTTTTATAACAGTAAAATTTTTGTGATTTTTGACATTCTTTCCTCCCTCCCATCCCCAAGTTTTTTTATTGCATTTGTAGGGCATCTGGAAAAATTTAAATGTACCCATCGGGCAGCTTTTCTCTGCACTTCTTCTAGTTCATTAATTAAACCAGTTTGCGTTGGATTCCAAATTGAAGAACAATACTCCAAGCAAGGTCTAACATACAGAGCTGTCCAAAAGTCACCTCCCCCCCCTCTTAACTTTTAAACCAGTTGAGATCGACTTCAAATTTGGAACTTTTAAATAAGGGGGGTCGTGTAATACATCATTTTAAAGCTTATTCAATTCTCCATTTAACTACATATTTTTAAATTAAAAAAAAAATAATTTGGTTTAAAATGGGGTTGAAAATGGGTATTAATGTCAAAATTCCTCTAAAAAAAACAAATAATTTTTTAAAAATGCCTAATTTCATCATAAAAAAATGTTAATTTAATTTTAGTTGACATAAATAAAAATTTATAAAAAAAAACTTAAAAAATCGAATGTTTTAGCACAAAAAATTGAAAAATCAAAACCTTAAAAAACATTTTTTAAAAATTTAAAAATGTTAGTTTAAATAAAGAATTTTATAAGCTTTAAAATGATGTATCACACGACCCCCTTTTCCATTTAAAAAATGTCCCCCCATGCCCCCTGACTACATTTTAAGAGCTGAAAATATCAAATATATGCTAAGTTGTCTTATTTAGGAGTTCTAAATTTGATTCGATATCTCAACTCGTTCAAAAGTTAAAAGGGGGGGGGGGGTGACTTTTGGACCGTATGTTAAATAAGCCATGCAACGAACTTCGGGAGTAGATTATTTTAAATTACGCATAACAAAATTTAATATTTGATAAAAGTGAGCAACAGTTTTATTAAAGTCCCCAATTTAAATTTTTGGAAATATGGATGCCTAAATGTTTTATAGAATTTGATGCAACAAGAGTCATATTACATAAAGAATAATCAAATATGTATATATTTTATTACCGAATGTAATAAATTGACTCTTGCTGGCATTTAGTTTCATACATTTTGTCAGTACCCAATCTTCAATTTTTCTTAGATCGTTTTGCAATTTATAGCAATCGTTTAATGTTTTTATTGATCTATAAATGATACAGTCATTCGCAAACAACCTGATTTTAGATTTAATATTAATTGAAATATCATTAATAAATATGATAAATGTGAATGGACCTATAACACTACCTTGAGGAACACCTGAAGTAATGGATTTATCTGAGGATAAGTCATTACCAACCTTAACTCGTTGAGTACGATTTTTTAAGAAATTTTGTATCCAAAGTTTAACTCTACAGTTCATTAATTTCGGAATTTTTTTAAATTAATTTGTCATGTGGGACCAAGTCAAAAGCTTTTTGAAAATCAATAACTATTGAATCAACCTGATTACCTTCATCAAGTTCTTCAGATAAATCATATGTCAAACAAGCTAAGGTAGATAGTCAAGAGTACTCTTTTCTAAAACCATGCTGGTTTGAAAATAAATTATCATTTATATTTAATATATTTCTAATATATTTAGTTAATATTTTTTCAAAATTTTTGCATGTTATACTAGTTAAACTGATGTGCCTGTAGTTTTTTGGGACATATTTACTTCCCGATTTATATATTATTATATTATTATTATCAATATCATGTCAAATAATGTAATAATAATGTAATAATTTAGTAATCATAATATTATTTAAAAGTGTATAAATTGTTATACCATAAATCAATCCATGCGACTAAAAGCAGAACAACTTTCTATTGAATAATATTCATCTTCGTACTTTGAGTTATATAACGTCAGTCAATGGTTTAATACCGTATAAATAATATTTTAATATGATTTTGCGGTTTTCGGATTTTATAAGCATACTTTTTTGAAACATCGATCCTTATTACGATAGATCCAATATTAACTTTACACAATGTGGATTTTTTTAAATTAATAAATTAGATAACTACCCCCTTTCCCCTACCTTTGGTCAATATAAAGGGGCTAGAGTTCGCAAAGATGCAAATCTACAAGAAAAAGTAAGGGGCATTTTTTTACACATATTTGATAGTATCACATTTCTTTTCAGCGATACATCGGATACATCGCTGAAAACAAACTTCGAAACCATTT
Organism: Brachypterus glaber; assembly: GCA_958510825.1. Classification (NCBI taxonomy): domain Eukaryota; kingdom Metazoa; phylum Arthropoda; class Insecta; order Coleoptera; family Kateretidae; genus Brachypterus; species Brachypterus glaber. The sequence continues at coordinate 25,900,332 of OY294049.1, read as the reverse complement.
TTACTAGTAGTAGTAGTAACGTAAATTTTTTAGGAAAAATTACTTTTATTATAGGATTAATTCTACTAATTTTGAAAGCAATCCCCTCACAAACAAAAAAGTTATTAAAAAAATCGAAAAAAGCTGAAAGAGATTTGCGATTTCTTAACTTTTTCAGGAAAAAATTACTTTTATTATAGGGATCAATTCTACCAATTTTGAAAGTAATCCCCCTGAAAACATAAAAATTATGGGTTAAATGGTTAAATGGTGTTAAATTTTTTAAAAATTTTAAAAAAACAATCATTTTCAAAAAAAAATTCGTTTTTCGCAAAAAGAAAATTTAAAAAAAAAATGAAAAATTTTGAAAGAAAAATTATTTTTTTTTTATTTTTCGTTTCTCACAATTTTTTTTTTTTTTCAAAAAAAAAACTTTTTAGTTTTCAAAAAAAAAAAACTTTAATATTTTTTTATATATATACCATTTAGTGTGAATAGTATATAATGGAATGCGTAGCATTACATATCTTCACGGCTTGTTTAACATTAAATATTATAAAGTATTGTGTTTACGTTTGTAAAGTAAATGTTCTTTCGAAGATTTGCACATTCTATGACGTCCATATTGAAATATTTCTGAAACTTGACATTTCAAACCTTTTAGTATTAGGCTAAGAATTTACTGTCATCTGAAACTGATTTTCTTTTGTTTTTATGAAAATGACGTTATTTTAAAGTTTTTTTTTTAATCATAAATTTTAACTCCATTTTTTGCTATTCTTTTAAATGAAACAAAATTTTTGTTTTCACTAAATTAAAAACTCAGGTATACTCTACAAGAAAAACGTACAAATACTCTAATTGCGTTGGCCCGTTTCGTGAAAAATGGCCATATTCCGTTGGGATTCAATATAGCTCCCAACGGAATATAGCCATATTCCTCGAAAAGGGCCAACCCTATTGGTGTTGGTACGTTTTTCTTGTAGAGTATATCTGAGTTTTTAATTTAGCGAAATCAACAATGGGTCGTCGTTCCAAAAAATGGCGTTTAAGTTTATAATTAAAAAAAAACTTTAAATTAACGCCATTTTCAAAAGAAAATCAGTTTCATATAAACAGTCAATTCTTAGCCTACTTGAAATATCAAGTTTCAGTTTCATAGGACTGCCAGGTTTTTTTTATGAAAAATAGCTCCTGCGGCGCCATCTTTAATTATTGACTTGTGGTATATTGATAAAAAGAGAATTTAAATACGAATCTAAAAATGTAAGAAAATATATAGGGTTCCTTTTAAAAAACAAAAGTTGGTATCACTTTCGCTTAGACCGGAAGTGATATTTTTTATAATGACGATGCCAAAATGGGGGTATTTACGGTTCATAAGAGCTCTGTAAATTTTAAAAAGTTATCTTTTATAGGAGATAATTCGTATGTAAAATACTTCTTGTGTCACCCGGTATTATAGAATGCGTAGCATTACATATCTTTAAGGCTTGTTTTAAAATTACAAAATCAAGAAAATAATAAAATTGTATCCTTATTTTTCTGGAATTAAAATCTGATCTTAAAAGAAAATCTAAAACAATAGGTAATCATACATTGCCCAATTACAAACGTTAAAGTTTCAACATAAACGTGCAAAATGTGTGAAATTATACGATCCTTCCTATTTGAATGAAAATATTATTATATCCTACATTGCGATAGTAATTGCGGTTAACCTTAAAATAAGTGTTACAATGTTAATTTTTCAGTATAGTTACATATGGGCCATTCCTGTAACTAACGAACATTTGAACATATTCTTTTGTTCATTTGGCATTCTTTTAATACAATGCGCACTGAGAATCGTTACCGTAGTAAATACTGAAAGTTTTAGCCTATTTGGAACCCCAGGCAACATTTGTTATTAATTACAAGTTGTTACAGTAAAACATAACAGAACAACTTTATGTTTTACTGTTGTAACGTCGTCCTATTATGTTTTACTGTACACTGTCCTGTACAGTGTATAGTGTACTGTAGATACTGTACACTGTACTGTACAGTGTATAGTGTACTGTAGAACTATAAGTTCCTTATCCAAAGTTCTCGGCTGGGACAGCTTTTATTAAAATCTGGATGGGGTAAGTAGGACAAAGGAGATAAACACTATTTAACTTATCTAAAATTATTTTTTTTTCGGAAACTAATATTAAATAATATATCAATAAAAAATATTTTCAAGGGGTAGTTGTATGGTGGTCACTTTCTTAAATTTTAAGGGGGGTTGAAGCGAAAGTGACAACGAGTGGCACAAATTGACAAAAATTGTCTAAACTGCGGACATAATTGTTGAACAATCCCCAATTATTTATTGCGTAAGTAAAAAGTTGAAAAATTGGGATATAGGTCGGGCCTTGGCATGATTTTGAGCACACCCTGGTGAAATAAGCTCTAAGCATTCCCACAGGGGTAAAGGGAAACTGGTCAGTAAATTGTTTACTCGGGAAAATTTGAAAGGTTGGGAGTTTTTCAGAGGTGAGGACCTTTTTTTTAGTCATCAAAATTTTACGGTCGGGGTAGTAAGGCTTTTTTTGAGTTGGAAATTTTTCAGAGGTAAGGACCTTCTTTTAGTCAGAAAAGTCAGGGGTAAAGCTGTTTTTTTGATTTGGGAAATTTCTCAATTTTTAAATTTTAGTTGGGAAATACTTGCTCACCCCCCACCCCAAAAAAAAATGCTTCGGAGCAATATTATAAAAATTTTCTGTCAGAGGGTGCTCAGCACCCGCTGGATTTTTTTTCCAGTTACTGGCCTGATCCAGGTTAGCTTTTTCTGGAATGGCTAATATACCTGTTTGCAAGCCCATGTAGGTAGGTCATATTATGCACAATTGCATACGTTTACACATTATTTAAAGAAATTGCATTTATATTAATAATCGTATTTTAAATAGATATGTAAATATTTTAAATTAATTATTTATCGACGACCTAGTAGGAAAGCAACTGTTTATAATCATTTTTATGATGGGAAAATGTGACTTAGTTAACAAAGCTTTTTGATTTTTGGGGAATAGGGCTTTGGATCTGACTATAGTTATTTATGGTACTAGTGGGTAAAGTAAGATATTGCCCATGAGAAAATTAACCTGCGAGGCGTCAGCCAAGCAGGTTAATTTTCGAGAGGGCAATATCGGTTTACCCATGATTGCCATACAAGGTTTTATCCAATAAATAGCTTAGGAATTCATATTTTTATTAAAAATTTTAATGACATTTACAAGAAAATAATTTGACAAGTGACAGTTGAGTGGGTAAAATAAAGAATTATCCACTCAATAAAGTAAAAGCCACGCAGGGGTTATTATTGAGTTTATCTATTTAAAATAAAGCTGGTAATTGTCGCATTATCTGTATGTATTAGATAAAAATTGTTATCTAATTTTGGTGTGACGTAGGTTCGGTTGCTGCGCGTAGAAAAGTACACTACCTTAATTTTATTTTTTAACTGTTATTTATTTGTTTAAGTAATGTTTTGTTTATGTGAGTGTTTACTGTTAGTGACAATGACTAATCTTTGGCTTTAATTCTCTGTAAGTTCTTCTCTGTATCTTATTATTATTTATTTTAAGGTTATTACTTATAAGTTAAATGTTTAAACAATTGTATTTATTTTTTTTATACTTATATATATATATATATATATATATATATATATATATATATATATATATATATTTATTTCCAATAAAGGTTCGAAAACGACGAAAATCCATCGTCGAAACGTCACAGCAAAATTAGATAACAATTTTAGTCAGATCCAAATCCCTATTCCCCAAAAATCAAAAAGGTAAATTATACAAATCGGGCAAAAACTTTCAATTTGTTAACAAAGATTGGAAAATAGCAAATTTAAGATCAGAGAAATATGTATTTGTGAAATGCAATATACTATCCACTTTAAATAGTATACAATGGAATGCGAAGCGTCATCATCACTTCTTATTATTATGACCCTGAATGTTATGAATTGTTCTTTTGTTATCAAAAACAAAAGAAAACCGTAGCTATAATCTCCCTAGGTGAAGACAATGATGAGGATTTTATTTCTACACTCCAGATTTGCAGAACCTACTTCCTGAAATTTATTTATTTATTTTTTTTAGGTCGTAGAAAAAATGTTGTTTGTATTACAAGCGCAAAATATGATTTCGCTTTCACGTGCTTACTGCTGATCTCGGCTTGTACCCTATTTCTGAATCACCCTGTATATGGGCCAAAACATCGTAACATATATATATACCTGACAGCTGTTTTACGATTGACCTGCCGGTTGCCTACACTCTAGCGCGCAAAACTCAATTTTGGACTTGGTAACGAGCAGAAAAGTAAAATGATAAAAAATAGTTCATTTAGCGGTGTGAAAAGTCCAATTGTTTTTGTAAAAATGTTAGTTTTTCTATTAGATCGTAGAAAAATATATTTTGCTATGGAGTATGGTTTATTTTAAACTGGTAGTTAGATACGTAATGATAAAATAGGTATTTATAATGTTATTAGAATGGGACAAAAAAAATATATTAAATTAATTATAGAGGAAGTCGGGGTTAACTGGGCCACAGGGTTAACTGGTTCACCTGCATTTTATCAACTTTTTTTATTAGTGTTGGCGCCTTAGGGCAAATTCTAGTGATATTTTGTAGTATTGTTTAAGTAATTATGACGGACCGTGTTGTTCAAGTGTAAGTTTTAGTAAAGAAAGTTCTTTTTTTTTCGATGAAAAGTAGGTATACTTTAACTTTTATTTTTTAATTAATACTTTATTATTAATAGGAGGATCTAGACTAATATTTTACCTATACTGAGTATTTTGTTAATTATTCTGCATAATTGCCGCCTTCTAATATCTTATTAAGTATTAAAATTTTATGATTTCATTCAGTGGTGTCACTCAGGGTTAACTGGATCGGGGTTAACTGGACTACTTATGTTAATATTAATTAGTTAACTGGGCCTTAGTCTAGTTAACCCCGGACTAGTTAACCCTGAGATATATCTAATATTTAACATAGGTTGTCTAATTTTATGTTAGAATTAAAATTTATTTGATTTCAAATCGTTTTTGTTCACCATAATTACAATACAATACATTTTTGATGGTAGACCAGTTAACCCTGAGTAGTGGTCCAGTTAACCCTGTCCTATGGGGTTAACTGGTCCAGCGGGGTTAACTGGTTTATCGTTAATAACTTTTTTTATATAAATAATATTTGTCTAAAGTATTAGCATGTTTTAACTATAGTAATAATCTACCTTTTGCTATAGAAAATATTTGAAAATTGTTTAGATATTTTTCAAAAATTCAATATGAAAAAAAGCTGCCCAGTTAACCCCGACTTCCCCTACTATTTAGTTCCTTTGGAACCATGTGAGTTTTCCCAAAAAAATGTGATTTTTTTATTTTAGTTATTCGTATAAAATGAAATATGCAATATGAAAAATATGCAAATATGAAACATTATCGAGATAATTAGAACGAACGCAATCGTGACTTTATTGATTCTAGGACGCAGGAGCATCGAACTTTTTTTAGAAAATAAATCATTTTTGATATTTTCCTGTATTTGTAGTTACATTTTTTTTTTTAATTTTTTTTTGCAGAATTTTTATTATTCCACACTATTTATTAAATAGGTATCAAGCTTTTATGTGCTATAATACCTAACTGTTCACAGTAAATACAACGCTGTTGAACTATGTAAAAATATTTCTGAGAAAAAATAAACAATAAAACTGCGCACGTTGCACAATACGACCTTTTCTATCACAACTTTTAATCTAACACAACATTAATTGCTGCTTAATTGTTTCCGAGTTCATTGGTTTAAAATGGCTTTTTTATTATTTGATGCCAAGAAAACATTATACTGCCCTGCTAAGACAACTTCTCCTATCTGCAAAAATGCACTTTTTAAGATAAGCACACCATTTTATTGATTTACACTATCCCCATGTGCCTACCCAAAAGAAATGACCTATCTAAAACCCAAATCCTAAAAATTAGCCTAAGATGTTTGTCCTGAAAATTTTCAATGTTTTCTAAATAAAATTGTTCAACTAGTTTTTACTGGACTAATATTACTTAAAGTCAGGACTAGGACTAACTTAAGTTAAGATCTGTAAATTTACAGATCTTAATAATTTGATTGGACTTTTTAGATAATTTTGTCCTAACTTTCTCAGATAGAAGAAATGCATTTAGTATGCCAATTTATTTTTCTGACAAAAAATTATTTGGATAATGGATTTTTTTTGAACTGTGTATGAAAAATCATGCCTTTTAAACGACGTTCATTTTCCGCTTTGCAAGCACGGGCTCTTTTCACAACATTTTCCATGACGGCTCCTAACATGTCTGCCTTAAGCTGTTGAATATCAAAGTAATACAAGTAGCTTTAAAGTGTCTCTTACTACGTATCCGTTGTCAAATTAAAGCTAGCCTGGCTGTAACAGCTTTCTGTAAACGAGATTTGAAGTGGTTTTAGCGATAGCATTTGGCCAATTTAGGAGAGTCATTATATGGTTGCTATGAGGATTTCACGTAAGCTAAAATATCGATTTTACAAACATTCTAAAGATATATAACAGCTATATTCTGTATTTTCTTGTGCCAACATAAAACGATAAACATATCTAAATTTTTTATTACAGATTTAGGGAATTTAATAATATAATATTATCATAAGCTTTACTCTGTTCTCTGTCCACGAAATATTAGATAAAATAACAATGTATTATTTATTGTGACAACATATAGACTTTTACAAGTTCTTCTTTGACACATAATTTAAGCGCGAATAAGATAATATTGTGAAAAGTGATGATGAAAACTTGTTGTATTACACGCGCTCCAAAAATAGTGAAGATTAGTTAAAATAAATTGATGTTAATAAAGTTTTTTTTATTTTTTTATTTATTTTTCTTTATACACGGTTGATTTTCAATAAATGTGAAAAGTGATGATGAAAACTTGTTGTATTACACGCTCTCCAAAAATAGTAAAGATTAGTTAAAATAAATTGATGTTAATAAAGTTTTTTTTTATTTATTTTTCTTTATACACGATTGATTTTCAATAAATGTTATTTACAGGATATTATGTTTTTAACAGTAAAAGAGTTTCATAAGTTATGATTTTTTTAGATTTTAGATTTTTTTAACTAAGGAAAGCAAAAAAATGGCGAGGCTATTACAGCATGGTCATCTATTAGCCAGCTCTATAGGCTGTAAGTAAGACAAGCTTCCTGTATGAAATATATTATTTTAAGTTACAGATTTCTGTAATGAATTAGTTCCGTTATTTACCACCGGATGGATAACCATTTGGAAAATAAGAAAGAGTGACTCTAGGCAATAATTAGGTATTAAACGGTTTTAAATTTATATTTTTGATTGTTTTAAGATTGGTTGCGCCGAGTCGATTATAGCTATTACAGTGGTTGTAAAGTATTAAGAACAGCTTAATAAAATCCTAATTTAAGGGTTGCTCGATATCGGTCGCCGTTCACCGTAACTGTATTGCCATTTTCCTAGCAGAAGTAAGGCCCGATTACCATTTGGAATGTTATACCGCACCAAACCGTGACCGTAAGGGGCTGCAATTCACTTTGATGCATGACCCTAGCTGGAGCCATACATGTTTAAGATCCGTCATGGAAAATGTGGTGAAAAGAGCCCGTGCTTGCAAAGCGGAAAATTGACGTCATTTTGAAGACATGATTTTTCATACATAGTTCAAAAAAAATCCATTTTCTGTGCTCTATAAATATAAAAAACTGACAAACAAAAATGTTATTCAATTTTTAAATGGTAGTGACTTATGGGCCACCCTGTGCTAATAATTAATAAATAATAAATATTGTTACAGGCCAGTAATTTAAAATTATTAATTACACATCTGCAGATCTGGGGTTGCTTTGTCTCAGTCAGATAGACTAAAAAAAATGATCAAATGTTTTAGGTTTCAAAAAAAATTAGTTTTTCGCAAAAAGAAAATAAAAAAAATTAAAAATTTTTGAATTTTTTTTATTTTTTTTATTTTTTTTAATTTTTTTTTTTTTCATTTTTCAAAAAAATATCTTTTTTTAATGTATTTTTTTAGGAAAATATTGTTTTGAAGTATTTCTAAAATGCAATATACCATTTACTGTGAATAGTATAATATAACGGAATGCGTAGCATTACATATATTCACGACTTTTTATATATTATAGTCTTCAATAATTTCTTACATATGCAAAATTACATTTTAAACACAATTCATTTTGCTTTAATCTCGAATTTGTATAATTAATTTTTACATAAATAGGCAAAACCGTTAAAAAATATGACACTCCCCTCTGGCCCCAACGTCGCTCTTGCCCCACTCTACCTTAATAGTTTTGTTAAAAAAATACATTTACAGTCAAGAGATAAGACCGACTACCTATTTTACTCAGATAATGATCGATATTACCGTTAATGCGTTTATTACCACACTAGTTTTGGCGCTATTTTACTCCTAGGCGTAATAGTTTAATAAAGATTTTTTTTGCTATTGATAAATATGAAAATATATCTAAATAGGACCTTAAGCAATATCTTTTGGTCAATAGGGTCTTCATTAAACATTTCTGATTGTCCTGTATGTAAATATTTATGTTCGTTATAGCCATAGGCAAATTATTTTCTCAATCCGGTTCTGTTTACCTTATTGACATAGATTCAGCAGTGAAAAAATGTCTAATGCTTCGCATTTTGAATAAACCTCTTCAATAAAAATGTATCTTTCAAAAACCCCTTTTCTAACGTGTTTTTAACGTGTAAATGTCCCGATTTCTAACGCAAGAATAAATAAATAAATAAATAAATAAATAAATAAATAAATAAATAAATAAATAAATAAATAAATAAATAAATAAAAAAATAAATAAAAAAATAAATAAATAACACGTCTATTTCAATAATTACACAGGCCAACAAAGATTTTGTGATCTGTTGTTTATTTTATTTTCTGGCTTCGTTAAGACTCACTGACTGCCAAACAAGTATTTTTTTGTTTCCATCACATATATTTTTTTGATCTATAAGCCATGCCAAAAATCTCATTATTTAACATGGAGTGTAGAATTTTTAAGTAATGGACATTGGTCTACATTAACATAATCAAAAGAAGCCATTTGACACATTTTTAGAAAGATCGAAACAAAAATTAAATTTTGAACCACCTTAATGTTGCGGAATTTTTTTTTATTTTTTTGTATTGTATTTTATTCGAAATCACCGGTATCAAAAATAGTCGTTTGTAAAAATTCGGAATTTTGTCCCTGTATTTTTTTTGGCCCATTGTGCGGTTGGTCAAAACCCTTACGTAATGGACAAAAACGGAAGTTTGAATTCAGCATAACTAAATTACCAAAAATCAGTTGTGAGATCCAAATCAACTTTCAAATGTTGAAAATTTGTTGGCCTGTGTTATTACTGAGTACTCAAAAATCCGTTTATCAAAAGCTTGGTAAACCTCAACGTAAGAAAAACGTTATCCTAACGTTAGACCCTAACGTTAAAACGTTAGGGTTAGATGTCCATGGGCATCTAACACTTAAACGTTAGGTAAATGTAAATTTAATCACATTTATCTAACGTTTTAATGTTATTTTCCATCAGGACTTTAGCTAGGTGTAATATAGTACGGTTATTTAGTTATTTATATTTTTTCAAGGTTTGAGAATCCTTACTTTTATATTTCTTAATCTATGAAGTTTACAACTTTTTTCACAAGATTAAAAATTTATAATTTTATTATTTTTAACCCATGAAATATGCAAGTTTTATAGTTTGAATCCACGAAATATGCAAGTTTTTTGAAAATCCCAACTTTTATATTTTTAATACATGAAATTTACCACTTTTTTCCCAAAATTAAAAATTTATTATTTTATTTTTTTTAAACCCATGATATATGCAACTTTTATGTTTTTAATCCATGAAATATGCAACTTTTTTGATTTCAAGATAGGTGGGAGGGAGGCTTCCCCCCCATAGCTACGGCCCTGCCTGCGAAGTTGGGGCATTCTTACTTTGAGATTGTAATATTTAAGCGTAAAATTACTTAAAATTTTGGCCGCGGCCATAGGCCATGCTTATGTTTCTGCGAAATTTTAAAAAGTTAACTGTTAACATACCATCTAATTTGTAAAAGAAAAATAGATATATTTTCGCCATTGGCAATTTTGATGGATGCGAAGCATTCTTTCTTGATTTGTACAGTGGGAAAAAAGCTTAAAATAAACCCTGTTAAGTATTTTTAGTACGACCCCTAGGGGTTAGCTGATGTTAGATTTCTAACATCAGGACATTTAAACGTAGGAAACACCTTAGATGGTTAACGTTAGGGACCAAACTTTCACCTAACGTTAAATCAAAACGTCCTGATGTCGATTTTCGAGGAGCTAGCCTACCTAGGTAGGATATATCCTAGTACCCAGTCCGCACATACATGGATGCAACATCACAAAGAAAGATTTTTTAGGTAACAAGTGCCATATTACATGAGACGTAACATACATATGTATGCTACATAACATGCGCTATAATAGAAAGATTTTTTAAGTTGCATGTGCCATATTACATAAGATGTAACATACATATGTATGATACATAACATGCAATATTGCATGTTATGTATCATATATATGGTATGAGAACATACCAGATACATAAAATGTTATGAATTCACCATATGTAGGTACAGGTTAATAATAATCCGATCGACTTGAAATTTTCAGGTATAATCAAGTTGTCCGAGGTGAAGATCCCTATTATTTTTGAAAGTAATCCCACCAAAAACAAAAAAGTTATGGAGGGATAAAATTTTAAAAAAATCGAAAAAAGCTGAAAGAATATTCCTATTAACGTAATTTTTTCAGGAAAAATTACTTTTATTATAAAAATCAATTCTACAAAAACAAATAAAAAAAATTAAAAATTTTGAAAAAAGTTTTTTTGAAAACTTTGTTTGAAACATTTAATTTATATTTTTTTCAATAATTTTTCGTTTTTCAAAAATCTTAAAGAAAACATATTTTTTTAATTTTTTATGATTATTTTTTAATATTGCTTGTTTAAAACTTCAGTTTGGTTCGACACGGATAAATCTCACAAACTAATTATGTAATATCTTGTAAAATACAGAAATCAGAGATGTGATTTCAATGGAAATAGAAATTAGAATTTTGAAGTTCCCGCCAAGCAATCTAGCCGACCAATTATTGGTCAAATTATAGTAGTAGAGTATGGCGTCATAATTAAGCGTTGTGGAAATAGTGTTTTTGTGTTTGCAAAAGCAATTTTTTAAAGAGTGTTTTATGATAGGTTAGTAATAAAACTAATTATTAGTTTATTCAAGTTTTATAATCTACATAATCGTAATACTTTTTTTAAAATTAACCTCAAAATAAGATTTCAAATTATAATGGATTATACTTTTTTAGTAAAATGGAATATGCAGTTGTGTCGTTTGTTGGAAATGATGACGTCAGTGACATCCCATGGGATGGATGATCCATCCCAACACAAAAAATGTTTCCCAATTAATTGCAAAAAAAGATAAAATAAATGGAGAACATTTGAAGTCATTGTGGTATGTTAATCTATATTCATGGGTAAGCCGTTTGCTGAGAATTATCAGGTTCTATTGACAGCTTTGATGAAAAAGAGATATACTTTTTTTATTTATTTATCCTCAAGGAGTTGGGATCCCTACTGTAAAAGGCTGAGTGTACTGGAAGACAACTAAAACTTGTTCTAAATGTATTTTGCGAGCTAAATCTCCTGCGAAATCTTGTGTACAACCCTCGCGAAATTCCCCGAAATTTTAAATATTTAACACGTTGGCTACCATGAGAGTCACCAGCAACTCTCGGTATTTTTTTACATTGGTACCACGTGTATTAGGGAACGTTCAAGTATTATGTAACGCAAATTGTACCAAAATTAATACACTTCATACCTCGGTTCTCGCGTTATTTAAGGCTGCAGAGAGTTCATATTTTGGCTACCCCCCTAACACACCCCCTATTAGGGGGGTAGCCAAAATATGAAATCTCTATAATCTATAATAACGCAAGAGCCGGGGTATGAAGTGTGAATTTTAGTACAATTGAGTTATGTAATACTTGAATGTTCCCTCACCGGCTACTCTCAGTAGCATCATATTGTAACTCTTAAACTGCTGAAACAAAAGCATCCATATTATAGGTGTGGTACACCAGAAGTACTACTTATGTCATTTTTCAGTGAGACGCGGTAATATTGGTGGAAAAGTTGTAAAAAATGTTTTATTAATATCACAGCTACACAAACTAAAGTTGGATCTCCGACAGACTACTAGTCAAATTCTATGTATTTTGAGCCGCTGAATCCGAGTTTAAAAATTGGGTCCCATTTTTAAAATAAACTTAAAAAAACATCCTTTTTGTACTTTTTCGTTAGGTTTTTTGAGGTCTTTTTAAAAACTTTTAAATTTCGACTGCAGATTCGCATTCAGCGGCTCAAAATATATAGGAATTGACTAGTCGAGTCCGTTGGAGTTCCATTTTTTTTTGTGTGGCGCTGTATTTATTTTATATTTTGAATGAATTATTTTTTTGTATGTAATTAACGCAAAAACGTATAATATATATACTAAGTATATTATAGTTGAAAATGTAAAATGAATTATTTAGTTTCTTTTTTAGAATTTGCTAGAAATCTTGCGAAATCCCGCAAAATATTGCAAAATCCCGCGAAATCTTGCCAAATCCCGCGAAATCTTGCCAAATCTTGGGTAATGCAAAATTTGGTGTACGCGAGTTTGTATGAGATTTACCCCTCGATATTTTGCATTATTACGTTTTTTTTTAATTTTAAATATTTTTTTTTTCAGAATATGTTTATTTTATTATACGTTTAAAAAAAAATGTACAAACAGTCACCTTTTTTAAAATATATATTATTCAGAATATGTAATATGTAGTTTTAATTTTTTGTATGTATACCTGGCAGGGCAACCGAGTGTTAGTTTAAGATATATTTTTATTTTTGCAAAATAAACAAAATTAAGACTTCTACCGGACCCTGTAGATATCGACTTTAGATTTCGAATAGGTAAGTGGCACACAAATATGTATTTCATATTTGTGTATCATTTACCTATTCGAAATTGGAAGTTTATATTTGCCGTTCAACGGGGGTACGGGGGAATTTAAACATCCATGTTACATATCACCCATATAATTTTAATGTATTAAATACCTCTCATCCATATGGCAAGGGATAACTTATGATGTATTTGGTATGTTTCTGCTACATATCAAGGAGTATAAAAACGACATGGCTGATACCTCTCATCCATATTGCAAAAGTTATATAACATGTTATGTACCTGGTATGTAGCTGATATGTTACATGTTATGTACCTGATACATAATTTGAGGCGGAATTGTTAAAGTCCAAGGACTGTACATGGACTATAAAAAATACATGGCTGCAACATCACATAGAACAGTGGTTATGTACCTGCTATGTACCTGCCATGAATTTGTGCGGACTGGGTAGAAATTTAACGTTAGATAAACGTTTTTTCTAACGCGTATTTATTGTATAAGTGTCCCGGTTTCTAACGTTAGAAGTCCTAACGTTATTTGTCTAACGTTAGAATAACGTTTATCTAACGTTTGGAAAAACTTCTAAAGTTAGATAATCGTTATTCTAACGTTAGATCCTAACGTTAGGCATCTAACATTCAAACGACATTTATCTAACGTTAGGTTTGGACTTCTAGTCGTTCTAACTTTATTTTCCACCAGGGTACTGATCTAGGTCTATGAATGCGAAGAGTTATAAAGTTAGCCTTGTATGTTATCGTTAAACTTACCGGAAATTAATTGCATCCAAGCACAAACATGAAAAACCGTCGTCGAATGACAAAAGAAAAACAACATCATGGCACAAATAGTCAGGAGGGCCGTGAAAACGGCCAGCCCTATGAAGACGGTGGCAGCCTGAAATGCGATGCTAGGTATGCCCATAAAATCGTCCAATCTGCCCTTGCACTGCTCCACATCTTCGGCGTAGCATACAGCCCACAACCCGAATTTTCCCGGATTTTCACTTTGTGTGTCGCCTATCCACTCCGGAGTCACGAATGAGACCACTGCGATAATTGCGTAACAAATCGTGAAAATAGCCCACAATACACCTATAGCCTTCGAGTTCCGTACGTAGCTGGTCGCGTAAATTTGGGCTGAGTCCACATACTCGATTTTTGAACCCATTTTTGGATTGTTTGTGGATTTTTAACTACTTAACAAAAAACATTTCTGTATACTATGGCGACTGCACTGCCTACTTCATGTTGAATGTACAACAATCTACCTGTATCACCTAAGGAATTAACTCCCACCTATAGTTGTGTACCATTTAAAAGAAGGTAGGATAGTCAAGCCGGTCGACTCGATGGCAAAGCGCAAGAGTTTAATGCATATCGACGGTTTCGTCCGCAATGTGCCTACCCTGTTGTTTAAAAGCCTGTAGGCCCTCGTCGTTTCCATACACAAAAAATGTGACCCTAATTTGACTCAAATCTATAGTTGCAGTGCTATCTTCAAAAGTTCGTGAAAAGGCATAAGATTAACTTCATTTATGATAACAGCCCAGACAGCACATAATAACGAGTAGATATCCAGGGAATATACTTTCTGGATATAGAGTATATCCATTAATGGATTTTTAAAATCCAATTGGATAGCCTGGATAGCCATTAGATATCCCATGGGACATCCAAATGTCCCACCTATATCCAGGATATCCACTGGATATCCATGAGATAATCCATTGGACATCTATTTTTTTTGACCTCACTAAAGTATATACACTATGGATATCCTGGATAGGGAAACGTTCAAGTATTACGTAACGCTAATTTTAATCATTTTGGACTTTTTAATTAAATTATGTGTCAAAGAACTTATAAAAGTCCCATATGTTATCACGATAAATAATACATTGTTATTTTATCCAACAAAGATATCTCGTGAAACAGAGAACAGAGTAAAAGCTTATGACAATATTATATTATTAAATTCCCTAAATTTCTAATAAAAAAAAATAAATATTTTTTATCGTTTTATGTTGGCAACAAGAAAATACAGAATATAGCTGTTTATATATTTTTAGAATGTTTGTAAAATCTATATTCCAGCTTACGTGAAATCCTCATAGCAACCATATAATCACTCTCCTAAATTGGCCAAAATGCTATCGCTAAAAACCACTTCAAATCTCGTTTACAGAAATCTGTTACAGCCAAGCTAGCTTTAATTTGACAACAGATACGTAGTAAAAAAAACACTTTAAAGCTACTTGTGTTACTTTCCCCACACGACACGAAATGTTTCTGAAATATATCAGAAATATTATATTGAAATATAATATATTTCGGTTATAATACTGAAATATTTCTGAAATATGTCAGTAATATGTCTGAAATATAGAAATGTCCGCAAATTTGTTTCAGTGAAATATCAGTTATGTTTCAGAAATATGTCTGAAACGTTACAGTAATATTTCAGTGATTAGTGAAATGTTTCAGGACATAAGGTAAGTGCAGGTATTATGCCCCATGCTAAACGTATAATTTGCTGATAAAAAATTAAAGGAGATAAACTTCAAAACAAAAATAATACTTATAGAGCCCAGATTACTTATTTATGCTTAAGTTATTAAAGAAAAACATGAAAAAAAGTTAAAAAAATAAAAATTTTATAGGCCATTTAAAAAAAATGTATCAATTGGCCATATTACCAACAAGGTGCTGGTAATATGGCCACATATAAAATAAATCATATTTTTCTAAATATTATCAAGTTAAGTATTTATATATGCTTTTTTTTTGTTGCCCTTTTTATTATATAAAATAAAAAAAAAAAATTGAAAAGTTAAATAAAAAACTATAACACTTCATAAAATATAAAAAAAAAAAAAAACAATTAATGGCTTTAGGTAAAGTAAAACATACTTGATAAATATTTTATACTAGCTATTTTTTTTTTAATTATTCACAATCTGAATAAAAAATGGTCCTTTGTAATTTTCTGTTAGTCTAACACAATATTTATGTAAATAAACGTAACATCTATCACCGAGCCTGCAGAAGCATGCTTATTTGCCCATGGCCATATTACTATACACCACAAACTGGCCATATTACTCTACATTGTAATGAAGAAGATTTTCCTAAATTTTTGTTAAAGTTACGTTTACTGACTGAAATTCTATATAGACCCAACTGTTAAATAGGACGTTTTTCTATAATAAAATATAAATAAAATTTAAAGTACTTACCATAATCAAAATGTTATGAATTTTCAAAATATTAAAATTTTTATATAATCGTTTACCAACGAAAAGAAAATCACTAAAATCCCTAGGAATCTTGTTACAAACACTAACTTAAATTATTGTAATCAAAATTTTTTCATTTTTACTTTTTGAAATATGGCAAATTGGCCATAATAAATACATGGCCATAA
>OY294049.1:25745643-25883561 GCA_958510825.1 Brachypterus glaber | reverse complement strand
TTCAAGAAAATCCTTAAATTTGCATCCTGTCATGATGATGCATCCTGGACAAGACGACACTTATTCTCAATTCTCACAACGTACCGTTCCTAGATCAATACATTCTGGACACTATTCTCATCCTCACGGAATGCACCATAATTTTCAGTTGTAGAAAATAAAAAAATCCTGAGTGTAATTAACTAATATAGAGCAGACTGTTTAAGGCAAGGATAGTCAGGTTATCTTACTTTGGCGGAAATCTTAGCTTTTATTACTGAATCTTTGATTAAAGGTTTTTGTAGGACATAAAGGTTCGAACTAGGGACTTTTAAACATTTGACACTTTTTTTGCTCTAATTAGGTAAAAAACTTTATTTTTTTAATTGAATAAAATAATTGTACAGGGTGGCCCAAAAAAAACCGGACACTTTTTAAACCGTTATAACTTTTTCGCCGTTTGAGCGATCTTTACTTACTTTGAAATAAATAGGCTCAAAACATGTAAGATTCGGTGTATAATTTTATTTATTTAAATTATTATTATATATTTTAGTAAGAAAGCTTTTTGTGAAGGGGTTATTTTAGACCCACGGGGATTAGAGCAAAATGTAAAAAATGATAACTATTCGTCTGTATTATGTTAAATGGTCCATCTTCAGTAGTTTTGTGTGTTTACCTTTTAATTTAAAGTTGTAATTTATTTTTTATAATTATTTTTCCAAAAGGCTACAGATAGCGTTAAATGGATTTTTTAGCTTGAAAAAATGATTAATGGGCGGTTATCTAAAAGTAATTTTGACATGTCTCAAAAAATAGTATGTCAAATTAAAAATATTTAAAATCACCGATCAAAAAACTAAGAAAAACGTATTTAAACTGCATTGTGGTGGATATATATTTTAGAGAAGGTGAACAATAAAGAATGAATATATGTAAAAACAAAGTTGTGTAGAAAAATAAGAAATAAGTCTAGTTTTTGTCAAAACGAAAAAAAGTGCTTAACTTAAAATAAAGGGTGATGGGAATTTTTGTAAACCAATATGGAATTATTACTACAAATAACCAACCAAGATCCTGTATCATAATGTGCTTTTATATTATTGTCAAAAAATAAGACAGTGTTTAATATAATTTAATTTATTTGTAATAAAAATATATTTCTTCTTTAAATTCTTTCTTTGTTTAGCAAATACTTAAATCTTGTTTTATTTTAGCAATTATTATTTCTCATGTTAATGTAGTAAAATTTTCGAATTTCCATTTATAATTTTTGTGTTATTTAATACCCATTTTACTTAAAATATACATATAGAATTCAGCTTTCACATTTTCCCCTTGATTTTTAAAGTAATTCGACATATTTTCAGTTTTTTGCTCATTTTAAATACTTTTTAAATTAAGAGATTATTTTTTGAGAGATGTCAGATAAATAAAACGCCTACTGAATCGTTTTTTTACGTTTAAAAATCAATTTACTGCATGTAACCATTCGGAAAAATATGAATAAAAAATATACTACAATTTTAAATTAAAATTTAAACATACTCATCTATTGAAAAAAGATCACTGAACATAGTTAGGTCAGAAAGTTTCATATTATACATTTTGCTCTAATCCCCAACGCTTTAAAACAAACCCTTCGGAAAAAGCTTTATTACTGAACAATATAATAATACTTTAAATAAATAAAATTGTCTTCCAAATCTTACATGTTTTGAGTATATTCATTTCAAATTTGGTATAAATCGGTAAAAAGGCAAAAAAGTTATAACGGTTTAAAAAGTGTCCGGTTTGTTTTGGGCCACCCTGTATATTATGCACCTAGTAGGCAAACTAAGTCTTTAGTGTTTGAAACTGAAGTTTTTTTGCTGAGACGAAGTTGAGGCAAAAAATTAGCCGAGAACACACAAAAGTCAGTTTGCATACTTGGTGCATATACTATTTTTTCTACTACCTAAAACTAGTAACTCCAAATATCAGTTAACAATAAAGTTTAAAAATTATTTTGACATAGCTGTCAGTTTGACAAATAACTTGAAAAAAGTTAGTAGTTGCCTCAAAAATTTTTCATTATTGACCGTCTTCAATAAACAATAAATAGCTTAGGAATTCATATTTTTATTAAAAATTTTAATGACATTTACAAGAAAGTAATTTGACAAGTGACAGTTGAGTGGGTAAAATAAATAATTATCCACTCAATAAAGTAAATGCCACACGGGGGTTATTATTGACTTTATCTATTTAAAATAAAGCTGGTAATTGTCTTATTATTTGTATGTATTGGATAAAGAAAATTATTAACTTTTTTTGATTTATTTGTCAAAGTGACAGCTATGTCAAAATAGTTTTTAAATTATATTTTTAACTGATATTTGGAGTCACTATGGTCTGTTTGGATAGTATATGTTTGTGTACAGAATATAGTTATGTTTTATAAAATAAACTACGCAGTATATAATATTCTAATCTGTTTTGAAAATATTCACTATGCGATTTTTAATTTACTATTTTGCCTGAAAAAACAGGCCACAGCTTTAGGTAGTAAAAAAACATTATATCGACTCCGTCTCAGCACTAAAACTTCAGTCTCGAACACTAAAAACTTCGCATACTAGGTGTATAATATACTATAAATAAGACTATTTAATAACTGACATTTAATTAATGTGTAGTTAAAATTTAATTAGTGTTGTAACATAACTATTTTTATCCTAATCTAAGTTTGTAATTTATTATAAAAGATATTGATATGTATCAATATTATTAATTTGAAAGTAAAGGCCTTATTTTTTATTCAAGTAATTTGTTTTTTCCTAAAAATCTAAACACTGGTATTTTAAATAATTTATTTCTAAATATAAACAATTACATTTTTAATATTTATTATACTTTTTAAAACAAATAACATATAAATATAAAATATAGTAATATCTGTAAAATAACTTGTTAAGAGATTGCTTAATATGTATTTTGTAAAACATTCGAGGTAAGACGGTTAAAGAAAATATATAAATTTAAAGATTTGTCATTCGTTCAATTTTTAGTTCAGAAGCTAATTTGGCATTGGTATCATGTTGATTTTTTACGTAGGACAGTCCTCCGTCCTTTTTTACTTTTTCCATATGGATTCTCTCTGGATCACCGGGAACTAACACTTTCTTGCATGGATCAGCCTAAAAATATACGTTTATTTTTTTATTAGGAGTTTAAGCGAAGTATTTTGTGGTGTTTATAGATTTTTTTTTTTTGAGAATATTAAACGTGAGTCAGATTTATTGTAAAAGTGACTATTTTCTTTTTTTATTTTGTCCAAATTCCTGAAAAAAAAGCTAAAAGAAAACTTACTGGATCCATATTTCGAATATCGTTCATTAACATGCTCATACGTTCCTCAAACCCATCAGCAAAACTTTTTGGGTTAATGGCAATAAAACATTGGCCCAAATTAGCTATACCTTGATGATCTCCCCATTTTCTAATGTGAGGGCCAAAGTTAGCTCCTAGAAAAAATAATAGGCTAGATTAGTTCTTCGTTATTTTTTTAACAATAGGAGTGATAGTTTTTTTTAATAGAGATATCTCGGTTCCTGATATATAATGTTTTTACTTATAGGAGTCAAAATATTTAGTATAGTTTTCAGTTTTATCATGTAGCGTTAGACGCTTCCCTACCGTTTGAAAATAATTAAAATATATTACCAACGTTCGAGCTCAGTGGTGGGTTCGATAACGCCGTCATGCCATAAACCGCATCACCCATTGCGTTTTTCGGGATGAAATGACATTTCATGCACACCAGCGGATTTAGGGGGAGGCAGCGAGATATATTAGCATAGAAATACCTTTAATATTTTTGGTGCATGCGCATTTTTTTTTCCTTCTGGATGCCCCCCTCCTTAAAATAAAATAAATCCGCCCCTGATTTTATTTAATACTTGTAGGTTGTTCTCGCACCAATAAAGGCCATTTGTTTGTCAACAAATCCATTTAGCCAAAAATGCGTCTCATCTGGTAAGATGATTTTTTGGCCGAAATCTTCCAAGTACTCAAGGGGGGCTCAATCAGAAAACCCCCTATGCAATCTGTGATCGTGTGGCTTTAGCTCTTAAGTCAATGCGACTTTGTAAGGCCCAAATCCTTCCGCAAAATACTCGAAGTTGACGTCTGAGAAAGCCCCAATTGTTGCGATCGTCTTGAAATCGACAAAGGCAATCATCTTCTTAGACGAGGCGCATTTTTGGATGAATGGCTTTGTTAACAAACACGCCACTGTGTGGCGGCGTCATCGAACCCCCAACTGAGCTCGAACGTTGATAATATTTTTTAATAATTTCTAAACGGTGCGAAATCTTTAAACCCTGCATGATGAAACTGCAAACTATACTGAATATTTGGACACCTGGAAGTAAAAAACTGCTGCCAACAAAATAATACTTTCCCCTATAGGCCTACGTTCATTAAATTTAAAAACGAAAGAAAAAAAAATCAAAAATCAAAAAAAAATTTGTAGTTTTTTATTTTTTTTTTCAAAAAAAAAACTTTTTCGCAAAACGAAAAATAAATTAAAAAAAAATATTTTTTGAAAAAAATTGTTTTTACCCCATTTTACCCCTTACCCCAATACGATTTTTACCAAAAACAATCCCAGCCTAGAACTTTGGATAATCAACCTATGGTTCAAATTTGAAGTCTTTAGCCCGAAATGTTCTTGAGTTATAGTGGTCACAAATTTCCCGGACACACAGACAGACCGACAGACAGAATTTTTTTTTGACGGAAATCATATTTTTTGGATATAAAACGTCCAGAAACGTAAAAAAAGCAATAAAATTTTTTTTAACTCAAAACTTTTTTTACTACCTCAAAACTTTCCTTGGGGAAAATAAAAATATATATCAGCAACCAAGAAATATCTATTGAAAACACGATCACTTCTATTGAAAGACCCGTTATAATAAAGAACCCTTCACTGAAAAAAAATCTGGTTCGGGAAATAAATACGAAACAACACGACACTTTGTTGTGCTTACCAGATCCTTAAAATCGAGCTTAAAATCGAAGTTTTTTCTGGTAACCACAACAAGTTGTGTTGTTGCCCTTTCCAGATTTGTGGTTGCAGCTATTGTTATATATATATACTTAGTTGTAGCAACCAGAAAAATAGTTGGTCCATATTTAACTACCGATGTGGTTGCCCCAACTAGATCGTTTATCTAGTGTTAAAAAACCTTTAACTTACCTCCCAAAATTCCACAAAAAATTTCGACCAACATGCCTAAACCGGTTCCTTTGTATCCAGAATTCATTTCAGCTCCTCCAAGGGGCATTAATTTGGCAGTTTGGTAGGCCACAGCTGGATCAGTTTCAATTTGACCTTCATTATTCATTGCCCATCCTTCTGGAATTTTTGTTCCTTTTCTTTTCGCCAATTCTATCTAAATGGAATTTTTAACTTTATTTCCTACATTGCAAAGCAAATATTTTATTTTTATATACTGTATATTTTTAATTTATAATACCTCTACCTCTATTACCTGCGTTTGGGTCTGTGGTGTTTTGAATGTACATTACTGTACAACCTAAATTCTGGCAATGTGTCTTTTGGGAACAACTTGTTCCGAACAATTGGAACAGGTAATAGTGCACTATTATATGTTCCAATGGCCATGGCCATATTACTCACGCCTTATAAAGCTTTTGACGGAAAGAAGAGATCCCGCATAATACTTCCCCCTTCCGTCGGAGACTTTGTTTCATGCGGAGAACTATATCTTAGGTTTTATTTAAATATTAAGGTGGGTAAGCCAATTATTGCCATGTTTCTAATATTGCCACCCCCTCTTAAACTTGTTAGTTCATCATCTGTGTCATAGATGGCACGGTCAGTATATCTGTTATATCAAAAAGATGCCTATAAATAGGATGTATCTGTATCCAGTTGGTAATGGCATGCACAAAAACGCAGTTCGTATTTCGTGCTCTTCCACTATTAAAACTTTTTAAATTATGCAGACTGTTGCAAGCTGGGTAGCATCGATTATGGTAAGAACGTAATAAGGTAGGCATAAACATGCACTTTCTTGGCCCATATTGTGTTTCACTCAATAAAGAAGCGAAAAGGTAATTTTTTAAGATTGTTGTCTAAGTAGCTGTGTTCCTAATATTTCCATGCGAAGTAGTTGACAACAAAAGAATGACAAAAATAAAGAACAACAGGAAAATAAATCAACGACGAAATCAGAGATTTCTGAAACTTGGTTCTGTCTTTATAAAGACAGAACCAAGTTCGCATATATGCGTAGAGAATCGCCAGGCCGATATGATATTTTAACCGATACGTGCGTGGGGAAAAGATGTTATTTAAGTCCCCAAATTGTACCTAAAAACAGATGAAATTGTTATTGTGCCACAATTTTTTTTTATTAGTTTGTTAATTTTTTTAATTTTGTTCTTTACTATTGTTGCCAGTACACTGGAAATATTTGGGACATGTCTGCCGAAATGTTTTAAAAAGCATTAATAGATCAAGGTGGGCATTGAAATCGTACATTTTACAACATAGTTTGATCTAGTTTGACATGTAAGAATTAATTTTTAAAGTAATGTTATTTATTTGTCAAATTCAAAACATATCAAAGCAAAAACACAGTATCCGCTTTGATTTTTTTTTCTAAAAATTAAAATTAGTAGAATAAAATTTATCGGAAAAATAAAACAACCTAATTTACATAACTTTTCTTATTATAAAGCATTATAAGAAAAATTTAAATAGTACAATACAAAAAAAAACTAACAAAAAATCCATTATTTACTGTATTTTACCCTAGACGGTTTTTGTCAAAAGCTTAACCCAACTTTTAAAATCTCTAGTCAAAATGATGTTGTAAAATTTACGATTTTAATGCCTCCCTTGATAAAATCAATTAATGCTTTTTAAAAAATTTCGGCACATGTGTTCCTAATATTGTCAGTATGCAATCTTTTTTAAAAAGCAATATTATTTTTTTTTAAGCTCCTGCAGTTTGTTTATTTTTTACCCATTAGAATAAAGATATGTTTATTGTTAATATGGTAAAGTTTCAGGTGATTACAAATAAATTTGAATGCAGTAAAAAATAAAATGTCTTAACATGGCAAATATTGGCTTACAGTTCCCGGCGTAAAAAATGAGATATGAAAAATGGTAACGTTTGAATTAGGTTTTAAACATTTGTTAATCTAGAAGGTTTATGACAGTTAGTGTCTATATTGTCAGTTAAAAGCAGAAATAAAATAAAATAAATTAAAATTATGCCTAGACCCAAAGAACTATAATAGCCGCACATTTGGAAAATGGGAAAACTATTGACCAGGTATCTGATGAATTTGGAATTCACCGAAGCACCATAGGGAGAATAAAAAAGAAGTGGGAAACAGAACGAACAACTGCAAGACAAAGATCAGGAAGACCACGAAAAACAACAGAGGAGCAGGATGAATCATTCTTGGATGTTCTGAGAGATGATCCATTTAAAACTACCCCTGGTAGAAGTCAATTTTATAGCTTCAGACCGAACAGCCCGCAGAAGAATTGAGAATTCTGAAATGAAATGTAGGACTGCTGCTAAAAAGCCATTGTTATCATATGATCACAAGGGGTCTAGGTTGGTATTTGCCCTAAACCACACGGATGCAAATTTTTGGCAAAACGTGGTGTTTTCTGATGAAAAAACCTTTAAATCATCTTCCGATGGTAAAATTAAGGTATATCGGCCACATGGTACGCGTTACAATGAGCGTTATACTCGAAAAGTTCGCGCTTCAAGATTTTCAGTAAATACCTGGGCTTGGATAAGCAATCAATGTGTACTACATTCTATTCTATTCTAGAAGAAAACCTTAATGGAGAATCTTACTGCAGAATTCTTGAAGAAGCAATGCTACCATCAGTTAATCAAGTATTTCCCAATAACAACTTTATATTCCAACAAGATAACTGCTCAGTGCACATGTCAAACTCTGTGCAAAGATGCCTCAGACGCCATAATGTCCACGTATTACCATGGCCATCTCATAGCCCAGATCTTAATCAAACACAGTTAATTTTAGGCCCCAAAATAGAGCTCAACTAATTGAAGCTATTCGTGAAGCTTGGAATAACTTAACAGTGCAGTATTGCCAAAACCTTGTTAATTTAATGCCAAGAAGAATAAATTTGGTACTAGAAAACAATGGAAATCCAACAAGATATTAATTATTATTATTTACATTGTTTTCTAGTACCAAATTTATTCTTCTTGACAAGTTTTGTAACTTATTTGGGGCTCTCCATGCTTTTGTATTATGATTAAGATTTTTATAGCTCAAAATATTATTCTATACCTATTTTAGTATAAGAATAAATGTTTTTGGGTTTTTGTTTTTAATAAAAAATGTATTTTCAGTTTCGTTATTGTTTTTGAGTATATATTAACTTTCAGTCTGGGGGTTAGTAGTAACAACTATTAGTTGTCAGTCAACCAATCAATTCTTTCATAAAAACTAATATTTAACCATAACCTATTTTTTTAAATCCAATTTAATCCAGGAATTATTACTATTAAATGTCAGATCGCAATATGTCAATATCTCATTTTTTATGCCGGGAACTGTACCCACCTTAACAACATACAGGATACATAAGGCTGATGATTTCGAGAAAGACGAAATAACATTATAGATAGAATCACGAATATTCAAATGGATGTCATCACAAAATAGTACGTAAATAGTATTTTTAGTGTTTAGTAAATACTCTCGTATTTTGCATAATGTGATATTATCATACATTTTATCATGGGTCTGCTTTTGAAGGTTATCCACAACAACACATTACCATGGCGAAATGGGCGACATGAAAAATAAGCCGGTATCTTGTGAAGGCGTCATTTTGCATAGTCTTGATTTTACTTATACAGGCCGGTTGTTGATCACCCGGGTGATCAATAACTGGAATGCCAAAATTTAAGAGGTGGTTCTACATAAGTACAAAAATATGAAAAAAAGTTTCATAACGGTTGGTCCGAAAATGAAGGTTTTAGTTGATAACGCTAGAGCGACGAGGTTTTGCGTGGATACTAGTGTTAATAAGGGCAATTAGTTTATCTTAATTTACTTTTTTGAATCTATCCAGAGGAGTGCCTAGACCGACAAGTTTTTTTTTGGATTTTTTGTAAAAACTATAGATTAGAATTTTCCTTAAGTAAAAACACAAAAAATATCATATAATGTAACACTATAGGAACAACCGTTTAAAAAAATCAATAAATAAGAGGAAGTAACATTTTGTGTGTTAAATTTAGGTGTTTCGGTGAAAAATACTTTTTTGATTACTTTAAAATAAAGAATCGCCCTGCAGAATTAAAATTTTATTGGTGATTTTTTGTTCCCCATTCAATAGTCCATCTTCGAAGGGCCGCAGCTCCATTAGTGCTCATTTACGGACCCACCTGTTTGAGAACTTTTTTCATATTTTTGAATGTAAAATCAGCTCCTAAATTTTGGCATGCCAGTTTCTGATAACCCTGTATACACTGTTTCCTGCACATTTAATTTTAACGATAAATATACGTTTTTTTTTTACTTGCCTTTCCAAGAGCAACAGCTGTAGTAGCCATATCCAACACAAAACTATCACCGGAGCTAGCGGGAGCTCCAAGAGCTATGGGGTTTGTCCCCAGAGCAGCCTGAAAAGAAACACTAGGATTAAACCACTCAAACAATATTTTTTTTTAACTGAAGAAAGCTTCCCCAATAAAGCAAAGCAAGTTTTTTGAATGATGTTTTAAATGAATCCTGTTTAAAAATACTACGTTATTATCTCAAAATTCTTTAGTAATTAATCTTACATTTTTAGCTCTTGTTGGAGCCATCAAAGGTGAAGTATTTGTAAAACTCATTCCAATTAATCCTTTTTTTATAGCTTGCAGGCCATACATACCCGCAATTCCATAATGATTTGAACCTTCACAAAAATTAATCATTATTATTTTGTTTAAAAAACTTTTAAAATTTGTTACCATGGACAACTACTATGCCAATTCCAACTTCTTCTGCTTTTTTCATGGCTTCATCCATACACAATTTTCCAATAACAGCACCAAGACCATTATGGCCATCCATTAAAGCTGTTGCTACTGTTTCCTTATCTTTGGTTGGGGTTGCTGCTGGATCACACTGCTTACCTTGAATATCACGAATATACATTTCTAAAAACAAAAATTTTTTCTTCAAGAGTACTAAAATGTTCATATTTTATAACTGAACACACTAGTTAGAAGTGATCTATTTTTTTACAGTAAAAAAATGAGTTCATTGTTGTACGCCGTAAAAAAAGTGAGTTAGCAAAACCACCACTGGCGACAGCACTCTTTTACTTTGATGACAGCCATACTTCAAACTTGTTTGTTTATTACGTAAACAGGTGGTTGACTCGAGATTCTGTGCAAAAACCTTGTGTAAAATTGATTAAAAGAAGAAGAATATATGGTTTATACATCTACAAATCTCTCCGAAATTGCAAATGCTACATTAGACAAGTTACCATCGACCGCGAAAAGTGTACGATTTAGCCTACGAAAAAAATTTAAAGTGAGCCAAGGAAGGTTTAAGTTTATTTCGAAAGGGTTTTATTGGCCTATTTTAATAAAAAAAACATACTTTATTACTGAATAAATTAAATTCAAAAATTAATATTTAAAAAAAATATATAGGATGCTTGAAGAAAAAATAGTATGTTTCACTCAGAGGAAAAGTGCTTTTTTTACTAGTCTGTAGTTTCCGGATTCCGCTTCGCGTCGTCCGTAAATTCTACGAACTAGTAAAAAAAAGCTTCACTTTTCCTCTTAGTAAAACAATATACTATTTTAAGCGGTAGAGGGTTAAGTAAAAATACCCTGATAAAAAAGTACATAAACCTAACATTAATTAGAGACCTTGTTATGCTTAGTCTCTGACGTCATGCAAAATGTTATAAAATATAATTAGTATAGATCTTAAGTTATAAAATACATAATTCCAACGTTAGTTACCTTTCTAAATTCTAACCTTTTTCTAACGTTAGAAATTTAAACAAATCTAACATTATTCTTAATTTAAATATTATTTGACTTTCCATTATTAATACGTAAGATAAAGTAGAAAATACTCATTAGGGAACTTTCAAGTATTACGTAACGCAAATTTTGATAATTTTGGACCCCCCCCTATAACGCTATTTTCCTATACCATTAACATGGGCGTAATACTCCAAAATGACCCCCACCCCCCTAGGAGCATTACGTAATACTTGAAAGTTCCCTTAAAGATATCTAAGTGCCTACAGGTTTGATAACACAGGCCCACAAAAAAAGTTGTATGTGCTGGGGTTGTGACCCACCTACTCGTATGTATTTTGGGATACTGAACGCGAATCTGCCATAAAAACGGCACTTTATGATCTCATTTTTTTTGCTACACTGAAAAAACTGTCTAAAATGGTAAAAATCTCATTATTTCAATGTAGCAATGCAGCATCCCAAAATACATAAGAGTGGGTGGGTCTCAACCCCAGCACAGACATTTTTTTTTTGTGGGCCTTATTAATGCCTACAAAAATTTTTGACAGTACTGGGGTTGAGACCCACATATTCATATGTATTTTGAGATGCTGAATATGGATCCGCCATAAAAAAGGCAACTCATGGGCTCATTTTTTTGCTAGACTGAAAAAAGTGTCTAAAATTGTGAAATCTCATCTGCAATTCCAGTGTAGCAAAAAATGAGCTCATTAAATGCCTTTTTTATGATTCGTGTTCAACATCCAACATATATAAGAATAGGTGTAATTACACTGCTCTGAAAAAATATATATTTTTTATTTGCATCTGGCTATACATATTTGATGCACTGATTTCGGAACCTTTTTTCGTTTTTTTGGATCAGCTTGTTTTTTTTTTGAGATATAGGCTATACCTATAAAAAACACTGTGTTCCTATAACACAGTGTTTTTTGCTTATAGTCGTGGTAAAAAAAAATAGTTCTAATTATTTTTTTTTGCCGTGGATTGGTTCTCTATTAATGGGGCTTTTGTGCTAAAAAAGGGATTTAAAATATTTTTATTTGTTTGTTTTTTAATAATCTTTTAAATTCAAAAAATGAGATTTTTCACATTTTTTCGATATATTTTGATAAAAACTTTAAATAAATAGTAAGATAAGACTCTAATTTTTATACGCAATACATACACATACACATACACCTTAATTTAGGTCTCAGAAAACTACTCGGTAGTTCATTCATTTGTATTTCAGGTTGCAATCCTCAGAGACACCTTTTTACATATTTTAGTTTACTTTTAAATATAATGAAATAGGCACTAAAAATAATGTAGTTAATGTGCGCATTTCAGTGTTTGGAAGTACACTTATGGGTATTTCTGTACGAATCCATACCACCTTGGTGATTGAAAGTCACTGATTTTCGTTAAACTTTTTTTATATTATCACCACTCTAATACTAAAAGCCTTATGCAAAAAAAAGAATTTAAAAAAAAATTTTGGCTGAGATATGATTTTTTTAATATTTTGTAATTTTTCAATTTTTGACGATAAAGAAAACAGCTTTATTTTCAATTTATTACTATAAGTCTGACAAGTTTAATCCAAATTTGATGAAATTTGGTGCACTAATGTAAACATAGATGAAAATCTTGAATTTTTTATAATTTTTTTTAATAGTGGGTTTCTGCTCTTCTTCTTCTTCTTCTTCAAAAATATTTTTTTACGTTTTTTTATAACTATGTTTA
This sequence comes from Brachypterus glaber, assembly GCA_958510825.1. Lineage (NCBI taxonomy): Eukaryota > Metazoa > Arthropoda > Insecta > Coleoptera > Kateretidae > Brachypterus > Brachypterus glaber. The sequence continues at coordinate 25,870,773 of OY294049.1, read as the reverse complement.
ACCCGATTTTTCGTAAAGTGCCCCCCCTACGATTTTTCTCAAATTTTGGTCAAATGTACTTCTAAGTGTCCTTTTTTCAATGACGTAAAATTTATTCTGGGCAAATTAGGTTTACTATATATTTTAGCCATTTTAAATTTTTACGACAATGAGGAATTGTGCTGGAAATAGCTGTTTTACAAAAAAAGGCACATATTATTTTTTATATGTTTTTAATAGTTTAGGTCAAATGCTTCATTTTAAGACAAAAACAAAATAATTAACTGTTGGTTTTTTTCAAAAAAGGCGTGTCCACAATTTTATTACTTTTTTATTTCTATATATTTTGTAGACGTTTTTTTTTCTGGTGTAAACGTTAGCTTGAGTTAAATACTAAGTCTTTAACATCAAAAACTATTTTTATTTTTTTTTAACACAATATGTTTTTTTGTTTTGTTTTTGATCTTAAAAATGCCTGAAAGTTGGCAAACTGTCAGAGTAAGAAACTTTTTTTTTGTTATAAATCTTTTTTTAATTCGCAGCTCAGAGAAAAATTTTCTATGCCGGGGATAAATCCTTAATAAAAATTAATTTAAAAAATATTAATTTATTTAACATACTAATTCTTTATTTACAATTAATTATTATACAAAGCTTATCAAAATCTTTTAAATTTTTGTGAAGCGCATCCATCGCTAAAATATAATGAACTATTTTTTTATTTGCTTGTACTCCAAAGTGACATTGTTCCGTTAGAACTGTTAAGTTAAAAGTGACAATTTTGTTAACAGTTTGTCTTTTATTTTACTTCGGCGTTCCCTTTTGGAAAATTATATAGCGGTTGTGCTTGAAAAAACAAAAACAAAATTTTGTTGTTGTTGCTCGGTCGCATGCAGAGATTGAGATATATTCCTCGTCCTTGGATCATACGCTATTTTTTTTTTCGCTTCTAAACATATTTTAACACAAAAAGGTAAAAGTAATAGGTAAAATTAGTTTTAATTAGGTTCTGTCAGTTATCTGACAATCTTCCATAAGGGGCCAACAAAATTTTGTTTTTGTTTTTTCAAGCACAACCGCTATACAATTTTCCAAAAGGGAACGCCGAAGTAAAAGAAAAGACAAACTGTTAACAAAATTGTCACTTTTAACTTAACAGTTCTAACCGAACAATGTCACTTTGGAATACAAGCAAATAAAAAAATAGTTCATTATATTTTAACGATGGATGCGCTTCACAAAAATTTAAAAGATTTTCATAAGCTTTGTATAATAATTAAAGTTAAATGATAAGACATAAATAAATTGTAAATAAAGAATTAGTATGTTAAATAAATTAATATTTTTTAAATTAATTTTTATTAAGATTTATCCCCGGCATAGAAAACTTTTCTCTGAGCTGCGAATTAAAAAAAGATTTATAACAAAGAAAAAGTTTCTTACTCTGACAGTTTACCAACTTTTAGGCATTTTTAAGATCAAAAACAAAACCAAAAAACATATTGTGTTAAAAAAAAAATAAAAATAGTTTTTGATGTTAAAGACTTAGTATTTAACGTAAGCTAACGTTTACACCAGAAAAAAAAACGCCTACAAAATATATAGAAATAAAAAAGTAATAAAATTGTGGACTTACGCCTTTTTTGAAAAAAACCAACAATTAATTATTTTGTTTTTGTATTAAAATGAAGCATTTGACCTAAACTATTAAAAACATATAAAAAATAATATGTGCCTTTTTTTTGTAAAACAGCTATTTCCAGCACAATTCCTCATTGTCGTAAAAATTTAAAATCGCTAAAATATATAGTAAACCTAATTTGCCCAGAATAAGTTTTACGTCATTGAAAAAAGGACACTTAGAAGTACATTTGACCAAAATTTGAGAAAAATCGTAGGGGGGGCACTTTACGAAAAATCGGGTTAAACATAGTTATAAAAAAACGTAAAAAAATATTTTTGAAGAAGAAGAAGAAGAGCAGAAACTCACTATTAAAAAAAATATAAAAAATTCAAGATTTTCATCTAAGTTTATATGGGTGCACAAAATTTCATCAAATTTGGATTAAAATTGTCAGACTTATAGTAATAAATTGTAAATAAAGCTGTTTTCTTTATCGTCAAAAATTGAAAAATTACAAAATTTTAAAAAAATCATATCTCAGCCAAAAATTTTTTTTTTATTCTTTTTTTTGCATAAGGCTTTTAGTATTAGAGTGGTGATAATATAAAAAAAGTTTAACGAAAATCCGTGACATTCAATCACCAAGGTGGTATGGATTCGTACAGAAATACCCTTATGCAATTACCTTTAATTTCGCCATTCTTTCACACGATTTTGGGGTATATTTTTGCAAGGGTGTTTCGAAATATCTGATTTTTTTCTGTGCATTCCTACATGCAAGTTAATCCTATGGCCCCAAACTTGGCCTCCAGCTACCAAAACATCACACTTTGTCAGAAAAGCCCCAATTTTTTAATTCTTGTTCAAAATTGTTTTTATAAAATATATTGATTTAAAATTTAGGCAACAAATGACCCTCATGAGTGACTATAATTTTTCTTAAAAGAATGCCTTTTTTGGAGATTATTTTTCGGCGTTTCTTCCTTCCTAGATCACTGAAAAACAGTGATCTACAAGTAATAACTCTGTAGTACCGCTTCAGGTGCTAGATGGCGCCACAAATTATATAGGTAAAAAGAAACTTCTACCTACTACGATATCTACTTTACCTACCTTCATAACGCTTCTTGTGCGAATGGCGTCTGTTTTCTTTTAAGAAAGGTAACGTATTTTTTTAATTAAATCGATATTTTAGTGATCTTTCAGCTATGGAAAAGTCAAAAAAGCGCAGCAGGTCCCGCTCAAGAGACGCTGACAAAGAAAATGTCAACAAAAGGCTCCGTCGTTTGGAGCATGTTTTACAACAACTAGAGCGACACGTGCAAAAATCTAGGCACGAATCCGGGGATGATCGAAGCCCTAGTTGCTCGACTCCAGAACCGGAAAGTACTAGATCTCACTCTAGGGAACCAAGTTCCCCTGGAGAATCTCTTGCACATACAAGTAGACGGCGTTCCTCAGGACAGAATAGCCCGCCTCGATCATCAGGATCTCGAAGGTCCCGAAGCCCTCGGAGGCCCCAAACACCCCCGGGGACACCAGCTCCCCGGCCAAATCCACCTGCTACACCTCCTCCAGAAGAAGAGGAACATGTCTTACAAGTTGAACTTGATGAAGAGACTTTACAGGCCTTGGGGGGTGACCCACTGAATAAAAAGGGTGAAGATTTCGAACTTCACTCAGCTCTAGTGTCTAGGTGGGAACACCCATTGGCCAATGGTTTAAAACGAGAGGATAAAGGTACATTATTAGAAAAATACCTCATTCCAGTTAATTTAAAAACGCTTAATGCGCCAAAATTATTCCCAGAAATTCAAATACTTTCACCGTCCTTTACAATAAAGGATAAATACCAGGTCTCTTCCCAACAGCAACTGGGTGCTTGGATTGCTGCACTAGGCACAGTCTTAAATGACATTTTAAAAAACAAAAATGAACATCAAAAAGCCTTACTACCAGGTCTAATTGATGTTGGTAAATTATTGACTGATTTACATTATAAAATGTCCATCAGCCGAAGAAGTTGCATCACCCCACAACTTAATAAAAACATCAAGCCAATAGCAATGGCTTGCAAAATTGACACTTTTTTATACAGTGCAGAGTTTAATGAAAAATGTAAATCTATTAAAGATCTGGAAAAGTACAGCAAGGAACTAAAACCTGAACCACTTCAAGCATTTAAAAAGCCAACGGTTTGTAAACCTAGCACTAGCGGTTCGGGAAACCGATATGCCCCGTTTCGGCCCAGGGATCCGAGACAACAGGGGCAAGCCCCACAGAGACCAAAGTATCACCCCCATCCACACAGACATTAGACCCAACTATAGGCATATTTGGGGTAAGTAACTACGCTGGCAGACTAAAAATCTTAAAATGCTTGGGAAGAATTGAAACCTAGTGCTTTTGTTCTTAGCTGCATTGAAGGTGTAAAGATACCCTTTATTTCCAAACCCCCTAGACAGTTCAGTTGCAGGCAAAGGCCCTTCACAAACTCGGATGAGGCCGATGCTGACAAAAGTATTAAAAAACTTATAGAAAAAAAAGCAATTGTGCCTTGTGAGCCGACAAAAGACCAATTTGTTTCTCCTTTCTTTTTAGTTCAAAAACCAAACGGAGAAAAACGTTTTATACTCAATTTAAAAAAATTTAACAAACGTGAAAGAAATCCATTTTAAAATGGAAAATTTTCGCACTGTTGCCAAGTTGCTACAAAAAGGTTGGTACATGGCATCTTTAGATCTGCATATAGGATGCATATTTTTTAATTCCTATTCACGAAAATTTTCGAAAATTTTTTCGTTTTAAATTTAAAAGTATTTTATATGAATTTGTTGCGCTGTGTTTTGGGTACGCCCTGGCCCCCTTGGTGTTTTCAAAAATTCTAAGGCCAGTCCTTACTGCTTTAAGAGCGTTGGGCATTATAGTAGTTGTGTACTTGGACGATTTTATTTTTCTTGCAGAAACAGCAATTATGTAAAAAGAATGTTAACAGTGAAATAAATATTCTTCAAAATTTAGGATTTATTATAAATAAACAAAAAAGTAGTTTTACCCCCAAAACAGAATGCAAATTTTTAGGTCTAATTTTTAACAAAAAATGACGTTAGGTTTGCCCTTAGGAAAACAACAAAAAATTATTTCTCTTTTAAAAACTGTTAAAGTAGTAGAAAATATAAAAATAAGAGATTTCGCAAAACTTATAGGCTGTTGGTAGCTTCGGTACCAGCTGTAAAGTATGGTATGTTATACACTAAAAAATTAGAAAGAGAAAAATTTTTAGCCTTAAGTAAAAATTGTCAAAATTATGATAAAAATATGGTTATTAATCATAATGCCATTGATGACATATTAAATTGGTGGTTAAAAAATATATCCGTGCAAAATAATATTTTACAGGATAAATTTGATTTTGAAATTTACACTGATAGTTCAAAAAGTGGGTGGGGGGCGTACCTGGCGGGGCAAACCACACATGGTTGGTGGAGTAGAGATGAACGTTTGGAACACATAAACTATTTAGAGTTGTTAGCTATCTTTCATAGTTTTGGAAAAGATTGGTCATCATGCACAATTTTATTGAGAGTGGATAATACCACAGCTCTTGCAAATTAATAGGATGGGCAGTATAAAATACCCCAAACTAAATGATCTTTCCAAAGAAATATGGAACTGGTGTGAGCATATGGACATTTGGATAAAAGCTTCCTATGTGCCCACCAGCTTAAATCTAGCAGACGAGAGTTCGAGGGTTTTGTCTCTGGACACTGAATGGGAATTAAATGATGATGCTTTTAGGATTATCTGGAATAGGTTTGGACAGTTTAATATTGATCTTTTGCCTCTAATACTAATGCAAAATGCCGCAAATATGCACGGAAAAAAAAATTATAGCTAGGAGCGCTATAACACACATACCAAGCAAATTATAATCGCTTATTATATAAATACAAGGCTTTCTCTTACAATTATGGCAGTCAGTGTAAAAATTTATATGAAATACTTTAATTGTTTAGTGAATAATAAAATATAACAAATAGTATGGCATTTATAGCTTAAATAGATTTAATTATTGTCCGTGCTAATAATTTTTATAATATAATAAAATTTCTGTAAATTTATAATAGTGCCTGTAATAAATATAATCGTGTCTGTAATATATATAATCGTTTCCAATTTATTTTTAACATTATTAGTTATTGTGTCCCTTATAATCTATAGCTTAAATCACTATAATTTGCCACTGTTACCAAATATCTTATAATGTATAGCGCAGAGCCCACTAATTTCTTTCCGTGTGTATCGTGGAACAGGGATCCTAACTGCATTGCAGTGGATGCTTTTACAGTTTCATGGAAACCTTATTATTTTTATGCGTTTCCTCCGTTTGCAATGGTCTTAAGGGTTTTAAGAAAAATTATATCGGATAAAGCAGAAGGTGTACTAGTAATACCCTATTGGAAATCCCAAGCCTGGTTTACACTCTTTCTAAGACTATCCAAGGAAAAACCTTTATTATTAGGTCCATCCGAACATTTATTATATTCTCCTTTCAGGGACACCCATCCATTGAAAGAGAGCCTTATCCTGGCTGTTTACAAGTTATCAGGCAGGCTTATAGAGTAAAAGGCTTGCCTGAGGAATCTCTCGATGTTATGTTAAACTCATTATCAAAATCCACAAAAGCCCAGTATAACACGGCTTATAAAGAATAGTGGGTTTTCAGTTTAGAAAATAATATTCCAGTGTTTACTGCATCAATTCCACAAGTTTTATTGTTTCTTCAATACCAATTTAACAGTAAATCTTTTAAATATGGTAGTTTTAACTCTTACAGATCAGCCCCTTCACTGATTTTAAATGAAAATATTGGCGAAAATAAAGAAATCAAAAGATACCTAAAAGGTATATCTAAGCTAAGGCCACAGAAGCCTAAGTATGACTGTATTTGGGATCCACAGGTTGTACTTGACTACATATCAAATATTTCTGTAAAAAATTTATCTTTTGAAGACAAAGGCAAAATACTTGTCACCTTATTGGCCCTAACAACAGGTCATCGTATTCAAACATTTTCATTAATTAGAGTGGAAAATATCACCTTTTTAGTAGATAGGGTAAAATTTTTTATACCAGACCAGATCAAGACCAGCAATGTGAGCAGTATGCAACCTTGTCTTGAAATACCCTTTTTTAAAGATGATCCCAGTATTTGTGTGGCAGCTGTACTACATGATTACATAGACTCTACAATAAAAGTCAGACACAGGAATTTCTATTCATAACATCGAGACCCCCTTACAGCCGTGCTTCAACTCAAACTTTGTCCAGATGGATTAAGGAAACATTAAACAAATCTGGCATAGATACAATTATTTTCACTGAATACTCTACCAGACATGCAGCTACTTCAAAAGCCTATAGAGCTGGAGTCTCCATAGATTTTATACGTAAAAGTGCAGGGTGGAGTTCAAAATCGAAAACTTTTCTAAAGTTTTACAATAGGCCACTTGGGATGAAACATAATTTTGCAGAAGCTGTTTTAACATCCTGAGAATCTTAGGTTAACTACCAAAGTTGTTTTGTTTTGGCCTGTCATATTTGAAACAAAACTGTTTTGTGGTTAAAATGTTTTCCGCAAGGCGACACATTGTTGCCATTGTTATTCTGTTATATACATGCATGCATGAATGCATTCATAAAGTTTATTTGTATGCATTATACATTAAAATTTTAGCAAATTAATTGACTTATTTTGTTCATACGTATTTAAATAAAGATTTATAAAATAGGGATTCTGAAACAAAAACAATTAAATCTCTAAACAACTACAGAGTTATTACTTGTAGATCACTGTTTTTCAGTGATCTAGGAAGGAAGAAACGCCGAAAAATAATTGTACGATCAAACGAACTTTGGGAAGTTCGATCGTAATTATTTGAGGCGTTTCTTCCGAGTAGATCAAGATCACTTCCCACCCGACCCAAAAAATAGGAAATTTAAATTTACCCCCTTCATTGTTTTTGTTGGTAAGCCTTTAAACGTTATGAAGGTAGGTAAAGTAGATATCGTAGTAGGTAGAAGTTTCTTTTTACCTATATACTTTGTGGCGCCATCTAGCACCTGAAGCGGTACTACAGAGTTATTACTTGTAGATCACTGTTTTTCAGTGATCTACTCGGAAGAAACGCCTCAAATAATTACGATCGTCGAACTTCCTAAAGTTCGTTTGATCGTACAATCAAAATTCTAGAGGGGCAACGATGTTCAGAAAAACCATGATATATCCGTGAAACTATAGGTATCCAACTATTTAGTTCTATGGTTATTCCACAGAATAACGATGCCCCCGCTTACTAGATCAATTATAGTGAAGGACTGCACGTATGCCATTTTTCCTGTGTGTTTTGGAGTAAATTAATTATATTGAAGTCTTATACAAAACAAAACGATGCATTTGGGACAGACATTTAACAGAATTTTGGTTCTTTTATAATGGGGTGAAAAAGTGTTTTTTTTTCTATTTTTGAATAAAAAGCAGTTGTTTGCCATTTTCTCGTCAACGGTGAGAAATATTGGGAAAATTCAAAAAATATAACTTAAAACTTAACTTTTGCTACAAAAAAGATTTCTTATTTTTTTTGTCAAAAAGGAGCCAAGCGCCAAAACTAGGCCGACATATTTTTTTTTTGGTAACTATGCAATATTTATTAAATAGATATAAAAAGCATTTTTTTAACAATTTTGTAAAAAATTTGTAAAAGTTTTTTTAAATTCATTTGTTTTCGAGTTATAGCAAGTCAAAGTTGTAGAACTGCAAAAATAGTTATATTTTATAAACAAATGAAGTAAGACAAAAACTTAATAAAACAAAATTGTTTAAAAAAAATTGCTCTTTATATCTATTCAATAAAAATTGCATAGTTACCCAAAAAATATTTGTCGGCCTAGTTTTGGAGCTTAGCTCTTTTTTGACAAAAAAATTAAGAAACATTTTTTTTAGAAAATATTTTAAGTTTTAAGTTATATTTTTTGAATTTTGATAATATTTCTCACCGTTGATGAGAAAATGGCAAAAAACTGGTTTTTATTCAAAAAATCACTTTTTCACATTATAAAAGTTTCAAAATTTTGTTAAATGTCTGACTCAAATGCGACTATTTGTTTTGTATAAGACTACAATCGATCAAATTTACCCCAAAAACACAGGAAAATGGCATACGTGCAGTCCTTCACTATAACTGATCTAGTAAGCGGGGGCATCGTTATTCTGTGGAATAATAATAGAACTAAATAGTTATACGTATAGTTTCACGGATATACAATACAATCGATCAAATTTATCCCAAAAGTACAGGAAAAATGGCATACGTGCAGTCCTTAAAAGGGGCTAACGAGAAGAAAGTATTCCGCGATCTACGCATGTGCTTAGTTTTGTGTTAGTTTGCTGTTTTTTTTTTGATGAAAAGCGTTGGTTTATGTTAACGTTGGTTTACGTTGGTCCACAAAATACGACCTCATACAGAAAAATTCACTTACCTCTACTAGGAGAACAAATAACTATTAGATTCTAAATATATAAATTAATATTAACTAACTAAATATAAAGCTTTTTTTGAGGTAAACGTATTTATAGAAGTATAACAGCATATCACAAGAAAAACATTTAGGACCACCTAAAAAGATGGTTATTTAAAAAAAAAAACGTAACGAAATAATGTTTAAAAATAATATTATTACTAAAATATAATAAATAAATTTGTCTCCAGATACCATTTTATTAAAATTCAGTACTACCAATATAACAGGTTAGACTTTCGTTAGATTAACGTTTTTTACTAACGTTATATTCTAAAAAGCAGGAAATGTTCACATACTTTCTAACGTACTTTTATACAGTTTTTTAACATCAGAAAAATGCCATTCTAACGTTAAATATCTACTAGAATTTAGAGTAGTTATTTATTTACCTAATCGGTTCATCCCATGGCTATAATGTCCTCTATAATCAGCTTCAAGCAAATTATCAGCAACTATGGTGGCGTGGTTTCTTGGAGTTCCAACTGCCATTAGGCAGTCTGTCATAAATCGTCTAGCTTCGCATGTCGACGTTATTGGCTGTGCTAAAATTATTAAAATTTTAGTAAATTATTGTTCTTGTTTTTTGTTTTTGACACATAATTTACCATAAGAATTGGTTAAAGACAGAACAAATATAACAGTTTGCTGCCCAAAGAAGCTCGATTTCGTCTAAAGGAAAAATACTCTCGGGCAGTTTGGCTGTTATAGTTTTTGACTGAGCTGAGTCCGGGACGACTACAGGATTTTTCATAAAGAATCAATATTTTTTTTTCAAGTCACAAACAATGATGTAGGCAGACTTTTTTGCAATATTGGTAAGCAAGTTTAGCGGCGCAGTCAATTAGAATTTTCAAGGTCACGCATTTTCACATCGAAATTTGAAAAACAATTTATTAAAAAAAACTTCAAATAGACAGAGAAAATAAAATTTATAAATTATATTGTAATCTCACATTATTGGCAATTAAGTTTAGAGCCGCAGGCGAAACATTTTACATTTTATAGTTTTCAGGACAAACAATTTCTAAGAATTCGAAAAGCAAATATTTAATATTTATTTTTATAAAAATTACATTAAGTAGGCGTAACCTCTTGAAACATAACTTATTATGCTAAGCTCCACAAGCAAAAAATTTTAAAAATCTTTTTGTATTTTCCAAAAACCTCAAAAGTTGAAACGTAAATAATTTTATAAAATCTATAATTACCAAAATTGTAATATCACATTATCGTTAATCAAGCGCCGCAGGCGAAAATTTTAAAGTTTTTCTGTATAAGAAAATTGTTTTATAAAACTTCAGATGGGTAGAATAAACCTCTTTTAAAAAATACAACTTATCATGTTTAACGCCGCAGGCAAAAATCTTAAGAAATATTGATGGTTCACATTTCATCATATCCAATCCGGGATTGGATATAGGCGTAACGAGGGGGGGCTTAGCCCCCCCCCCCCAAAATTTTCTAAGCCCCCCCCCCCCAAATCAAACTATAAAAGTCTCACAGACAGACAAACTTAAAAACTTGACTATTTTTTTAGGGGCTCAAGCCCCCCCACAATTTGGACCTGGTTACGCCTCTGCCAATCCCAAACATTAGCGCCGCAGACCAATTTTTTAAAAAGCTTATAAGCAAAATAGTTAAAAAATAGTTTAAAAGAATTTAAATTTGAGGGCATACCTAAATCCTAATTGAAATCTTATCGACAGTTATATTTCCTGTAGATTTACTAGTAAATTAATATTAATAATAAAAAAATAATAAACAAAGAAAGGTTTAAAAAAGTCACCCTTATACAACTTACCAGCATCCATGATTTAGTTCTTGTGATCAGACAAACGTTTATTTCATTATTTTTATTTATATTTTATTTTGTACACTGACAGTGACAGCCGGACAAAAATAATCAAAACAATAAACATTAAACGCAAGTTTAAGTTAATAACTAAGTAGATATATAAATTGTTTTCGAGGCTACAGTTGATATTGTAAGTTTTATGCAAACAATTAACAACTTAATACAGGGTGATTCAGAAATAAGTTATAAAATTTTAAGGGGTGATTCTAAAATATGAAAAAATCTCAAATAAAGGTTGGTCCGGAAATGAGCCCTAGGGAGGTAACGCCCCTCCTAAGAGTATGTCTGAAAATAGTTAGCTTTCTTATTTTAAAAATTTTCAAAGTTTTGGGAAAGCCTTGTATTCGTTTGGACTTAAAAAAAATCTCTTATTTTTGCTTTTTATGACGTTTTATGTCGATATAAATTAATTTCGAGCAAAAAAAAATAGTCGGTCGGTCGTTCTGTCCGGGAAATCTTGTGTGCACGATAACTTAAGAAAGCTAGGGACTTGAAATTTGGCATACAGGTATTTTACCAAAAGCTCTCGCTCAGGATTGTTTTTGGTAAATATTGGCGTGGGGCAAGGGGTGCAAATGGGGGAACACAATATTTTTTTACAAAAATTTGAAAATTGCTTTATAGAGGTTTTTGAGGTTGCTGAAATCGAATCTGACAATAAAATTTTTCCACCCCAACGGGGGTGAAGGGGTAAATATTTTAAAATGTCTTCAATATTTTCGTCAAAATGGGTAGACAGAAAAAGTCCAAACGAAAATATGCAATTTTTATCATAAAAATACTTCCTGACCAAAGTTTTGAATTTATGCTCAATAAACGAAAAATTTAGTCATGTCTTTTCAATTTTCTCGATGTCTTGGTTCCTGAAATTGGTATTAAACAAATACGCCCGTTTCTCTGTCCATCCGTTTATAGACAATATATCTCAAATTTGGTTAACAGCAATAATTTGCGAATACAGGTGAAAAAAAGTGCTGCATGCATGCGTGTTACTGTTTATAAAGTTTTATAGTTATAATTATAGTTTCTGATAAAGTTAATTGCTTTTAGTTGATATTATTGCTAATTTAAGAATAATATTTCCAATAACAGAAATAAATTATTATGCATAAAATCAAAAAATATAATTGCAATGACTTTGTTTTATCCATGGAGGGTAGGGTGTTTTAAAAAACACGTTTTAAGTCCTCCTCATGCCGTGAAAAATACCTTAACAAAATTCTCTGCCAAATTTCAGCTCAAAATTTTTTATTAGGGTTTGCCCACTTCATTTGAAAGTTGTGCAACATTAGATGGCGCCACAAATTTGTGCGCTCTCGATACAGAAATATTTATATTTAATAAGTATTTTTAATATTTATAATTCCGATTCGGAATTTCCGAATATCTTTGAAGTAAATTGCTATATTTTCCGTTTTCGAGAAAAATGCCCTTAAAAATATTTTTTTCCGTTTTTCAAGTGCTTGTAGAAAAATTATCATAGTACCTGTAAGCTTTTATCCAGGCTTCAATTAGACAGGGGATCTTACTCTTTAATTTAAAATCGCACAAAAAAAACATAACACAATGTTTAGTTTTAAAATACCTCTGAAACCACGTTTTATGCAAACTACATTTGTCTTTGCTACATAGTGTTTTTGCCGATTTTTTCCGAGTTTGCTCGGTTTTTGACAGTAATTGCGAATTATTGTAGTATCGTAGACGTTCTATATTTGAGATTTTTAGGGGTAAAATTCGCCGCTAACATATTGACACTATGTAACAAAGAAAAATATAGTTTGCATAAAATGTGTTATCAGCGGTATTTTATAATATAAAATATAGCCATTTACTTTAAATATTATCTGGATCAGGTAAACAAATACTATCGGAATCGTTCAACCAAATTTGCAATTTATTGTCAGACTTATTCTGAAGAAGATTATTTACCATTATTTACCAAAAACAAGTTTTCTGGATTTAGCTGTAAATGGTTCTGTAATGTGTAGGCCATTCTGCTACCATGTTGCATACCACGGAAAATTTATTATAGAATTTGAGGTTATGTTTCTTAATTTTATTAATTTATTAATTTTCTAATTCAGTTTAGTGTAGTTAGTGATAATTATGCCTGAATCGACCTTTTGGTGATTTATGTAATTATATATTAGCTATAAAATGACGGTGATAATTATGCCTGAATCGACCTTTTGGTGATTTATGTAATTATATATTAGCTATAAAATGACGGATTTAATTTATTTGTATCGCTTCCGGTTTCACCGCCGCATAAATATGTTTTTTTTATTAAATGGAACACCCCGTATCTTTTTACATTTTTGAATTCAGCCAAAAATTCTATGTACAAAAAACTGATAGTTTTTTTTATCTTTTTATTTTCAAAGTACATCGTAAGTTTAGCATAAGAAAAATAGCGGAAAAATACTCCTACAAATAAATATATGGACATTAAAAAATAAGAGTCCAGGAGAAAAAACAACCTAGCTCTAATTGGCTGTCACTATTAAATTCTTATTTTAATATTAGTTTTATATTGTGTTAAGCTTAACACATTGAGTGCCGTGTGTCCTGCCGGTGGTGCACGCTTAACTTTGATTAGAGTGCCGTGTGTACCGCCGGCGGTGAATGTAAATTCAAATAATTATTGTGTTGTGGTCAACGAACTAATAACTCTTCTTTCTAGAATACGCATAGGTACCGTTAAAATAAAGTATCGCCAACATCTCGGTTTGTTTGTAAACAAATAGTAGGTATATTCAGGCCTGAACAATAACAATTATCAGTAACTGGTATTGTTGTCTCTGTTAGAACAAAGCTATGCGAGTAAGACAGACGAATGTATATGTTGGCTACGTTTTTGTTAGTTTTAACGAATGAAATGCCTATTCTAGAGAGAAGAGTTATTAGTTCGTTGGTTGTGGTGCCTGAATAAAATATATTATATGTGTGCCATGCAACGAATTAATACCTAACTCTTCCCTCTAGAATAGGCATTTCATTCGTTAAAACTGACAAAAACGTCGACAACATAAACATTCGTCTATCTTACTCGCACATCTTTGTTCTAACAGAGACAACAATACCAGTTACTGGTAACTGTTATTGTTCAGGCCTAAATATACCTACTATTTGTTTACAAACATCCGAGATGTTGGCGATACTTTATTTTAACGGTATGGGTATTCTAAAAAGAAGAATTAGTTTGTTGGTGCCATGTGCATTGCCGGCTGTTATACTATATTAATTTATACCTAATATTTTTAGGTTAAGTGTGCACACGACACTCAACGTGTTAAGTAAGTAAAAACAGGGTAAATAATGTAAATCTTCGTTTATACGATAAAAACGAAAACGAAAAAAAAAAACGTAAAAAAACAATAAATTTGTTATACATAGAATTTTCAGCTGAATTCAAAAATGAAAAAAATGACAGGGTGTTCCATTAAAAAAACATATTTATAGCAGTTGCGATGAAACCGGAAGTGAAACAAAAAAATTAAATTCGCCATTTTATAGCCAATATAAAATTATATAAATTACCAAAGTTTTGTTCTTATCGAATGAAGAATAATCTTAATTTTGGGGGTGTACATAACTAAAACCCACCCGGTACATAATAATAAAAAATAACAATAAAGGGTACAGGGGAAATACGATCAATTTTATATTGTTCATAAGGGCAATTTTATAAAATCAAGAGAAACAAACAAAAACTTAATTAAAATACTTAATTTATTATTATTTACACTACTTGTTATAGGCTATTTACTCTTTATAAAGAGGCATGCAATTAAATAAAATAATAAATATATTTATATGAGTTGTGTTAAGCCAGAAGTTTGGAGTTTTATAATTAATAAAATAAGTAGGTATGTGTCTTTTTCCTCCAAAAATTTTTATTTAATTTAATTAATTACCATACTAGTTTCGGGACATTATTATTGTTCCATCTTCAGTGGTCTACAAAAAGGTTATAAAGTAAGTTACTTTAGTTAATTACCATACTAGTTTCGGGACATTATTATTGTTCCATCTTCAGTGGTCTACAAAAAGGTTATAAAGTAACTTACTTTATAACCTTTTTGTAGACCACTGAAGATGGAACAATAATAATGTCCCGAAACTAGTATGGTAATTAATTAAATTAAATAAAAATTTTTGGAGGAAAAAGACACATACTTATTTTATTAAATATATTTAGTTTTAAAATGTTTTGACTGTCTTAATTTTGTTAAATCGATTTTATTCACAATGCGACTTTAATCGTTATTTCCATGTACCTTTATATCTTTGGTCCTGAACCTCTTCCATTTTTATTAAATGTTATTTTTCCAGCTTGTTTTAATAATTTTCCATTTACAGAGAATTTTTAATTGTAAACAAGTATTTTTAAAATAAATAATTTAATAAGAACAATTACATTAATAATATAAATTAATACAATAAAAGCATTTAAAATAATTAAAAATTAAAAATAATTGTATTTAATACTAAAGGTTTTCCATTGAAGCCACCCTTAGTTCAGCAGCTAATTTTGAATTTGTGTCATGTTGATTTTTTACATAAGACAAACCTCCCTCCGTTTTTACTTTTTCCATGTGAATTCTTTCTGGATCTCCAGCCACTAATACTGGTTTGTGCGGATCAGCCTAAAAAAGAAAATTAAACATGTTTATGCTTTACACCTTCTCTCCCCTAAAAAAAATATCAGAGAAATCGGTTGATCTTGTAAGCTGATGGTGGGCACGATCATAATATTTGCTAACATATTTAGAATCTGTGCAAAAAGTACTACAGGAAATACGTAATTTGATTAACCAAATACGGTTTCTAATAAAGGAGGACCCTCTGGAGAAATTTTACCATAACCTTCAGAAAACAATCGGCTGGGATTTTACTGATTACTTTTCAGTAAGGTCGGAAGGTTAGCTTGCAAGATCAACGAACAGATCTGGCTTATTAAGTTTTCATATTAGATATCAAAAATTCACAGGCACATTAAAATTACTTTTAAGACTAAAGCATATAGAATAAGGACAACCTCTTATGGGAAGTTGGTTAAGTAAATCAATAACAATAAAATATAAGGCAAATTTTCATTGCTTTCTATCAATAAAGTTAACAGTAAATTTTTTTTTAGGCTCTCGAGTTTAATTAAGACGTTCTCTACATGGAGAAAGAATAAATAAATAAAAAAATAAAATAAAAAAGACCCCAATTATTGTCATCTTGCCCATAATCAACTTATTAAAGACTTACTGGTTCCATTTTTCTTATATCGTTCAATAATGTGCTCATTCTTCCATCAAAGCCATCCGCAAAATTATTGGGGTTAATGGCAATAAAGCAATTTCCTAAGTTAGCGAAACCTTTATTATTGCCCCATTTTCTAATATGAGGTCCGAAATTTGATCCTAAAATGTAAATATCTGTATTTTAATAAATAACTTAGAAACAACCACAAATATTTTCTAACGCAAATGGTTCTTAGTGCAAAGAAAACAATTTTACCAAAAGTACCTGGTTCTTTTTTATTAGATTCATATGCCTTTAGCTCAGAACTGGTATATGAATGCCACAACGAGATATGTAAACTGGCTGAACATAACAAAGTAAATTTGATATGGGTACCAGAACATCAAGGTATAGATGGTAATATGAAGGCAGATGACCTTGCAAGAAAGGGAAGTGAAGCCGTACTCACAGGACTAGAACCGTGCTGTGGGGTATCATATTTCACGGCCAGACACGAGGTCAGGAAAATGTTGCAGAATGAACACCAGCAACACTGGATAGATGCACCTAAAATGAGGAAGTCTAAACTCTTACTAGGGGGATCAACCAAGAAAAGAACCAGCTTACTTCTAGGCATGTCCAGGAGTCAGCTGAGAGCAAAAACGGGTATAATAACTGGACACTGCTTACTGAACAAGCACCGACACCAAAACTAACGTCTACGTCCCACATTCAACTCGGTCTTTCGCGCTGTTGCCAAATTATGCAATTTACTATATCTTTGATTTTTGGTTGTTTTGGTGTTTTTTTTTTGATTTGGTTTTTGGTTGTTTTGTTTTTTTTTTTGCAAAAAAAAAACACCAAAACAACCAAAAACCAGAGATATATTAAATTGCACAATTGGGCAATAGCGCGAAAGACCGAGTTGAATTTGGGACGTATTCGCTAGTGACACCAAATGGGACAGACTACGAGCCTCGTGTGCAGAGATGTGGGGAAGGGGACGAAGGGGACCACCTCATATGTGAATGTCCATCTCTAATAGGCCTAAAATGGAAGTACTTTGGGAACGATTCGCTGGAATAAAACGAGATCATGAACACTCCCCTGAAACCGTACCTGGACCTTATAAAAGAAACAGGGATGATATGAGGAGGTCTGTGCGGTTAACACAAGGGTGCCTAGGTACCAGGTGTTGAGGGCATGAACCCCGCATTGAACTAAACTAAACTAAACCTGGTTCTTTAATCCATTTCTGTCATTTTCTACAATTTTATAACTTAAATTTGGTCGGGCCCATGGAGTTAGTATTGTTAGAAATGTTAGGGTAAGAAATTGTTTGGCGTTTTTTAGAAGGATTTTAAAGTTTGATATCCGTTATTTCCTGATTTAGTTTAATAGTTGTTTGTTAATCTACAAACAAAATCTTTAAGAACTTGGTATCCTTTTTTGTTGTTTTTTGTGACACTATAAACTTTTAAAACTTAAAACTCTTATTTATACCTCCTAAAATGCCACATAAAATTTCGACCAACATTCCTAATCCAAATCCTTTGTATCCAGAATTCATTTCGGTTCCACCAAGGGGCATCAGCTTGGCTGCTTTATACGCCTCTGCCGGGTTGGTTTCAATAAAGCCTTCGTTATTCATTGCCCATCCTTCAGGAATATTGAGTCCCTTTCTTTTGGCCAACTCAATCTAAAAGATAGTTATTAGTTCATTGTTAATTTTGAGCCAATAAAATCTTAAAATAAGCATAACAAAAATGGTAGAATTGTAATTTTTGACTTACCTTTCCAAGAGCAACTGCTGTTGTAGCCATATCTAACACAAAGCTGTCCCCACAGCAAGCAGGTGCACCAAGAGCTAAGGGATTTGTTCCAAGAGCAGACTATAATGTAAAAAATACCATTATTATATTATTCACAGCGCCCGCGCTAGGATAATATTATACGGTAGTTTCGAATTTTCAAAAAAATTCAAAAATCGTCCTAGACAAAATGTTGTTGGATATAAATCCGTTTCATGAACAAATAATAAACTTTTTTTTTTTAAATGTCCGTCCGTCTGGGTCCGTCTGATGTCACGATTTTTGTCAACACGATAACTCAAGAACGAATAATCCGATAGACTTAAAATTTTCAGAAAAAATGAAGTTCTACGAGGAGAAGATCACTATTGTTTTTGAAAGCAATCCCCCCAAAAACAAAAAAGTTATGGGGGTTAAATTTAAAAAAAAAATCGAAAAAAAACTGAAAGAAAATTCCGATTAACGTAACTGTTTCAGGAAAAAATAGCATTACATTACATTACATACAAAGTGCACCGAACTTAACTTGTCGTATGTCCCGTTTCTGCAAAAATTATTTTTGTAAAGTCTTAACTACTTATTTTTATATAACTTTTCATTCTTAACAATTTGATTTTTTCCAAACATGTCTACTACCTTTTATTCCAGAGCTATGAAGGATTTTGTAAAAAAATCATATTTGCCTGATTTTAAGCAGGCAAAGCTATTAACAAATATACCTAATATCCTACTTAAGTTTAACCTAATTATTTAACCTATATATTTATTTTTAATATACTGGTAAAATATACTATAAATAAGTAAAAATTACTAACTGGCTGTTATTAACAGTATTAAAATTGTTTACGTAAATCGTTTAAAACATCATTTTTGTTAGTATTCTGCTAAAAGTAATGATATATTAATCATAGCAACAGTTATTACCGGAATTTTGTTAAATCAAGACTTTTTTGCAAATCGTCGATAGCAGAATGAGCTTAATTTTAAAATTTCCAATACAAACGGACAGATTGAACGGAAAACTACAACTGCAAATTGTCTTTTGCGTAATTTTTTTGAACAAAAAAATAGCCCTTTGACATAATAAGAAAAACTCATCTGAAGGCGCTTTTGGTTAAGTGGATGAAAATCAAGCATACTACCATGTCATAAAATCAAATATGTCATGTCATTTAATGGCCATAGAAGTTAAATTAAAAAAATCTTAATTCTATTTGCTAACAGCTTAAATTAGCAAGTATGCACTCTTTTACAAAATCCTTCATAGCTCTGAAAAAAGGTCGTAGACATGTTTAGAAAAAAATTTGTTAAGAATGAAACGTTCTATAAAAATAAGTGGTGAAGACTTTACCAAAATAATTTTTACAAAACGGGTTATGTGACAACTTTACCTAAGAAAACATACTCTGCTTATTTCGGTGCACCTAGTATACATAATTTTTTCATCCCTATCATTGCAAAATATAGCCAAAAAAAGCATCATTTTAGGTAAAAAAAATCTCTCAAAACAAGCTATGGATCTGTGAAATAGTTACATATAGTAATTAGTGGTGATTCACTTCATTTGCTGAGAAGTTTAGTTCAATAATAATATTGATAATATAATTTGGAAATAAATAAATAAATGAAAAAACAAACATTTTTGTTTAAATGATTATTATACATTTGTACATGTACATGTACAATACAATAGAAGCATTGTGGAAAATATAATATAGTTGCTTCAAACAAATAAATAGTAAAATTCTATAAGTTACACAACGAATTTGTAAATTCTGAGCAAATAAGAAAATACAGAATTTTGGTGATCAGAAAAATTGGTAGATTACTATTTATCTGGTTAAGGTATATATGGTTTTTTTCGTGACTGATCGATTTGTTATATATGTATATACTTACTTGTTTTGCTCTTGTAGGAGCCATCAAAGGCGATGTATTTGTAAAACTTATTCCTATCATACCATCCCTGATAGCTTGTAAACCATATATTCCAGCAATCCCATAATGATTTGAACCTGTGTCAAAAGAAATGGATAGTTTTATTTGGAAAAATTTCGCCATATATTACCATGGGCAACTACAAGTCCAATTCCGACTTCCTTGGCTTTTTTAATGGCTTCGTCCATGCAGATTTTGCCAATAACAGCACCAAGACCATTATGACCGTTCATTAGAGCTGTTGCTACTGTTTCCTTATCTTTGGTGGGAGTTGCTGCTGGATCACATTGTTTGCGTTGAATATCACGAATATACATTTCTAAAATCAAAATATTTATTATTATTATTTTAATAAGTAAATACATCGTGATTCACCTAACAGAAATAACGCGATTTGTCGTGTTATTGGTAAAGTCATAATAAATTTTATATCAGTGAGTAAAGATCCAACAAGCTACAAGTTTGCCCAAACAAAAGTTTTCCACTAGCTTTAGTTTTTGAGCTGCAATAGTACTTAGGGAACGTTTAAGTATTACGTAACGCAAATTTTGATAATTAATTTACTTTTCCCTATAGTAAATTAATGTTTTTAACCAACTTTAATATTTTTGCTACTTAAATCCAGATTTGAAGAATAGGATAATTAATATTTTTAACGACCCTTGTATATCAGTAAAAGAGTACGCAAGTAAGTAAAGTCAAGTACCTAAATTAGCCCCTAGATGGAAATAGTGTATTTATTTATATTTTAATCTAAATAAAGTAAGTTTTTGCCTTTTTGTCCCTCCTGACGGTCCTTTGACGATAGCCGCATATTAAAAATGTGTCCTTTTTAAATTGTAATTCCAAGGTTTGTTTATCCAGTTTAAAAAATATATTTAAGTTTGAAAACTTATAAAACTCTTATGAGATTTAAAGTCTCATATTGAAAGTGGAGATGAAAAGAGATGAAATGCATAAATCCTTAAAAAAATATGTAAATTTTATTAATAAATTTAAAAATGAAATAATTTAAAATTATTGAATATATATTAACCAATTAACGAAAAATAACAAATATTTTATTGTTATATTATTTTATTTAAAATAATAATTAAAATGAATGCTAAATACTTCGTTTCTCGAAAACAAAAGCTAGTAGAAAACTTTTCTTTGAGCACACTTGGGTCTAATATGAACTGGTATAAATTTTATTTTGATAACTTTAATAATAATAACGTCATAATACGAGTGATTTCTCTTAGGTGAATATTTGATTTGATAATCAAAATTTAGTAAATATTGATTATAAAATTTAATATTTACTTATTTACAATATTATAATAGTACATGCCCACAAAAAAATAAGTTTAATTAATTTTCAATTCAATTTCTTACGTACATATTTTTAGACGCTAAAAACGAATTTGACAGAATTGATGAACAAAATCTAGTAAATATTGATTATCAAATTTAATATTTACTTATTTAAAATATTATTATAGTACTGGTCCACAAAAAATTATCTCAATTACTATTAACTAGATTACACACTGTGTTTCGTCTAGAAGACAAAATGCATGACCTAATTACATGAAACTAACGGTACCAGGTCCAAACATCCCCTCCCAGGTACCAAATCCAAAAAATAAAGGTCACAGATTATTCCCTAATTAGGTAGCCTGGATTAAAGGTAAGTGAAAAGCAAAGCGTTGCGGTCAATTTCGTAACAGTTGAAATTTTGCCACAGTTTCGATAACATGTCTTAAAATTTTTAGTGAAAGTGAAAAGTGTTTTAGTGATGGAATATTTTATTCAAGGTATGTTTATTATATTTATGTAAAAAATACAGTTTTTGTTGGGTAGTTATACTTAAAATATGTAACTGAAAATACTGTTGAATTTTTTTTTGAAAATTTCTTTAATCTCTAATTTTCAAAGACCTGCCTTTAGGCTAATTTTGTTTTTTGATATAATGCCCTATATTCACGTTTAATTACCAGTAATCATTTTGGCCCGAAAGTGCCCGCAACTAAAATTATGTGTTTTTTTAGAACAAGTCGTCACCATCACAAGAATGTTTTTTTTTTCGAAGAATGGATTAAACACACAAAAAATGACAGAAATGATCAACTTTATGTATTTATTTCTCATAAATTTGATAAAGCCGATGAGTCTTCCGAAGAAGAAAATCAGCTACTACTCCAACATGTTGGAAGCTAAATGGAATTCAGCAAAGAAGACGAAGGAGCAATTTGTGGAGAAACACAAAAGCTGGTTCGATGGGTCGGACTTAGAGTTCCGTGTATTGACTAATGAGCTAACTCCATCTACTTCTTCTGGAGCACTTCATCCTGAGGGTATACCAAGAAAATCATTTGAAGATGCTTTGTTGAAAACAAAAAAACAACGAGTCGAAGCACTCGTCGATTCGCGAAGTGCAAATGAACTTCTCATTGCTGCAGAGTGTGCTAGTCGCCGGGAAGGTCACAGAAATGTGGCCACTCAATTGAAAAATGTGAGAGAAGGTATAGTGGAAGTGACTCCAAGTAAAGATGTTAGGCCGTTGAGCGCTGAAGAAGCGTTAGCTTATTATGTAAACAGCAAAGTGACAACGCATTCATATAAGCAGACAAGAAAGTGGGCAATGAAGACGGGAAGTTACGTGTTTCCATCATACCACACACAGTGTGAGTAAAGCAAAGTTAGCCTGTCTGCCATCTAAGGACGACATTACTGTGACTGAATCGCGAGCTGATTTAAATGTGCAGGCTATCGTTAACTTAACGACTCAACGTATCGTTGAAATACAACGAGAAGTCATCAGCACTATCGTCCCTGATTTGGCTGCCTCTGATTTGTCATTTAATTTAGTTAAGTGGGGTTGTGACGGCAGTTCTGGTCATAGTACATATAAACAGAAATTTGATAATGCTAACGCTACAGACGAATTTCTTTTTATATTCTCTTTTGTTCTTAAAGGTGACATTGTTGTATGGCAAAATCCACGACCATCGTCTACAATGTATTGCCGGCCTCTTAAGTTTATATTCGCAAAGGAAACAACAGAACTTACAATAAAAGAAAGGAACGATATGATGGAGGAAATTAACAGATTGCTTCCAACATCGTGAAACGTTAATGACATTAAAATTTCTGTTCAACATTAAATGCTTTGACCATGATTGACGGCAAAATAAGTAACGCTTTGACCGACACTACTTCCGCTCAAAGGTGTTACATTTGTGGAGCCACACCGAAAACTATGAATGACGAATCAAAGGAATTCCCACACAATCCAGATAAACTGGGTTTTGGTTTATCTACCTTACATGCTTGGATTATAACTTTCGAATGTCCCCTACACATTAGCTATCGATTGGAGATCGAAAAGTGGCAAGTTAAGGGAGATTCTGATAAAGCTAAAATGAAGGAACGATCTGAATCCATAAGGCAAGTATTTAAAACTCGTATGGGTCTTATAGTAGATAAACGGCAAGAAGGTGTATACATCTGCTCCGACAGCCAAGCAGCCCTCGAGGCTCTCAGTGCACCCGGCACAAGATCCAGTCTAGTGCAGGAATGCATAGAAGCCCTGGAGGAACTAGCGAGAAACAAAAGAGTCCACCTTGTGTGGGTCCCTGGACACAGCGGGATACCAGGCAACGAGAAGGCAGACGAACTTGCCAGGCCCGGAGCCGAGACTCCGTGCATGGGACCCGAACCCATGCTTGGTATTACAAGGAAACAAGTCACATCAGCCCTTAACACGTGGGCTGGAGAAAAACTAAGAGAAAGCTGGTCAACGGTCACGAACTGCAGACAGGCAAAGGACTTCCTTTCCGGTCCAAGCAAGTCAAAAACCACGTGGCTACTAGGAAGAAGCCGAGCCACGATCAGCCAACTCACAGGGATCCTCACGGGTCACTGTGGACTAGGAAGGCATCTGTTCAAGATGAAGGTCGGTAACGACCCCGTCTGTTCGGGTTGCGGGATAGACGAAGAATCGTCCTTCCATTTCCTAGAACAATGCGATCGGTTCGGCAGAATACGACAGGAGTTCTTCGGAGTGGCAATTCTCCGAAGAGAGGAGTTGCGTACCCTTGCCTGGACAGATATCGCGACCTTTATAAGGAGGTCCGGCAGGTTTAGGCAGGGAGTAGGGTAGATATGTGGCTGGGACAGCTCGGGGCTGGCAAAAAGGGCCATAATGGCCTAGTTGACTGGCTTGTAGCCTCCCCACCCTTACTACTACTACTACTATAGTAGATAAACCAAAGCCTGGGCATGGAAACACTAATGATGGGAACACGGCCCGAAGATTTTTTTTCTAATCCTAAACTAGGCAGTGAAATTACAGGATTGGACGTTGTTCTGATCAAAAAATTTCACATTATATTATGTACCTTAGCATCTGGATACGACATTAATTGTGACAAATTTAAAAAAGTATGCATCGAAAAAAAATGTTTTTAAGTCTGTATTCGTGGTATCCAATGCCTGCTACTGTACATAAAATATTAGTGCATAGTACGTCAGTCATCAGGTCTTATCTTCTGGGATGTTTTCCGAAGAAGCTCAAGAGGCTAGAAACAAGGACTGTCGGAGATTCCGTGAGCACCATACCAGAAAAAGCTCACGGATTACTACGAGTACAGACCTACTTAACATGTTTCTTATAATGTCCGATCCTGTTATTAACTCTCTTAGGGAGGTACCCAGAAAAAAAAACTAGTTAAAACTACAGACAAACACAGAGTTTTTAAATAACGACAAAGAAAATTATTTGGTATCCGATTCTTCGGAAAGATTCAAGATTTATTATTTTGTTTTAATTTTGTTAATTTTCATTCGATATTGCACTTTTACGTTTACGTTATTGCCTTATCCTCGTATTATTTCATTGTAAAAAATAAAATCTTTTTTTTTATGAAAACAATTTTTTTTTCTCTCTGATATGCCCAGCATAATATACAATTCTATGCAATTAAAACAAATAAAATAATTTTGTCCAGCTAGCTATACACTAGACGAAACACTGTGAATAGGCAGGTTTGTTAGGGTAGGTAGGTAGTTTACATACTACACAAAAAGAGTACCGACATACACAAAATCTCAGGCCGAAAATGGCGGACGGAAGTGCGTCAAGAGGAAAGTTTAATGTCATTTTAATTGTTATTCTATTTGTCATACCACAGGCGATTTTTCATAGTATATTTTAATTTTAAAAGTGTTACAATTAAAAACCTTAAGCCACTTAAACCAAGAAAGCTTTAGCGCCGAACGCGAAAATTTAGTAATATTTACGTTTTATTATTATTAAGTTTTATAACCCTAAAAAAGACGAAACGTAAGAAGGCCCCAGGGCCGCAGGCGAAAATTTTTACGAATTTAAAGATCTATAGTTTATATGGTCCACTTGGAAAAGTACCTGCATATTTGCTGGTTTTGGAGCCCTTATCCTTCTGGGGGACCATCAAACCCAGACCCCGGAGAAGCTTAAATAAAACAAAAATAAGAAAGCCCTAGCGCTGCAGGCCATTCTTTATTTAGGCAAAAATTTTAAACTTTGGTATTTTGGTATTGACTCATAATATTTTTTAGGTAAAGAAGATATAGGAGATAAGTATTATTTTAAACGCAATACCTTACCAGCGCATCTAGAAATAGGTGCGCCTGAACATTTTAATTTTATTTTCGTTTTTAGATTTTTTATCGATATAAATAATCATTGAGGCGAAATGGCTCAAATTAATAATACTATAAATATATATACACCTCAAATAAATTATAGATTCTATTTATCTTTTATTCTCAATAAATATTGTAAAAATATAATGTTACCTAAACGGTTCATGCCATGACTGTAATGCCCTCTGTAATCAGCTGTAACTAAATTTTCGGCTACTATTTTGGCATGTTCTTCTGGAGTTCCAACTGCTTTGAAGCAGTCCACCA
Source organism: Brachypterus glaber (assembly GCA_958510825.1). Lineage (NCBI taxonomy): Eukaryota > Metazoa > Arthropoda > Insecta > Coleoptera > Kateretidae > Brachypterus > Brachypterus glaber. The sequence goes on along the minus strand of OY294049.1, from coordinate 25,844,813 downwards.
TGAATCTCTTTGCCTCACGTATCTCTGTTATAACTGGCCTGGCTAAAAATAATTTAGATTATTTACTTTCTTGAATTATCAACCAAATATGTATCGGAATTATTACTAAACAATTGATAGACTCAAAATCCTTTTGGAATATTTAAATTATTTACATAATAGAGAATTTTAATTTAGAAGAGGTACTTACTACAGGTTGTTTTATTTAGCAAAATTATAATTTATAATTCAATCATATTTTTAGATTGTAGATTGATGATTACACAGGCTCACAAAAAAAGTTTACTACTCTTAACCAGACTATATTTCTTAGGTGTTTTTGGGCGCTGAAAATGAATTTAAAAATGAAAAAGGTAGCTAACCCCCAAAGGATCTTATGGAAAATTGGTCTTGGTAAGATTTGGCTCAATTTTGGATATATCATAGTTTTCAATCAAAAGTGTCCAAGGGCACAACTTCCAAAAATCAGTTGCTCTAGCGCCTAAACTACCTACTGATCAATAGTTAGGCTGCTAGTGCACCGGTCTTACGGAATAGTGGTTTTGGTCGGATTTGGCTGAAATTTGGGTATATTATAGTTTTAGACTCTGATCAAATATGTCTTCGGGTAAAACTCCTAAAATTTAATAGTTTAGGTGATAGATAACTTTTAAGATCTCGAGCTTACTTGTCCAATATTATTTTTTGCAGTTTTTTGACAAAAATTGGTTTGGACTTCGAGTTTTTTAACTGTCAAAGAATGTCGCATAAAAAGATTTCTTTTAGCCTTTTTCCAACACCTGTAACTTCGATTCGAATTGATAAAATGCAACGTATAAGTGCTCAAAATTTTTTCCTGGTCATGAACTTGTGCAAAAAGTAAGATTTATTATTCTAGAAGCTAAACATCCCCCTTATTTTTGCATAACGCACGTGCGAGGAAAAGATCAATTGTTTATCATTTTAGTAGTTAATATTGTTACTTATGTAAATAACATTCATTAATTATTTTAAAGTGATTGTAAAATCGTAGACAAAACTACGATTAAATGAGTTAAAAAAAATTCAAAAAATATTTCTATTAATTTAAAAAATACATTTTTTTTTGTAATATGAAACATAAAAAACACGTAAAGGGATATCACCCACGGATTTGATGAAAATCCACCCCCACAAAGATGGTTAAACTACCCACAAGCACCAAAAAAAGTAGTAAATCATAAAGTATCTCAAGAAAAATCGAGTTACTAAAATAATAAACAATTAATATTTTCCTGGCACGTACGTTATGCAAAAATAAGGGGTGTAGTTAACCCTTTGTTTAAGGGGATGTTTAGCTTCTAGAACAATAAATCTTGCTTTTTGCACAAGTTCATGACCAGATAAAAATATTGAGCACTTATACGTTACATTTTATCAACTCCAATCGAAGTTAAAGGTATTGGAAAAACAAGCGAACATTGCGGTCACTCTTTGTTTTCAGCGCCCCAAAAACTCTTAAGAAAAATATAGTCCGGTTAAGAGTATTTTACGTTTATTTTTATTTTTTGTAGGCCTGTTTTATTAGATGTTGACACACAATTTTAATAAACTAACTCAAGTCCCACATTTTCACTTATAACCGAAAAAATCACAAAAAATATATAAAGTATGAAAGAAAAAAACCCTTGTTATCTCAACCAGGTAAATAGTAAAATATGATCCACTTCCCTTACAGACTTTTTAAAGTAATTATTACTGGCAGTAATACTAGTGATAAATTGGCAAGTAATTCATTACTGCAAATAATTTATCATTTATTTAAGTAATTTATTATTAGCAGAAATTAATAACTTGCCAAATTATTACTAGTTTTAATTGTAACTACTAGAAATTTATTATTTATTGGCAGTAATTTATTATTTGTCAATTTATCACTAGTTTAAATTAGTACTACTAGTAATTTATTACTGGCAGTAATAAATTATTTTCCAGTTTATTACTGGTGTAACTATTGCTGAGAATTATTGAAATAAATTCTTTTCTATGCATTTCGTCCATAAATATAGATTTTTATATTTATTGTACTTTGGGGCTGGCATAGCATAGTGGTTAGCGCGTATGAATAGCAAATCTACTATCGTGAGTTCGATTCTCACTGGCGCCGATTTGCTTTTTTCAGTTAATTAATCATTGAAATTTGGCGAAGTGAAACGGACAGTCCCTAGAAACTGGTTCGAAAGTCAGTATAAGCGGGTGGTTCCCTCTACTACTAGCCCACACAAGTCCTGGACTTAGGGGATGCTTAATTAAGTAGAATAGTACGAGGTTAAACAGACATGTAACAAACAGACATGTAACTTATTATACAGGGTGATCAGTTACTGCCATGCCAAAATTTAAGGTGATTCTATATCCAAAAGGGGGTCAGAGAAATTGTTACAGTTTGTGACAAGGGGGAGGGGGGGGGGGTTCTAGGTAAACGTTACGTAACGGAATTTAATAAATTTAATGTTTATTTCCTAAGCTTGGCGGATGTATTTTTATTTCAACATAAATTACTATTTGTGGCCCATAATTTCCTTTTTCACACAAAAATTGACGAAACTATGCATATTTAAATAATATTGTAATCAGTAAAAAAACTGTTGACATTGATATTAAAATAAAATCTTACAGCCCTGTTCTTGCGTGATCTTCCCGATGAATCATCGGCGATGATACATTTTCGCGCGGAATGTGTACTCACAGAACACCAATGTGTGTACTATTTTGTATACCTGTGCATAAACAATATACGTGTTATATGTGACACTCAGTGTAAAAAGAGGTACCTAGTATTTTTTCCCTTTATGATATTGATTATGAATATTTTTTTAAAGTTTGAGCGATTTTTTCGTGTAATTTTTTTTTAAGGTTGTTATACTATATTTTAGGTTCATGTTTGTTTTGTCGAGTAAAACGAATCAATAGTGAGAATACAGTTAAATTTATTGCTAAACAAAATTTTTATATTGTTACGCGTTACACAGGGGGGGGGGGGGGTAAATGTTACAGTTTGTTACACAGGGGGGAAAGGGGTCAATTTTTTTGAAAAATTGCATTACGTAATATATGGACAGCCCCTTGTTTGAAAACGGTTGCTCCTACAGTGTTACACTATAAGACATTTTTTATGTATTTTTACTCAAGGAATCCATATTTTTTATAAAAAAATCAAAAAAAGTTTGAGGCAAAAACTTATTAAGCCTAATACGTTTTTCCGTCTAGGGACGCCTCTGGATAAATTCAAAAAAATAAATTAATATAAATGTATTGCCCCGATTAATACTAGTATGCATGCAAAAGCTCGTCGCTCTAGCTTAAAGGATACCAGAGTTATTAATTAAAAACCTTATTTTTATTACAATTTTAAAGGGCCGTAGCTCCCTTAGCGCTTATTTGCGGACCAACTATAGGAACTTTTTTTGATATTCTAAGATGCAGAATCACCTCCTAAATTTTGGCCTGGCAGTTATTGATCACCCTGTATTTTATTTGTGTTTATCTCGGCTGCGCTTGTATTGGTCAATCACTAGTTTAAATTAGTGCTACTAGTGATTTATTATTGGCAGTAATTAATTATTTACCTATTTATTACTAGTGTAATATTTACTGAAAATTATTGAGATTTCTAATTTATTATTAGTGTAATAAAATTAAATTACTGAGGTCTATAATAAATTACTGCTCAATAGTAATAATATTTATAAATTACTGCGGAATTACTAGCCGTAAGTAATAAATTACTGAAACTCAATAATAATTACTAAAAAATTTCTGTGAGGGTTTGGTTTAACCTAGCTAAATAAGACATCCTGTACGCATAATAAAGTTATTTTGGTCATCAAAATTTGATTTTTTTAAATTTAATTTATTTTAAATTATCTTGAAATTTAAATTACATAATTATGAGTCTTACAGATAAAAACAATTAACTTTAATTATAAAGATTTGCCATTAACTGAATCACAAGTAAAGCCGTGTTAATGGTGTAGGTCGCTTGCACTAAGATATTTCAAGAACGCTTCGACATAGACTTGAATTTTTTACCAAAAGTTTTATTGCCACATTTTAAATCTTTAAGTCTTTATGTTAAAGCGTTCTTGAAATATCGTAGTGTAAAGTTGTTTTCCAAGCGACCTGCACCATTAATACGACTATACAAATTATTTCCTTCTCATGGAAAAGTGGTTTCCTTCAAAAATACTTCCACAAGATTTTTCAAAATTTGTACAAATACTTCCTAGATGTGTGCAGTTGTTCACTAGGGTATTGCAAAAAAAACGTTGTTTTAATTTTTCATATGCACCTCTCCTATGTTGTTTCAATGGAGCTCTGTATAACTAGAATTATGAAACAAAAGACGTCTACCCTATCTCTATCTCATTTGTGCTACACTTTCCAGCCAACCAAATAAATACTGTATTTGTTTTTCATACAACAAATACAGTATTTATTTGGTTGGGCGGAAAGTGAGCACTGAGCGGCACGAAAGAACATAGCTAATGTGAATCTGTAGAATAAGATAATTCTACTAAAATTTAGATGGCGCCAGTAATTTCTTTAATAAAAATAATATAGTTACACTTTTCGCCCGGCCAAGTAAATATTGTATTTGTTCAACCAAGAACAAATACAGAATTTGTTTGGTTGGGTGGAAGTGGGAGTGTATGTATGTCTTCTATCCTTTTTGGGTAGAACTTTTGTCCCTGTCTAATCTAACGGGAGAAATCGCCATTGAAAAACTATGCTTGCATACCAAATTTCAGGTTACTTGAACATTTTTTGAACCCCGCCCAACTCAGTTATATTATAATAAATAATGAGGTTTTTTTATTGTTTAATTCCTTACATTGTTACAGGTTTAAATACAAAACAAGCCGTGAAGATATTTAATGTTACCATTCCATTATTCCGGATGTCTCAACTCTATTTACCCAGCGATTTTCTCGAAAACTAAAAGTTCTGCAAAAACCACCTTAAATGTGACAACAATATCTATTAAATGTAGCCAAAAATAAAATCCAACTTACCCCTAACAAGGAAGCAAGTAAAGACCGCTCTCGATGAGTGGGCTTATTCCAAGCTAAAGGAGCAATGGAGGGCGGTCGACGGTTGCCGGCAAGCTAGGGACTTCCTGGCTGGCCCAAGCAAATCGAAGACTGGTTGCTGGAAAAAGGAAGAACTGCACTCAGACAACTTGTAGGGGTCCTCACGGGCCACTGCAAGCTAAGGAAGCACCTCGCAACAATGCGGATTCTAGAGAGTCCGCTATGCCCAGAGTGCGGAGAGGATGAAACATCCTTTCATTACTTAGCCGAGTGTGTCAGATACGATAGGATCAGGTTGCAAGTCTTTGAAACTCAAAGACAACCAAGAGGAACTAAGAGATCTCCCCTGGGCCAATATCCTGACCTTTATTGAAAGGCCGGCAGGTTCAAGGAGGACTCAAATTAGTAAATGGCTGGGAATGCCTGGGGTGACAAAAAGGGCCAGAAATGGCCTAGTAGTCCGGCTTTGGCCAACCCAAAAATTTACTACTACTACTACTACCCCTAACTTTATTTTTTCAAATAGCACCCCTATATTTTTTGGTTGTATTGGATAGACCTTGAGCTTGTTAATACAATGGTATATTAAACTTGCTATTTTTAAGTTGAGAAGTAGTAAAAAACATTTTAAAACAAACCCCTGATTTCAACTTTATTGGGCAGCGATTTCCCCGAAAATAGATAGATAATCGATTTCTGAAAAAAAAAAGTTTAAATAAGAGAACAGCTTCTATAAAAAAGTGACCCAACATTAAATCCATCCCTTCCTACAACTTTATTTTTTCAAATAGCACCCCTATATTTTTTCGGTTGTTTTGTATAGACTTTGACTTGCAAATACAATGGTGTATAATACTTGCTTTTTTTGAGTTTTAGAAGTGATAAAAAATTTAAAAACAACCTTCGGATCCCATCTATATTTAGGCAGTGATTTTCTCGAAAGCTAGAAGATATAACTAAGTTTTAGGAGGGGTGGATTTAATTTTTGGCTAATTTTTATAGATAATGCCCTCCCATTTAAGGTGGTTTTTGCAGAACTTGTTATCTCTTTTAGCTTTCTAGAAAATCGCTGGGTAACTAGAGTTGGGACACCCGGTATACTATTCACAGGGGATGGTATACTGCATTTTCCCAAAAAACACAACTTTAAGAAAAAACAAATAAACAAAAAATAAAAAAAAAATTTTCAATTTTTTTTTTGCAAAACTTTTTTTTTCAAAATTTTTTCGATTTTTTTTTTGAAAAAAAAATTGTAATTTATTTTTTTTTAATTTTTTTTAAGTTGCATTTTTTGGGAAAATTAAATATACCATCTACTGTGAATAGTATAATATGCACAGCATTACATATCTTCACGGCTTGTTTTGTCTTTAAAACTGTAACAATGTAAGAAATTAAACAATACAAATATCTCATTATTATAATTGACATGGGCGGGGGTCAAAAAATGTTTAAGTAACCTGAAATTTGGTATACAAGCATAGCTTTTTATTTGAAACCACAATGCAGGGGTGATTATGAAAAAATAGAAAAATATTTTTTTGCAATACCCCATTGGTTCTGGCAAATTATTTTGCTTTTAGGAAATTGTTCTCGAGCATTTTATACAATAGAACCAATTCTTAGAAAAATGCTTTTAATATACCAAAACAAAAATGTAATATAACTTGCACTATGAAAAATGCATTTGACGCCAGTAGTTATCAATTTTAAATGATAAATCAGTGGGAAACTAATGAAAAACTGGATGGAAATTCAATTTTTCGTAAAGGCGTTTATAAAAATGTACCTAATTTTAGAGTTTTGATGAAGACTATTTTGGTTATTATTATACTTTTCACACCGAGTAGCGCTAGAACAGTTATACGGTAGTTTGGAATTTCCTAAAATCGCCAAAAAACGTCCTAGACAAAAAATTCTTGGATACAAATTTGTTTTATAAAAAATAGGATATGCCCATCCGTCCGTCCGTCCGATTTCAGTTTTTTTTTGTGAACACGATAAATTTTTACAAAAAGAAAATTCTTTGAAAATTTTTATTTTTATTTTTTTTCCAAACTTTTTCGTCGCGAAATAAATTTTTTTTTTGAAAACTTTTTTTACAACAAATATATGAAATATACAATCCACTATAAATAGTATATAATGGAATTACATATCTTCACAGCTTGTTTTTTTTTTTAACTTACCAGCTCCAACTTTGCAAGGTTTGGTATCAGCTGAAGATTTTGTTTTTCCTCTTACAACTTGTTGTACACTCGACGATTTTCTTATGTTTTGTAAACTGATATTTAAACGCACATTGAAGTACTTCGGAACTACTTTAAAAGTTGTTGTCAAGGACATGGCTGTATTATTGTGACTAAAAAAAACATAATTTATGAAAATATTAGTAGATCCACATAAATATTATTCAATTTCAGAATTTCAAGAATTAAGCGAATTATTTTGTCCTAATTGTTTTGGAAAGTGGCGCTCCAAGAATCAATAACTTTTCACAAACTAGCCAGACTTTTTTGCAATATTGGTAAGCATGTTTAGCGCCGCAGTCATTTTTGATTAAAATTGTCACAAAAATTTATTAAAAAAAACTTCAAATAGACAGAGGAAATAAAATTTATAAATTAAAATTTTAAGGTAATCAAATTTAGCGCCGCGGGAGAAAAATTTTACTTACAGTTTTCAGGACAAATTTTTAAGAATTCGAAAAGCAAATAATTTAATAGTAAGTACATAATTATTTTTATAGAATTTCAAATTAGTAGGTGAAATCTCTTAAAACATAACTTACTAGGCAGGCTAATTTTTTTAGAAATCTCAAGTTTTTGCATTTCCCAAACACCTTAAAACTTGACATGTAAATAATTTTATAAAATCTATTAATTAAAATTGTAATATCATATTATTGCTAATCAAGTTGCTTCACATTTTCCAGTTTAATGGATCATACTATTTTATAAAATCTATTAACAAAATCCCAAACATTGGGCCGCAGGCGAAAATGTTTGAAAAGCTTACAAGAAAAATATTTTTGTTTTGAATTAAAAAAAAATTAAATTAAAAAAAAAAATTAAATAAGGATTAAAAACATCAAATTATAAGTACCTACATACATATATGTAGGTACTTTAGTTTTTCAGGAAAAATTAAATTTTATACAAATAATATCAAATATTAAAGTAAATAGGTATAAATAATAAAAAATAAATTTTGAAGTGAAAACTTCTATAGACGCGTTGAGCGATTTTTAGTATGGGTTCCTATGGGGTTCTTATGGGTTCGCGTTATCGACATGCATGTCGGCTATACTTTAGGGAGCGTTTAAGTATTACGTAACGCAAAATTTGGCCATTTTTGACCCCCCCATGTAACGCGGCGTAACATATTCGAGACCCCCCACTCCCCCTATTTGTTACGTAACATTTTACAAAAAGTAAAAAAAATAAAGGAAATTTTGCTTCATGGTTTAAACCGGTTTTCAACCGGTTATTGCTTCCGTGTTTTAACCCAAAACCAGTCTGATGTAATTTCCGAAACCGGTTAACCGAAAACCGGTTATTGGCTATGGTTTTCCATCTCTAATTGTTTTTGTTTAGAGGATTTAATTAACTGTTAACCACGCCGTGTGCAATAAAATTTGCAAGGAATCCGTCTCTTTAAGCCTAGATCATTGTTAAAAACGTGATCCAATAAACATTTTATAAGTTTATAATTTTTTAAGTGTTACGTAACATTTTTACACCCACCCCCCCTCTGTAACGCGGCGTAAAGTTTTCGAATATAGGGTTATGGTGACTATTGAAACAAGACATATACATAAAATACCGAAAAATACTAGCCGTGAAGTCCAAAATAGGTACATCATAATTTTCTTTTGTTTTCATCCAGTCAAAAGTTATTTTGACTGGATTGACTTAGGGACTTCAAATTTAAAATATAAGCCTAGTGACTATTTAAACAGATGCTAGCCGTGATGTCTCGTCATAAAAAAAAAACGCTTATTAATAAGAATTCTTATAAGTCTTGAATGGATCATCGTAGGGATATGAAAATTGGTAAGGACAGAATGACAATTGAAAATCGACGAAACTAAAAAACAAGATGGCCGGCTTGTCAAATGACATTTTTTTAATAGAAAGTTGCAGAAACATGGAATTTCGTATAAGAGGACTTGGTAACAACTGAAAAACGACAAAATGAAAAAAAAAAAAAAGGTGAAATCTTAAAAGGAGACGCGCAGCGCCGCCTTTTAGGCGCTCAGCACCGACGTTCACCCCTAAAGTCTTTGCTTTGTACTGGGCTTGCGCTGCCTACCATATGTTTTGACTTATAAATAAACCATATAAAAATGTATATTGATCATGAACTTGCAATACCTTCTAAGTGTGAAATGTCAAATTTTTCAGGAGCGACTCTATTTTTAATATTTATAGCAATATAAAGTGGTGTAAATTTTACATTTCACACTTAAAACCTCGTTTGGGCTTTTGGAGGTATTGCAAGTTCATGGTCGATATAATTGTTGCTCGGAGTGCCGATAGATGTGAAAACCAGACTGATGTTATAATTTTAATTTAAAAATTATGAAATTTTAATTTTTCATATGGAAAATAGTATATACTAAAATTAATTTAAAAATTAAAAAAAAACACTGTTATTTCAGAGTTTTAAGTTTTCACTTCTGTCGGCAGTCCCCATGACTTTTTTTTTTGAAGAAAATATTAATTTTTAAATTAAAAGCAAAAAAATACAGGTAAAAAACTTATGAAACCTAAAATTTCTTACCTACAGAAAGTATAATAAATTATCACGGCTTGAAACCTATGCATTTATATGTAAGACTAATTTTATTTTATTTGAACAAGTTTTATATGTAAGAAGGTTAAATTTACAACATTTTGGGCAAGGATTTTAACTTAGTATTTTAAAGGTAGAACAATGATACGCAAGCGTAACTTGTATTGATTAAATTCGTCCATGACTATGACCTATCCTTCTGCAATTCTTATATAACTTTTAACCACTTTAAAATTAAATTTATCTTAAAAATCTGTGTTTTGTGCGTACTTTTTAAACGTCGATGATTTATTTTTAAATTATAGTTTGACTCTACGTAGGCAACCAGTGATGACGTTAAAATATAACGAAAGTTTCCGAGTCTTGTCGATCAAAGTTTCCGTGTTATTGTTTATAAAGCAATAAATTATTCTTAAATGTTTATTTTTCATTCATTCAACGCGAAAATAAGATAGAAATGTACAGTTATGAATATTAAAATCAACAAGAGTTTTGTTTCGTTTGTTATGTGCTTTAGTGATTTTGAGGTTAACTTTTAAAGTTTATATTTTAATTTGTTTTAAAACAATGAATTTGGAGTGTTTAAATGTTTTTAAAATTTAAAAGTTATCGTAACGTCTCGCAGTGCTTAAGTTTTCTGGTTGGCAATAATGTAAGGACTTTTTTTCGAAGATTTTTTCAGGTAAGGAATGTGTATTTTATTAGCTTAATCATATTAATCAATTATTAACACGACTCGGATCGAAGTAATCATTTATCGGGGGCAAGCAAAAACTATATTTTAAAAAAGTAAATAAACATTCGAAACTAGATTTTACCAATGGGCCTGTCTTGTCGTCGTTGTTATTATTATTATTATTGCAAGATGAGTAACTTGAAACACGAAAAAAAAAAAAAATTTGACAAAAAAAAATTATTTTATTTTGATGTTTCGTTTTATTTTTATTACATCGGCACTTAGTGCTAGTTAGTGCTAGTTAGTGCCGATGTATTGAAATCTTCGCCGAAAAGTCAAAATCTTTGACCACTTTTTTTTCACATTTCTCGACGTTTTAGACCATTCTGAGTCGAAATCAGTAAAAAAACAACGTTTTCCTAAAACGCATTTGGTTCGAGATAGGTATTGGCGTTTAAAGCAGTAAAAGTTCTTTTTTAGCTATCTCACATATTTATAACCCGATGTCAAAAAATTATATTTTAAATAAAAGCTCTTTTTAGGCCCTATAAAAAATGTTTTATACAGTTTTTTGCCAGAATATAATGTTTTAAAGATACAGAATTTAAAATCAAACAAAACACCTAGTTTGACATTTGCAAACTAGATGGCTCTAGTGTACAATAGTGCCGATGTTTTGCTTGCAACGTTTCATCTAGTTTTTTTTTTCAAAAAATATTCAGTTTCTAAAAAAGAAGGAAAAAAATAAAAAAAAAAAATGTTGAAAAAATAATTTTTAATTAATCAATAATTTTTGTTTTGGGGTTCCAAATGACACAGTATGCAATTATATCGTCGACATAAAACTCTAGTTAGTAAAATATTAATAATAAATTATAAACATTTTCCCTTTCTCACTTAATCAAAATATTGATAATTTAATAATCAATTCTTAAAATGTTAATAATTTATTAATAATATTTCCTACAGGATGCTTCTTAAAATTTATTTAGGGTTATTTGTGATAAACACTCGTTAATGAAGCAAGTAAAAACTTTATTGCATTACATAATCATGCCAACGTGTCACCTAATATTTAGGCTTCTTCAGGGCTAAAAAGACATAAAAATTAAAAAAACTTTTTGGACATAACTTGGACATTATAAACTAATTTTTAGGAAAAAAAATGTATATAAACAAAAATAAAAGAAATTAATAAATTAAAAACTTACCTAAATTATTAAATGTGCATTAAAAGAAACAAATTAAACAAAAACATTACATCAACAAACAAAATACACTGGACATTTTTCAACAGGAGAGTAGTAGTAGAACAATTAATTACTAAAACTTAAAAAAAAAGTATGTATCTATAAATTTGGATAAAGTGTTGTTCCAGTGTTTAAAATAATTACATTTTGATATACTAATTAAATATTTTTGTAAAATTATTTAAATCCACAAATAGAACATACAGCCTGTTCCAGAGCTCGCGTACAGAAATTTGAGGGTATTTTAAAAACCCTATGGAAAATATGAAAAAAATTTCAAGTAAAATCCATCTTCGTTCAATTCAAAAATAAGAACGCTTTAAGTGGACCAATACTTTGCTGATGTTAAATTACCTTTAAAAGTTAAATTGGTAGCTATGGAAGCAAATTTAATTATTGCAGGTACATATTCTGTAGGTTGACATGGTGATTAATGTGACATAAATATTTATTAATGTCAAAAAACCACCGCCGGATGGAGTGACCCTATAAAAATAGAATATTTGATAGCCTCTGTTGGTTTTGTCAAAATATAATAAACTAAAAAGATTCTAAAGTTGAAAGTCTCAAACATTGCACGCGTCAACAAAAGTCCAAACCAGTTACTAATAAGTAGGGAAAAACTAATTTGTAGGTAATTTAACATCAGCAACAAGATTGGTCAGATTAAATAGCTTCCTTTTTAATTAGTATTGAAGATGGATTTTTTTTTTGAAATTTTTTTCATATTTTCCAGGGTTTTTAATATACCCCCAAATTTCTGTACGCGACTTCTGGAACAGGCTGTATATCATTTAATATTACTTTAACTTAATTAAATATATTAAATTATATATGGTCTATTTGTGGATTAAAATAATTTTACAAAAATATTTAATTATATATCATATTGGGATATAAATAAATTATTCTTAATATATTAATATATAAATCAAAATAAAACTCAAATAAGCAACAAAATTTACAGTAAAAATGACACTAAATAATATTTTTTATAAAAATATTGATTATTCAAAGGACACAGATTTTTTTTCCAAAAAATCTAAATAAAAGTGGAATTGTTCCAGGACTCTATTTATCCTGCCACATAAAAATGAGGGATGGAGTTTAAGAACAATATCGTTTTTTATTAATCAGTCTGTACGCAACACCTAATTTTGTCCCAACAGTATACAAATTTTAGTTTATAACTTTATATTTTAAAAAATATATAAAAAATACTAATTCATTAATAGGTTTACCTTAACCTCTTCAGGGACGAATTTTTTGTTTAAATTAATTTAATAGCAAAAGTTAAAAATGATTTTTATTGTCAAAACAAGTAAACAACTGAAGATATGCGAATCTTGGCCATTGGATGTCACTTGTGATTGAAAACATAGCAAAGGGCAACACCTATAGACACTTAGCAATAAGGAATTCGGTGAATTTCATTTTGCCGAATTTATTTTTAAACGTACACATATGTGCCTATGTCCCTGAAGAGGTTAAAAACACACTAAAGATTATATTCAGAAACTTTCAATCAAAAATTTTATCAATCAAACACAATATGCAATTCAATTGTTTAACAGAAAAAAAAACGTTGGTGCACTTAGAAGTACTAAATTGACCTATTCGGTAATTTGTTTAGATTTTTAACCACCAGAGGAAGAGCGCTATTTGGTTTGTCCCACTATGCACAGTGTCCCAGTATACAACAGTTTGCCCTACCTTATTTATGTATTATTAACCAAGGAATCATACTCTGTTGATAAAATGTTAAAAAAATTACAGATGAAAAAAAGTTAGCAAATAAAAATTACATAGGACGATAACCTTTATTAATGTTAGGGCACGTTCGAAAAATGTTTACTGTGGTTCAAAAGATTCCGGGGATATTAAATAAAAACTACTCCATAGAAAAAACGGATTCCTTGAACCAAGGACACGTGTCTTTGAATATGTTCAAAGCCATATTCTCTTGTTTCAAGGCTGGCATTTTCTTGAACCAAAGTCAATGTCCTTGAATAAAGAGCGCGGATATTTATTCCAAAACCCGTGCTCTTCATTCAAGGACATTGACTTTGGTTCAAGAAAATGCCAGCCTTGAAACAAGAGAATATGGCTTTGAACATATACAAAGATACGTATCCTTGGTTTAAGGAATCCGTTTTTTCTATGTTTTTAAAAGCAACCTTAAGAGGGCCGTAGCTCCCTTAGGGCTCCTTTCAGGACCAACCTTTATATGAACTTTTTTTCATATATTTGGATGTATTATTATTATTATTGGATTATATCTCTACTCTCTCTTATATCTCTTTTATTCTTTATTTCACACACTTTTACTTTTATTTAGTTCAAAATTAAAAAATTATTATGTCTACTCCAAAGTTTTTTATTGAAGCATTTTATTTATAAAAAATAGCTACAATTGTTTCAACCCTTGAATTTAGGGTCATCTTCAGGCTAAAATAGTCAAAAAATTTGAACTTTTTCTTTATACTCCACAGTTGTCCCCGAGCTCGCTTGGGTTAAAAAAAATTCGAACCAAAAGTTAAGGTTGGATCCTTGTAGTAATCGGTTTGGAGATAATATATCCACCAACAGCCAAATCCAGAAAATTCGCTTTTGGCAGATAATGGTAACTCTTCTTTGAAGAGGTACATCTTTTACACCAATGATAATAGAAACCTGTTCAAGTGTATTTAGTTAGTATTTTTGACGCAGATTCCAAATATCTTTTCAAAATTAGGCTATCTATTTTTGTTACGGAGAAAAACATAAATAAAAAAATGGAAAATTGAAATTTAGGGTACTTTTAAGCATTTACTTTTATTTAATTTTAGTAAATATATGACTCTAAAGTATAAATGAAGAAAATCTGTTTCTTTAACTTAATAAAAATGCTAATTAGAACTTAATTTATTAACCATTTTAAATTTGGGAACCTTTAGAAAAATCGATTGATTTTGATTATATTTTATTTTGTTGAGTAGTGTGAAAATTGCAATCCTTCAAAGTTTGACTTTTTAAATAATTTTATGGAATAGGTAAATCAGTGGTTATAAAACGGTTTAGAACATTGAATATAGTTCCTCCATCCGGCGGCGGTTCTAGGGAACCACGGCACTATGATACCAAATGTGTACTTGTTTGGGAATGATGCGAAACTCTCAACAAAATGAGGGTGCTAGGACACGAGGGTGTTGAAGGCAATGAGGCAGCAGACTCTCGTGCTAGAGAAGGGGCATGCACTCAATTTACTGGCCCTAAACCTTTAACAAAAGCCACCTGATAAAGTCTACCAAAAAATGGGAAACCAAAATCATAGTTCGATATTGTAAAGACCAAAACTTAAGACAGGCCAAAATATTTATAAAATATGAACCTGAAAAACAAGAAAAGTGAACTCAGCATTCCGGAAATAAAAACCAGTCATTGCCCTCTAAGATAACGCTTAAAAATTGACACCTGCTGTATATGCTCAGAAGCACCAGAAAAGGCCCAACACATTATCTGCTTTTGCAAAGTCATTGTTTGCAAAAAGCTACTATATCGAACAGGTATATCCAAAATCTGCAGATATATCCCAAGTAGCCCCAAAAATACTTTTGGCCTTCTTGGGAAGCCTAAAGTTATATGTAGATTAAATTATGAAGGGGATTCACAATAGATCTCATTGGTCGCAGTGACTTGAAAGGTACTATGTTGCCTCACAACCCCATTTGTATTGAATTGTATGATGTTTAAATATAACTTAATATTTTAAGGAGAGGCGTTCTTAGTAGTATCTGGCGAGCCTGCCTATTAAAATCTGTTCGAACCCACTATGTTAAGCAACAATACGAAAAATGTAATTTATTATTAATAATCGGTAAAATATAATACATACAGTTGTGTTTAACCATATTATAATTTTTTGTCTCCATTTTCCAATTTCATTGCTGACTTTTGACTTATTTATGTGTATTTGTATACATTCTAAAGATGAATAAACTAATTGAATTGAATTTAAAATATAATACAAAACGAGGAAGCCGAGGAAACATAAGGGAAAATAAATATATATCCCCAATGTCAGAACGTGTAGATTTAGGAAATAGTTAGAATGTAAATTGAATATTAATGAATTTCTAGTCTAATAAATTATCACAAATCAGTTAGTGATCACCGTTTTATTTCACCCTCTCTGATCAGCTGAAGGACTAGAAAGTCTTCTCCATCCTGCTTATTCAGAGAGTTACCTGATGTAAAATATAACTTACAAGTCTGGGTATATTGCTTGGATTTGTAATAATTATATTAAAAAAATTAAAAAATACAGACAATAAAACGATTTTTTTTAAATAAAATTATTATGCTTTAATTTGCAAAAACTACTGTGCCAAACAAAATATATTATTATTTTATAAGATGTTAAAATATAAAACATAATAACTAACGTTAAATTATATTTAATAAAAAATGGAAAAAAATAAATTAAAATTAAAATAAAATATTTAATCTTATTGCAATACATGTATTAATAAATAAAAAAAACTTTAGACAATAGTCTATGCTGGCTACACATATTTTAAATCATTACTTAAAACAAAGATGGGGTTGTCAGAGTTTTATATAAATAAAACTTAACATATTGAGAACCACTGCTTTAAAAAAGGACACTACCCAACAGACCGTAATTTCATCAATGATACTGTAAAAATAGCAGTTACTTTTTCAGGTTCTTAAGTTCAGAAAAAAATAATATTTTTAACTGTTAGTAGCGTATATATTTAGTTAAAAACATGAAATTTATTCAGGTTTAGTCGAAAGTATTATATTTGCTAAAATGTAATAAATAAAAATGCTTAAAAGTGCCCTAAATTTCAATTTTACATTTTTTTAAGAACGTTTTTCTCTGTAAACAAAAATGATAGCTTAATTTTGAAAAGATATTTAAAATCTGCGTCAAAAATACTAACTAAATACACTTGAACAGTTTTCTATTATCATTGGTGTAAAAGATGTACCTCTTCAAAGAAGAGTTACCATTATCTGCCAAAAGCGAATTTTCTGGATTTGGCTGTTGGTGGATATATTATCTCCAAACCGATTACTACAAGGATCCAACCTTAACTTTTGGTTCGAATTTTTTTTAACCCAAGGGTTCTCGGGGACTACTGTGACTCGCTTTCCTTCATAATTACGCAACATTGGCCTTTGTCGGCTTTTGAAATAAGAAGGTTGTTATTTTTTATTTTGGAGTTAATCGAGGATACAAGCATCTTTTCTTTCGGTGGAGGTAAACTAGATTCTTTTGTTAGGAGTTTTGAAATGGTAGTTCCAACTAGAGATGGGTTTTGAAATTCATTATCTCTAATAATTAATTCCGTTTTTGCATGAGATTAAGGGTTTCCGATTTTCTCGCAATATCAGGGCAATATTTTAAGCCTTTATCTAAAATTTTGATTTCATCGGGATGAAATTTTTGATTTGTTAAATTAAGGGTTCTAGGGTGAAATTCAAAATTACTGGACGGGGGTTTTTGGTTGAGGGATTGTGGGTTACGGGATTTTAGTAAATCAAGTTTATTCTTTAACTTACTGAATAAATTATTGCCTTTTCGTTCAATTTCATCCCTAACTTTAAAGTCCAACGAATCCCAAATGGCAGGGTGAAGTGTGCAGTTTAGATCTTTGTGTAGGATCCAAATCTTTAAGATCTCTGTCTTTGTATGATTGTTTTAACTCCGACTGAAGCCATAATTTCTTAGCTGATTCCATTGCGGATTTGGCTGATCTTGTAGTGGCTTTTGTTTTCAAATTTATGAACTTAATAAAATATAATATAAAATAAAATATTGCCCTGATATTGCGAGAAAATCGGAAACCCTTAATCTCATTGCAAAAACGGAATTAATTATTAGAGATAATTCATTTCAAAACCCATCTCTAGTTGGAACTACCATTTCAAAACTCCTAACAAAAGAATCTAGTTTACCTCCACCGAAAGAAAAGATGCTTGTATCCTCGATTAACTCCAAAATAAAAAATAACAACCTTCTTATTTCAAAAGCCCCCAAAGGCCAATGTTGCGTAATTATGAAGGAAAGCGAGTATAAAGAAAAATTTTTTGACTATTTTAGCCTGAAGATGACCCTAAATTCAAGGGTTGAAACAATTGTAGCTATTTTTTATAAATAAAATGCTTCAATAAAAAACTTTGGAGTAGACATAATAATTTTTTAATTTTGATTTATCAAAACTCCAATATGAGAATGGATCTCGATCACAGTTATTTTATTTAGTTATTTATTTATTTATTTTTTTTTATCATTATATTGTCACACACTGGTATAATATACCATAATATAATATACATATTATGCATTTCGATCAATGTTACAATAATGTTTAGTTTTATTATTTAAATTATAATTTTCACAAAACGGCCAGAAGCCTAGAGTGAAATATCTTATAAATTATTAATTGTAAAATTTTCTATGCCAATAAACGAAATGAAAATGAAAATGAAAGAATCACCTCCCAAAACTAATGATTGAATACCTGAAACACCCTGTTTAATACCTTCAGATTAATATTTTAAAAATACGAAACCAAGCGAAATTACATTTTTGAAAAAATGTTTCTTTTTCTATTTTAAAAGTCCTGACCAAAACGGACGACGTATTCGTGTTTAGCGACCAAAAATACACCTGTGTAATTTATAAATTAAGCCATACTGCCCTGCTAAGACAAGTTGTCCTATCTGCAAATTAGATGTTTTGAGATATGGCCAGTTTTATTGTTTTTGCTTGTACTTTTTGAAAAGATGTTTAAATAAATATGGCGTTGGGTTCTGCTTTATTTTAAATAAAAAATACGTGATATCTTTGAAAAAAAAAACTATCAGAAAAATAAATTGTCATACTAAATGGGGCTAGTGTAAAGCAATACAATGGTGTGCTTATCCCAAAAAGTGACTTTTTGCAGATAGGACAACTTGTCTTAGCAGGGCAGTAAAGTAGTCCGTAGCCTTTCTATGAAATTAATTTAATAATTTTAAAAAGTTCTCTATTCTATTATAGGATAACTATATCCTATACCTATAGGTAATAATAATATTAAATTATTGTTATTAATGATCATTATTAAAATTATTAAAAGAAATTGTTCCAATTTTTATGAAAATTGGATCTATTTGTTTGTACCTATAATTTACTTAGGTAATCAACATTGATTTTAAAAAGCAAAGTCAAGGATCAAATTTTACGCCCCTGCAATGCAGATATTTTCAAGGGGGCAGAGTCTAACATAAGGGGGTATAGGGGGGAAGACACTTAAATGCTAAAAAATTGCTGCACCTACAGTTACATAAATCCTATGTAAAATTTTTAAGCAGGAGGGTCTTGGACACAACCGCCCCTTCTAAATTACTTATTGTAATTCCCAGGGGCAAAAGAGATGTTTAAAACTTACCTCCCAAATTCAAAAATATGCTTATTTTGCTTAAATTTATTTATAATTAATCAATAATTGTTTTCTTGAATAAAAATTAATATTTAAAAATATCACTTTGACATGCTTATAAAATTGTCATTTTTATGATGATTTACACGCTGGGCAACTCCATCCAGCGCCGATTTTTTGACAGTGCCATTGCCGTTAGACGGCAGCAGAAAGCTGCAACTGGACGGAGTGACCCTACTGGCATGTATTGAAGTCACTCCAGTTAATCAATGCAAATAACTTAGTAACTTGTCCAGTCTTCATTTACGTCAATGATCGCCTGGCCTCGTCGGGGCATATTTTGAACAAGATTTTTTGCATATTCCTTAGGCAAAGACCTCCATATTGTCCGAATTTCTCGTGATAGCTGCTTTAATGTTTATACCTTTTGCCCGCGAAGCTTGTGCTAAATGAATGACCACACATTCTCAATGGGGTTTGCGTCGGGCGATTGGGACGGCCAATCCAGCGTGATGATTTCGGATATCCTCTTCCACTGGATACACAACTTGCTCAGATGTTTGGGGTCGTTGTCCTCTTAGAGGATCCACTTCTTATTTTTCGCCATACCGTTTGGCAGTGGGTATAATAGCTTTTTTGTAAATCTCGACCATTTTTTCAGCGTTCAAGTTGTACGTAAAGAGAAATAAAAATCCAAAACCTTTTCCCGAGACCCCCAAACATGAATCTTTAAAGGGTGTTTCACGGTTCACTGGACCAATCGGTTGGGGGAGGATGTCCAGGCCCGGGGGGTGATAACGTAACCCCAAAAGGAAGCTTTATCGGTAAAAAGAACCTTGCTCCAGTCTCGATCGATGTTTCCCTTGGCCCACACGAGTTGTTTTTCTCTCTCGCGAGCCTGAAGATGAGTACGAATTGTTTCATGTGATATATCCAAACTTTTCTGCATCAGTTGTTTTGCCCCTTAGTGCAGGGTTAATTAAGAATTTTGCGAAAACATGTTTAAAATCATTTTTTTGTGCTTAGTTGACACCTTTCCTGTTGAGCGACGATCTGGTAAGAGAACGTTCAAGTATTACGTAACGCTCGTAGGTGGGGGGGGGGGTCATTTTGGAGAGTTACGCCCGTGTTAATGGTATAGGAAAATAGCGTTACAGGGGGGGGGGCTTCCAGAATGATCAAAATTTGCGTTACATAATACTTGAACGTTCCCTAAGTCGTCAACATTGCCTCGAACCGTGATGCGTAAGCAGCACATGTTTTAAAACGTGCTGAGTCACTATATATAAGGTTCAGAAAAAGTCTCTATGTACAAAGCAGGTTCGGTCAGGAAGTAAATTATATCCCCGAAAAAAAAAAAGTAGGGCTCTATCTTACCGATTACACGTTATAGGCGACACGCTCTTACTTGACCGACTGTATATATATATATATATATATATATATATATATATATATATATATATATATATATATATATATTATAATATATAATATAGTTCCTACTGATTTATAAAATAGAGTCACTCCATCCAGTATTTATAACAACGAACTACCTACAACAATGGCTATTTTTTCTTCTGGAGCGCACTACTCGCTTTATAGCCAAGTTACTACTTGAAATTCTGTATACCACGCAGACAGAACCACCTTCTTTGTCACTTGCATCAAGCGGTTTGGGAATTTTGACTCGTAGCATGGGCAAAAAACAAATCGCGAATCGCATCAGTGCACAGTGGACCAGGATAAAAAAAACAGGGACAAAATTCTGAGTTTTTGCATACGTCTATTTTTGATACCGCTAATTTCGATTAAAATAACAAAAAAAATAAAAGAAAAAAAATCGTGGCATTAGGTTGGTTCAAAATTTTATTTTTTTTTCGATCTTTCTAAAAATCTGTCAAATGGCTTCTTTTGATTATGTTTATGTAGACCAATGTCCATAACTTAAAAATTGAAAATGGGTGTCATCATTTTTGGATAAATACTTAATTAAAGCATTTAATATGATAAAGATATGTGTAAAATAAACTAATTTTTTTAATATATACTTAATTGTACTCAGGTTTGTCTAAAAATATATTACATAATTAATAAAGTGTCTGTATCATAATGTAGACGACCTTGAAACGTAAAATAATAACAATCAGTTTAAATCATAAATATAAAAATAAGTCACCATTTGTCACGAGTTCCTTTCCATGATAATTTTTCTTTACCTGTAGTAATATTATTCTATGAAAAAAAAAATGATAGACTTTGCTAATAACGGAAAAAAATATTAAAGTTTTTTTACATAGATATTTAAAACAAGTTAATAATAATCTAATAAATTTTGCTAAACCCTCTTATAAAATTAATATTTTAATCACAGCTACCAAGCTTAAGAACTTGAAATAAAGATTTTCATAAAAATGGGGATTAAATGTATTTTTATGGTTGATTATATCTTTATCATATTAAATGCTTTAATTTTCAGTATTTATCCAAAAATGATGACTTTTCAAAAAAAGCCCTAATTTCGTGCAAATACAGTTAAGGTTCAAAAAACCATGCGTCATATTGACTACATCAACATACAGCCTGTTCCAGAACTCGCGTACCGAAATTTGAGGGTATATTAAAAACCCTCTGGAAAATATGAAAAAAAATTCAAAAAAATCCATCTTCAATACTAATTAAAAAGGAAGCTATTTAATCTGACCAATCCTGTTGCTGATGTTAAATTACCTACAAATTAGTTTTTTCCTACTTATTAGTAACTATGGTTGCATTTTAATTGTTGACGTGTGCATTGTTTAAGACTTTCAACTTTAGAATCTTTTTAGGTTATTATATTTTGACAAAACCGACAGTGGCTATCAAATATTTAATTTTTATAGGGTCACTCCATCCGACGGTGGTTTTTTGACATTAATAAATATTTATGTCACATTAATCACCATGTCAACCTACAGAATATGTACCTGCAATAATTAAATTTGCTTCCATAGCTACAAATTCAACTTTTAAAGGTAATTTAACATCAGCAACTATATTGGTCCACTTAAAGCGTTCTTATTTTTGAATTGAACGAAGATGGATTTTTTTTGACATTTTATTCATATTTTCCAGAGGGTTTTTAATATACCCTCAAATTTCTGTACGCGAGTTCTGGAACAGGCTGTATTCAAGAGAAGCCATTTGACACATTTTTAGAAAGATCGAAAATATAAATATATTTGAACCACCCTAATGGCGAGGAAAATTTTTGTTGATTTTTTTCGTTATTTTAATCGAAATCAGCGGTATCAAAAATATTCGTATACAAAAATTCAGAATTTTGTCCCTGTTTTTTTTTTCCTGGCCCACTGTGCAGTAGTACCAATGTTACTGTACCATGCACCGCAGTCTTGATTAAACCATCTATAGTTGCAGGTTCTTTCGCTTTTATCAGAGGCGGTCTGTAGTTAACATATATTATGAGGTAGGTTGAACCTGATCTATGGTACTACCCAACCAAGGTTGTTACTTTGTAGTTCATTGTCGGTCTGTTTACCTGGCCCAAGGTGCGTTTCGATATGGTCAGTGAAGTTTGTTTACAAACCTGTGTGTTTTATCAGCACTTTGTTTATGTGTAAAAAATGTGCTTTTTATTGGTGTTTAATTTAAGGTTAGGATAAATGAAAATATTGGTAAGTACCATTCTAGAACACGCAATGAAAAAGATTAATTAAAGCATTAAACCCAAAGAACTAGACAGACCAGATCAAAGATTAAAAATTTTGACCAAAAGACAAAATTACGGGAAAACATGTCTAATCCCTAAGATTATTTTTCCAATTTTTAATTAGGGCATTTCAAAATACACGAATTTAGTAAAATAATAAATATCTACCTTAAAAAAATTCTGTGCAAAATTTCAGCTCAAAAAAATAAATTTGAGGTCCGCCTCAAGGGAACGTTCAAGTATTACGTCACGCAAATTTTGATCATTTTGGACCCCCACCCCACCCCGCTATTTTCCTATACCATTAACATGGACGTAACACTCCAAAATGACCCTCACCCCCCCCCTAGGAGCGTTACGTAATACTTGAACGTTCCCCAATTAATTAAAAGAAAAATATATTTTTTTATAAGGCACTATTTTTTTTAAATACTATACCACGTTATGCAAAATGCAAAAATATAAATCAATGCCACATTTCAGTTTAAAAAAATAACGAAATTTTGCATTTACCTAATACCTACATTTAAAAATTGAAAAATCAATATTTTTTTCTAGTTTTCAAATGACATGAGGGGCCCCAGGGCGAGTTTAAAAATTTTCAAAAAATCGTGTTTTTTGAAATACCCTATTGTTGATATAGAAAAATTGCAATTGCATGCATTGTGGCTATTTAACGGATCTTAAACTACGGTACCACATTTAAAAAACGTGAGAATTTTAAATTAGGTATGCACATACAATTTCTTTACTAAAACAGATGTCAAATTTAACAATAAATGTTTATTAAAGATATGGTTACGTTTAGGATGTGTTTTATAAATATTTATACCATTATAGTACGGCAATTATAGTTAAGATACATTGTTTAAATTTTATAGCATTCTTGGTATTAAAATCGGTTGCAATACATATTTTCCAAGATGATTTTATCCAACGAACTAATAACTCTTCACTCTAGAATAGGCATTTCATTTGTAAAAACTGACAAAAACGTAGCCAACATATACATTTCTCTGTCTTACTCGCACAGCTTTGTTCTAACAGAGACAACAATAACAGTTACTGGTAACTATTATTGTTCAGGCCTGAATATACCTACTATTTGTTTACAAACAAACCGAGATGTTGGCGATACTTTATATTAACGGTATGCGTAATCTAGAGAGAAGAGTTGTTAGTTCGTTGACTTTATTATATGTATTTTCAAGTTATGCACTAAAAAAAATTACCGGGGCCGATTTTATCACTTTTGTCTGTATTATCACTGATCAAAATTTTGGTATTATTTACCGCTCCAGAGTTATTAAGTAAAAACTTTATTTTTAGTAAAATTTTAAATGGCCGTAGTTTCCTTAGGGCTAATTTCTGGACCAACTTTTATTAGAACATTTTTTGATATTTTTGGATGTAAAATCACCTCTTATATTTTGGCATGTCAGTTACTGTTCACCCTGTATGTAAAGAATAGTATATTCTGTTACTAGTATGGAATAGACAATATTTCGCGCTAGCTGAAAGTTTGTTATACGAGTCAGTAGGCGAGTATGGCGACAGTCCAGCGACCGCGGAATGAATACTCCATACGTGTTATAGACTATACTTTTTCTTTGACGGAAATATGAAACAATGGATAGCTTTAACCCTTTAGGTCTCTTTGGGATACTATTTTCCCACTGACTTTATATTCCTTCCACAGCTGCACCCAGCGATGAAATCTATTCCCTTAATTATTTTAAATTTTTAGTACACTGCTGCCTTCTGTTAAAGACAGCGACATACGCATGCCACTCAATCGGTAATAGGTGGGAAGATATTATCCCAGTGGTCCACAAGAAACACTAAATTTATGTAGATGAGTCATTACATGAAAAAAAAAAGTACTTTTGTTTTTAAATTCAATGGAAAAGGTTAATATATAATTATTTAAGTACTAAGATATATTTACTTTATAAACTCAGCGTGAGAAAATATAGTTTATTTCATATTTAACTCAGTAAGAGCAAGAAATGCCAAAAAAGTTATAGAACAGCATATTTAATAAAATAAAAGCTGTTTTGTTCTAAAAATACCCATTTTAATTTGTTAAAATTGGCCTAACATAATGCTCCACCTCTTGCCCCCTAAAGGGTTAAATTGCGAATAAGGTTGAAGACAATGTTTCTTGTCACTAGACATTATAAATGCAACAAAAAATATATTTTTAAATAAAGCACTCAATATTATTTAATAATTTTATCAAATAAGCAAAAAAGAATTTTATTAAATTTTAATACATATTTACAAATTATGATGCAAAAATTAAAGGTTATGTCAGATTGTTGTGACATATATGGTTTAAATAATCAACAATAGATGAAGCAGTTTTATTTTTTGAACTAAATTAATTAAAAACTAGTCAAATATTAAAAAAAAATAATAAACTTTATGTAATTTTAACGCAAAACTTAAAATTGACATTGACATTTCATAGTAAAATATCAACGAACTAATAACTCTTCTCTCTAGAATAGGCATTTCATTTGTAAAAACTGACAAAAACGTAGCCAACATATACATTTGTCTGTCCTACTCGCACAGCTTCATTCTGACAGAGACAAAAATAACAGTTACTGGTAATTGTTATTGTTCAGGCCTGAATATAACTACTATTTGTTTACAAACAAACCGAGATGTTGGAGATATTTTATATTAACGGTATGCGTATTCTAGAGAGAAGAGTTATTAGTTCGTTGTAAAATATATACTTTTTTTGCTACTTTTGCTACAGTTTTCTTTACTTTTATAGACAAGAGATAGCACCACATGTGCCCATTATAACTTGATATGATATAGTCATACTGTATCTAGAGCTAGAATGAATTAATTCTATTTTTGAAAAGAGGGCGTTTTTACCTACATTCTAAACCAGTCGTGAAAAAAAGTCCATTCTATGTTAAACAAAAAAGATGTTTATTTTCACGCAATAAAAATTGTTAAACAATTTATGTATAAAAGTTAAAGATTCTTCATAGGACATATTTTTAGCTCGGCTGCTAATTTGGCGTTTGTATCGTGTTGATCTTTTACGTAAGACAATCCTCCATCTTTTTTTACTTTTTCCATGTGGATTTTTTCTGAGTCACCAGCTACTAATATTGGTTTTTCTGGATCTGCCTAAAAAATTATACTAGTTTACAATACAATACACGATGTTTGCAGTCTTTTGTCAATAAATATAGGGGACGATTCTACATCGCAAAACATGAAAAACCAACAAATTAACATGTCCGGAAATAAGCACAAATAAAATTTTAATACTTTTAATACATTTAAAATTAAGCAAAAAGTATTCTTCACCGTGTTCTTTACCGAAATACCTAAACTTAATATAAAATGAGTAATAGCCTTTTAAAAAGTAACATTTTTGGGGGCTCGAAATGTTACTTCCTCTTAATTGTATTTTATTTTGATAACGCTTGCTCCTACAGTATTACACTACATCACCTTTTTTTATGTATTTTTACTCAAGGAATGTCTATTTTTTATAAAAAATCCAAAAAATACACTTAAAAAGGTTAGGAGCGAAAATATGTTAAGTCTTACACATTTTGTCCATCTAGACACGCCTTTGGATAGTTTGAAAAATAAATTAACATAAATTATTAATATTAGTATACATGCAAAACGTCGTCGCTCACAGGGTACCAGAGTTATTAATTTAAAATTCTATTTTTAGTGCAATTTTCCGGACCTATATTCCTATGCTGGTTTTTCATGTTTGGTGATGTAGAATTATTCCCTTTATTTAATGCCAAAAGACTGCAAACACCGTGTATAGATTTAATTGCATTTGTTGGGTTTATATTCAAAGAAAAAAATGTTAATTTTGGATTTTCATATGATGAATTCAAATATGAAAAAAAAAGTCTAAAAAATAGATAATGAAGATAGGTAACTCTCTAAATAGTATAAATAAATAAATTATACGCATATTCAAACATACTCCCCTCAAATAGAGAGATTTTAAAACAAGCCGTGAAGATATGTAACTATAGACCCATTATGATAATAGTTAACTTTTGCAAAGTCTATCAAATTATATTACACAAAAATATTTACACGCATGTTAAAAATTTAATTAATCCGCAACAACATGGCTTTATGTAGGGCGAATCTACAGTCAGTAATCTATCTTGCATATGCCAGTTCATATCTCAATCAATTGATAATCTACTACAAACCGATGTCATATATACGGACTTTTCCAATGCATTTGAGAGACTCTTCACAGAATACTCAAACAAATATTGGATAAAATGGGATTTTCGCTTCCTCTATTATTTTTAATGATCTCCTATTTATTGGACAGAAGGCAATATGTTGAGTATAATGGGATCAAGTCTGTCATTTACTTAACTTTGTCGGGAGTCCGCAGGGCTCAAATATGGGCCCACTACTTTTTATTATTTTTATTAATAATTTAATTACTATATTAATTGAAGTATATGGACTTATTTTTGCTGAAGATATAAAGCTTTACAAAATTATTAGAAGTATTGCTGACTGTCTCGTTCTCCAACGTACCATAGACCTTATCGTCCAGTGGTGTGAGGAACACAAACTTCTACTAAATGCAGAAAAATGTCACGTTGTAACTTATTCTACCAAAAGTAATCTAATCATATTTAACTGTATTAATAAACACATGTTGCGTGGGGATCCAAATGTACCAGCACGTTGTGATGTGGTAGTATGACAACATATTGTATATAATACACACACTAGTATTTAATATCACAAGTAGATTATTAAATACCAACGGTGGCGGTATAAATAACAAATACGTATTTACAAATAAAATTTATTATTAAAATTACAATGACATTTTTTGAGGGTAAAAACAAAGTTTTTCTATATTAAATCATTTACGAGTTATGTACTTTTTGGCACACATTTCCTTAAAAACGCTCTGGTTTAAATACATGTAGATAGATCTAAACCCCGGATATTTAGTATTGATTACGCAGGGTGCGCGAATGTTACTTTTTCAAAAAAAGTTTTTAAAGATTTTCTTCTTTTTAACCATCCCGTAATGGTTATTATTCATAGCGGTGTAACTTGACGACTATGTTAAAGAGTGGTATCCCAATATTATGACACAGGGGAATAACTATACTTAAAGGATATAATGGCGTATTATAAAAGAGTTATAACTATATAAATATCAAAGGTCAAACAACAAAAGACTATATTATGTATATTTTACAAAATATTTACACATGTAAGTGTTCTAAAACAAAATGTACCCATATTTTTAAACATAATTAATTAATATTATTGTTGAAAATAAACATATATAATTAAGATTTTCTCCATGTTTTCGGCTATTTATAATCGTCTTCTTTCATCAAAAGTATATTTATAATCTGAAAACCAACGTTTTATTTCTACGGAAGTTAGTGGAGCATATTTAAAGAATGTATGATTTTTTATAACTTCTTATTAATGCATATATTAGTATTTAGCTTTGGTTTAGAAAAGTCAACTTCTTTGCCATTAAGAAGGTCTACTATTGAACACATTGTGGAAAATTCGGACAACATAACATAACATGCGCAATCTTTAAACCAGAAGCATTTGTGGTTTGGTTTCATCTATGCTTAAAATATTTTTGTCGCGTACTAAAATTTTGGATTTTATATCTTCAAAAGCCTATGGTAAATAGTTTTTTTCTCTTTGTGGGCTTGATTAGCACTTTTACATCTTCCAATTTTCTATTGTTAATTTTTGACCACGGAATGTTACAACTGACTTTACTAAATCAAATTAAAGTTTTTTTGTATATCATTATTATGAGATTCTGGTAAGTTCTTTAAAACATTGCATTTCTAAGACCAACCTATATCTTTTTCGCACGTTGTACCTCACGATTAATTTGCAGCTCGGGAATATTTTGAATCCAAGGTTCTACGGTAGTGCGTCGAGGACGCGCACAAGCCATTTTAAAGATTTTAAAACTTATTTATAAAAAATTACAAATTTGTGTCATTATACTTAGTAAGTCGTCGTATCAGAACAACAAGATTTCAACTGACATTGTGAGATTGCAGTGTGTCAGTATATTTTGTAAGATAAATTTTAAACTCTTTTACTTATAAATTTAAAATTTTGTACAAGTAACGAAAATAATGCAATCCATATCTATAAAAAGTTTTAACTATTCAAGGTAAAGGATTTTAAATTTATCATAGAAAATATACCGACAGTTACTGCAATCTTACGATGTCAGTTGTAACCTTGTTGTTCTGATCCATGTCAGAATATTCATAAAAATTTAAAGTTTCGCGCGCCCCTCGTAATCAATAACAAATATCCGGCTACTGATAATGTCTGACTTACTGGTTCCATATTTCTAATACAGTTAATTAAGGTACTCAGTCGTTCTTCAAAACCATCAGCAAAACTATTGGGGTTAATTGCAATGAAGGAGTTTCCCAGATTAGCAGGTATATTTTCACCTACATTCTTGCCCCATTTTCTAACATAAGGTCCAAAACTGGAACCTAAAAATTAACCTTTATTTTATCTAGAGTTCATTTTAAGGAACATTAAAATGTGCCGTTTTCTGTCTGAAAAAGAGTGGAGACATAAAAAAATCTAGGGAAACGGCAAACCAGCAAACGTGTTTTTAACCTTTTTCGGATATTCCAAGCTTCTCTTCTAGTTATAAATGTGTCAAAATTTATTTTGAAGGTTATTTTTCATGATATATTTGTAGTGTTCGTAGAATAGATCTATTTCTTGTTACCTCCTAAAATGCCACATAGAATTTCAACTAACATCCCTAAACCAAAGCCTTTGTATCCAGAATTCATTTCGCTTCCACCAAGGGGCATCAATTTTGCGGCTTTATGAGCCTCTTTTGCATTAGTTTCAATTTTACCGTTGTCATTCAATGCCCAACCCTCAGGAATTTTGGCTTCTTTTCTTTTTGCCAACTCAATCTAAAATATAAGCAAAAATACTTATAGTTTTGTAAAATAAGACAAAGTAAGTCTGTCTCTCCTAGTTTTTTTCATTAGAACATATTTATTTCGCGATGTCACAGTTTCTATCTCACCTTGTCGAAAAAAATTAAAATATGATTGTTTTAATTCCTACATTTGGTTTATATGGTTTTATTTAAATATTTAATTTTTTCTCTATAATTTTTGACTTGCCTTTCCAAGAGCAACCGCTGTGGTAGCCATATCCAGCACAAAACTGTCTCCGTCACAAGCAGGTGCACCAAGAGATATGGGGTTTGTACCAAGAGCAGCCTAAAAGCCAAAATACTTACTAATTACTATTTTTTTAATATCGTTTATTAGGTACTAATAGATTTAACTTTGCTTTGATATTTGGAATATTTTTAATTTCATTATGATGAGTATCATTACTTTTTCATAAGTTTGTTGTTTTATTATTTGGACATTCACATACCTGCCTCGCTCTTGTGGGAGCCATCAGAGGTGACGTATTTGTAAAACTCATTCCTATCATTCCATCTTTAATAGCCTGTAAACTATACATTCCAGCAATCCCATAATGATTTGAACCTGTATCAAAAGAAATTTATACCTAGTTTTATTTGGAAAAATTGCGCTAAATATTACCATGGGCAACTACAAGTCCAATTCCTACGTCTTTAGCCTTTTTAATGGCCTCTGCCATACATATTTTTCCAATAACAGCACCAAGACCATTACGACCGTCCATTAAAGCTGTAGCAACTGTTTCTTTTTCTTTAACTGGCTTTGCACATGGATCACAATGTTTATGCTGAATGTCACGAATATACATCTCTATAAAGATTATGAAAAAAATATTGTTATGAATCTACTATAAATAAGATCTCTTAAAAAGTAATATTACTTAAACGATTCATTCCATGGCTATAGTGGCCTCTATGATCAGCTGTAACTAAAGTTTTGGCTACTATTTTGGCATGATCTTCTGGTGTTCCAACTGCTAGAAAGCAGTCAACCATAAATCTTTTAGCCTCGGCTATCTCCGTTATTACTGGCTTTGCTAAAATAGATATTTTTAAAAGCCAAGCACCTAGATTTTAATACAATTTTTAGTAAAGTAGAAGACCTAAAACTCTAAACTTTTAACTTACCACCACCATTTTTACAGTCTTTGGCGTCAGATGCTATTCCATGTTTTTTCTGCCTGACTCTCTGTACTTTTATTGACCTGATAATTTGTACACTAACATTTTGACAATTTCTGTATTTCACTATAGATTTAGAATTTTTCATAAACGACATAGTTATAATACTTATAATTATATTAACTATGATTAGTTATTGATTTATTATTACTGAAAAATATAGTAAATATATAGATTATCACATAATTTAGAAAATATTTTTATTGCTACTTTTTTAAGTCAGATTTTTCGTTTATAGAATATAGAATAAGGTTTTTCAACGTACCTATTAAAATTAACTAAAAAATATACTTCTTCATAATTATATTTTCCAAATGCATTCCTATTTTTGAACTAAAATTATCAATAAAAACATTATAAACCTGTCACCCAAAATGACTTTAATAAAATTATCTTGCTGTCATTTTAAAATGACACTTTATAGTTACTGTCTATTTTTTTCTACGAGCTAATTAAGTGCTTGGTTATACAGGGTGATCAGTAACTGGCATGCCAAAATTTAAGAGGTGATTCTACATCCCAGAATATCAAATAAGTTCCTATAAGGGTTGGTCCGGAAATGAGCCCTAAGGCCCTTTAAAATTGTAATAATAATAAGGTTTTTAATTAATAACTCTGGTACCCTTCAAGCTAGAGCGACGAGCTTTTGCATGTATACTTGTATTAATAAGGGCAATAAGTTTGTGTTAATTTATTTTTTTGTATTTATCCAAAGGCGTGCCTAGACCGACAAAATATGTGTGGCTTAACACATTTTTGCTTCAAACTTTTTTATGTGTAGTTTTTTTTTGGATATTTTTGTTAAAATATAGATTTCTTGAGTAAAAATTCATAAAAAATTTCATATAGTGTAACACTGTAGGAACAACCGTTTTCAAAAAAAAAATGCAATTAAAATGCAATTTTTTGCCACCAAAAACGTTAATTTTTAAAATGCTATTACTCCTTTAATATTAAAAGGTGTCTTGATAATAATACTTTTTTGCTCAGTTTTAAATGAAGAATCACTCTGCAGTATTAAAATGTTATTGATGCTCTTATTTGTTTTCCATTCAATATGTCATCTTCGAAGGGCCGTAGCTCCCTTAGGGCTCATTTCCGGGTGGTACGGAAAATCACCTCTTAAATTTTGGCATGGCAGTTACTGATCACCCTGTATATTATAATTCGTTGTCAATGATTGTTTACCTTGACAACCAATAAAATAAGTGAAGTCATTTAATAGAAATCAATTATTACAGATCGTTTAATCATTTACTTGTTTTAAAAAAGAATTGTTTTTAAAAGAATTGTTTATTGATGACGGTCTATACTGAAAAAAAATTAATTAATTTTTTCAAGACCTTAACTTTTTTCAATTTTTTTTTCAAAATAATTTTTAAACTTATTTTTTTGGAGTTACTAGCTTCAGATATATCTAATATACCGGGTGATCCAACTAAACCATTAACCTTGGATAAAATCGAAACTAATGACTTTTCGAAAAAACGCTGAGACAGGTCAATTTTTATTTTATTATAATTGACGTAATTTTTTTTAATCGGTTCAGTAGTTCTTGAGAAAATGCACAACAAAAATTTAAAACATGCATTAATTAATTTAAAAACATTCGTTTTTCGAAAACTTTTTTTTTTATTTTATGTGAACAAACGGGTATTATTATGTGTTTTTTTAATTATGTATTTTTTTTTTTTGAAATTAATTAATTAATGCATGTTTTAAATTTTTGTTATACATTTTCTCGAGAACTATTAAACAACCGATTTAAAAAATAAAACTTTGTTATAACCAGAATTAAAGTACATTTTCAATAATGTGTTACATATCCCATATTCTTATTTAAGATTTTCGAACTGGTGGCTTTTAAATGGTGGGAGTAGTTATGTCAATTATTTGTTTGGATGTTAAAATAAAAGTTGATCTTACTCAGCGTTTTTTCGCAAAATCATTAGTTTTGATTTTATCGAAGGTTAAAGTTGGATCACCCGGTATATTATCTATAGTAGAAAAATCTTATATGCACCACGTACGCGAACTTTAGTGTTCTCGGCTGATTTTTCGCGTCGACTCCAAAAAAACTACAGTCGTACACCAAAGACTTAGTTCACATACTAAGTGCAAAACATACCATGCATTTCTCTTTAAATTAACGAATAAAACTGTTTTACTTAAAATTACTTCTTTGATAATTGCCAAACCTATGAGGTAGGTAAGTCATCTTAAAGCAGGTTACCTGATCTATAATAACTCTCCAATTAGGGTATTTTATTGTACAGAAAGATATCGTTTTAAATGTGAGTTTTGTGTGATTTTTGGGCTAAATGAGAAAAATATGTTTTTGTTTAAAAAACTAGCAGAATAATTTTTATAAAGGCTATTAGAAATGCTATACATCTTAGAGAAACGTGAAAATTTTATAAGGCGGTTAAATACCACTATATAATGTCTATACAACCAAAAAGGGCCCTATTTTATAAAAAATTTCAGTAATTTAGAAGTCTATTTTAGTAAAGTAAACAACCATTCTAAAATAGTCAATGAGTATGTTATAATGTAGACAGTATCCCTTATGTAATCACTTTGTTTTCTACTGTTGAAATTCAGAATAGAATTATCACAAGAATATTTTATAATGCAAATTTATGTGGTTTCATGACAAAAATAATTATTTTACCTAATTAGTAACTAAGTCGTTTAAGATCCATCATGAATTATGGTGTATCTGTGTATCATATTGAAAATATTAATTAAACCTTTCTGATACACACCGATGGGAATAAAATTTTCTTGCGCAGCCAACTTTTCTGACAAAACATGTATATATTTTTGACGAAAAACTAAAGCGCCGCAATTTGGCGTACATTAGTCAGGATTGTTTGGACTTTATATATCAAATATATGCCAAAATAAAGTTTAAGTTGTTTTATTTAAGTGTTCCAAATTTGAAGTTGATAACTTAATTTGTTTAAAAGTTAAGAGGGGGAGGGTGACTTTTGGACCACAAACTATGACATTGTGTCTATGTCCCTCAAGAGGTTAAAATACAAAAAATGCAGTATACAAGTGGATTAACTGGTTTGTTTATACGGTGTCTACTATATTTCAAAACGTGAGAATATTTTAACGCGGTATTACCTAATAATTTTGTAACGCAAATCAAAATCCTTTTCAATGAAAATAATAACAATTATAATTATTAAAATTTAATAGAATTTTATATTTTTAAATATAAATATTAGATATATAGTAGTTTTGTATTTATATTAATTAAAAATATATTTTAGGTAAAATAAATTCATATCATAAAAAATATTTTCTGTGCATAAAATTAATTCGTGCCTAACTAATCAAATATAAATTAATAAATAAAATAAGAAAGGTTATCAGCAGTAGTAGGCGTTTATGAGTTTATGACTCATCAACGTTAAAACATAGAACACACAGAAACATAGGCTTACGGAATAATTTTGCCGAATTATGAGGGAAATTTTTATAAGGGTGACTAAATCGAAACATTTGACGACTAATTTGTTACACACAACAGTGCGGTCTAAAAGTCACCCCCCTTTTAACTTTTGAACGAGTTGAGATATCGACTTCAAATTTACAACTCTTAAATAAGACAACTTAAACTATCTTTTAGCATAGATTTCTCTATTCTCTATTTAAACTAAAATTTTTAAATTTTTTAAAAATATTTTTTAAAAATGTTTTTTCTAATGTTTTGATTTTTCAATTTTTTGTGCTAAAACATTCGATTTTTTAAGATTTTTTTTATAAATTTTTATTTATGTCAACTAAAATTAGTTTAAAAGTATAATTAACATTTTTTTATGATGAAATTAGGCATTTTTAAAAAATTATTTTTTTTTTAGAGGAATTTTGACATTAATACCTATTTTCAACCCCATTTTAAACCCAAAATTTTTTTTTTATTTAAAAATATGTAGTTAAATGGAGAATTTTATAAGCTTTAAAATGATGTATTACACGACCCCCCTTCCCATTTAAAAAAATGTGCCCCCATGCCCACATTTTAAGAGCTGAATCTATTAAATATATGCTAAAAAATGGTTTATGTTGTCTTATTTAAAAGTTCCAAATTTGAAGTCGATGTCTCAACTGGTTCAAAAGTTAAGAGGGGGGGGGGTGACTTTTGGACCGCTCTGTATGTATAACCAAGATAAAAAAAATAAAAATGTAAATATTTTAAACCTCGCGTCAACGCTAGAGTCGACGCGGCGCCTATGCGAGTACTGGAAATTCGCCGAGTACTGGTTATCAGTTGCTATACATACAGGATTATCAGTAACTGCTATGCCACAGTTTAAGAGGTGATTCTACATTCAAAAATATGAAAAAAAGTTTCTATAAGGGGTGGTCCGGAAATGAGCCCTAAGGGAGCTACGGCCCTTCGAAGATGACATATTGAATGGTGAACAAATAAGAGCACCAATAAAATTTTAATACTGCTGGGTAATTCTTGATTTAAAACAGAGAAAAAAAGTACTCCTCACCAAAACACCTACATTTAATATTAAAGAATTAATAACCTTCTAGTAAGTAACGTTTTTGGTGGCACAAAATGTTCTTCCTCTTAATTGTATTTTTTTTTAAAACGGTTGCTCCTACAGTGTTACGCTATATGACATTTTTTATGTATTTTTACTCAAGAATGTATATTTTTTACAAAAAATCCAAAAAAACTACACATAAAAAGGTTGGGGCAAAAATTTTGTACGTCTAGGCACGCCTCTTGATAAATTCAAAAAATAAATTAACATTAACTTGTTGCCCTTATTAATACTAGTATACATGCTCTAGCTTGAAGGGTACCAGAGTTATTATTTAAACACCTTATTTTTATTACAATTTTAAAGGGCTGTAGCTCCCTTAGGGCGTATTTCCGGACCAACCTTTATAGGAACTTTTTTTTATATTTTTGGATGTAGAATCACCTCTAAAATTTTGTCATGCCAGTTATTGATCATCCTGTATACATGTATAAATATAATTTAGAATAAAATGCGATACTATTCTTATACCTAGTTACTTAAGTATATTTTTATACAGTTCATGCCTAAAGTCCCTTTCCATTAAAAATAAATCCCCCCTGCCTTCATTGTGCCCCCAAAACATATCAAACATATTCCAAAAAATGATGTGGGTCATGTTATTAACGTATTACAAATTTCAAGTTGATATCTTAAGCCGGTTAAAAGTTATAGGGGGCGGACGTTTGACACGCACTGTATAAGTATTCAAGGCCGGCGGAAGGACTGGCAAACACTTATTTTTCGAATATTATTTTTTAGGTATACCTAAAACGTCATATACGTACGTACGTCATTCCATGCCAAATAAGACCCTAAAAGGGACTTCTTCTACAGATTTAAAGAAAAATATATTTTAAAGCCATTTTGTTGTGTTTTAATATGTTTTAAAGATATGTAAAATTTAGTGATTTTGGTGATGGTCACCAAAGTCGCCAATGTTTGGTGACGATTATCTCAGAATACGTCATCTTTGATTTTTTTAATAAAGATATAATAATCTTTAATAATAATCTGTAGATCTTTCTCTAACCATGTGCCAAAATTCATAATGGGACGACCATGGGATTGCTTTAGGCAAAATATTAAAGATATAAATTTCAGTCAAAATTTCATTTCCCAACCACTTTTTAACGCAGAGTTTAATATTAATAATACTACCCTGTATTTTTGAAATATAAATGCTGATATATTTAATAACTATTTTATATTTATCTGCAACATTTTTTACTACGTCTGGTATACATATATACTAGCAGTGCACCCGTTATTCGCACGGGAATTTAGTTTTAGGAATTAATCAAACTAACATAAGTTTTTTTAATGCAGTAATAAGATACTTACATAATATGTTTTGGAAAACCTCAAATTGAGTTTATATGTACTAGCTGTGGTACCCAATCTTCGCATGGGAAATCTAATTTAAATTTTATTTTCCTGTTCTGCGTTATTAAAAATTCCGTGCGAAAAACGGGTGTTTTGGCTAGCTATATTAAAAAAATTAATCAATTAACTTATAGTTCCGTTTGCAAAAAAGTTAATTTTAGTTTAAATTTGATTGAGGTAAAGTTAACATACAACTTACATCAAACTGTGATCATAATATTCCAAACCAATAAATAAAAAATAGAGTTGCTACTATATTTTTTTAAATTTACCAAAGACGAATATATGCCGGTCCCATTTTGAAATTTGGGTAACTGTCTTTAGTTTAACATATATTTAAAAAAAAATCGAAGATGGCGTATTTTGAGTAAAATGTCACAAAAAATTGGTTACTTTGGTGACTATCACCAAAATCACCAAACTTAAATGTACTTTATTATCAAAATAACTTCCAACTAACAAACTTTAAAATACACTTTGCCTGAAGTCTCTATATCTTACCGTTATAGAGATACCGCCGTTTAAAAATTATACGTTTTAGAAAAATTGGGCATTTTTGTCATCTTTAAAAGGCCATAACTCCAAAAATAAATTCCAAAAAAAATCTGAAAAAAAAAATCAGGTTCTTTTTGGACAAACATAGCGCACTTGAGCCAAAAATAGGGCAAATCAAAGAAGTCAAAGTTTTCCTTGGGTCCTATTTGACACAGAATCACCCTATGTAGATATGTATAATAAATTTTATTATTATAATAATATAATTTATTATAAAATATATAAACATAATAAAACAAAAAATAGAACATAGGAAATAATTATTTATTCACATAGCATTTAATGAAAAATAACATGAAAATAAATTTAAAATTAATGCGTTGCTATATGATTAACAATTCATGATTCAACATTATAATCAATTTAATTCCCATATAAGTAGAAACAGTATGTTACATAACGTGAACGAAAAGTGACTTTTTCGCATGAGCATCTTAAATACTTTTCAATAAGTTATATATACTATTTTTCCTACGACTCGAACGAATAAAAATTTTTTAAATAAATATTATTTTCGGTCATTAAAGATAAAAATAATAATCATTATTTAAAAGTATTAGATTGATATTTAAAAGTATTAGATTGATTAAAATTAAGTAACTATTAAAAAAACACTAGAACTTCACAAAAAAAACAATAAATACTTTAGCTGCAGTTTTGCTGAAATTTCCAAATTTCTATGCGTCAGCCTTAGTAAATCAATTTAAGTTTACCTTGATCTCTTTTCTATCCACCTTCACGGCTTGTAAATATACAGGGTGTTCCAGCTAAGAGGAATCAATCGTTTTTTGGCCTTATTATTAATGAAATCGAAAAAAAAAAAAATATGTCAGTCAAAATACAAGCAAAAATTGATATTTGTGCCTAAACAAAAGTTTTTCACTTGCTTTTATTTCTAAGATACAATTTTTTTAACTGTCGCTTTAAAATTTTAAAAACGATTATAATATTTAGCTAAATAGAATATTCTTTAATTTATTTACATTTGCTAAACAGATCATATTAATATTATAATATGTATTTTTTAATTAATTAGTTTTAAAAACTATGTATTTCATTAATAATAGTTATTTATGGTACTAGTGGGTAAAGTAAGATATTGCCTATGAGAAAATTAACCTGAGAGGCGTCAGCCAATATCGGTTTACCCATGAGTGCCATACAAAGTTTTATCCAATAAATAGCTTAGGAATTCATATTTTTATTAAAAATTTTAATGACATTTACAAGAAAATAATTTGACAAGTGACAGTTGAGTGGGTAAAATAAATAATTATCCACTCAATAAAGTAAAAGCCACGCGGGGGTTATTATTGAGTTTATCTATTTAAAATAAATCTGGTAATTATCTTATTATCTGTATGTATTGGATAAAATTATTTTATCAAGAATTCCATTTATTTATTTTGATTGCAGTTAAGGGTTTCGCGAATTAAATGTCAAAATTATAAATATCTGGATAAATGTCATATAAATTATCAAAATTGAATGAACGTTAACTTGGGATAAAATGCATTTAGGATTTAAACATTAAACAATTATAACGTAAGGCTAACGTAAAAGTATCATAAGGAGTAACAAAAGAGGCTTAAATGATATTTATTCAGATTATTTAGGTATTAAAAATACAGTAGTTCCATCTATGAAATGCTTTGAGTACTTGAAACCCTTAACCACAGTCGCTAATAAACAAATTTTTCTGATTTTAACAAAATAATAAATAAT
Source organism: Brachypterus glaber (assembly GCA_958510825.1). Lineage (NCBI taxonomy): Eukaryota > Metazoa > Arthropoda > Insecta > Coleoptera > Kateretidae > Brachypterus > Brachypterus glaber. Next base: position 25,805,481 of record OY294049.1, on the reverse strand, counting down.
GATTATTCCAAATTAAATTATTTATAATTTAAATACAAATTGTAAAAATATTTTTATCAATGTTGTTAATAATAAAAATATTTTTTCAATTTTAGTATTTAAATTAAAATTGCATATAAAACAGAAACTAATAGATTTTTTTTTTGTTTATGCACAGTTATAACTAGTTGAGTGTATATTGACTGGCATACAATTTATTTGATAGCTCTAATAATAACGCCAAAAAACTATTGATCTGCATTAGCTGGGACATCCTGTATGTATTATGTACAAAAAATTAAGCGTTTAAAAAAATATATTAATTTACTTAAATATATAATTAGTTGATAGTCTTTATCTAAGCATATTTTTAAATGATAATTGGGTCGTGGCATAAATAAAACAGGCCGTGAAGAAACGTATTGCTTCGCATTTAATACAATACTATTCACAATGGACAGTATATTGCGTTTTTTTCACATTTAGATTTCTCGGTCGGGGCGTTTAAATTTTGGTAAAATATGACCTTTAATTCTTCTTTTGATAGTTGGGTCAATTGATATACAGAGCGGTCCAAAAGTCACCCCCCCCTCTTAACTTTTGAACCAGTTGAGATATCGACTTCAAATTTGGAACTTTTAAATAAGACAACTTAAACTATCTTTTAGCATATATTTAATACTTTCATCTCTTAAAATGTGGGCAGGGTGGCATGGGGGCACATTTTTTTAAATGGAAAGGGGGGTCGTGTAATACATCATTTTAAAGCTTATAAAATTCTCCATTTAACTCCATATTTTTAAATTAAAAAAAAAAATGGGTTTAAAATGTGGTTGAAAATGGGTATTAATGTCAAAATTCCTCCAAAAAAAAAATAATTTTTTAAAAATTCCTAATTTCATCATAAAAAAAAATGTTAATTATACTTTTAAACTAATTTTGGTTGACATAAATAAAAATTTATAAAAAAAAACTTAAAAAATCGTGTTTTAGCACAAAAAATTGAAAAATCAAAACCTTAAAAAACATTTTTAAAAAATTTAAAAATGTTAGTTTAAATAGAGAATTTTATAAGCTTTAAAATGATGTATCACATGACCCCCCTTTCCATTTAAAAAAATGTCCCCCCATACCCCCCTGCCCACATTTTAAGAGCTGAAAATATCAAATATATGCTAAAAGGTAGTTTAAGTTGTCTTATTTAAGAGTTCTAAATTTGAAGTCGATATCTCAACTCGTTCAAAAGTTAAAGGGGGGGGTGACTTTTGGACCGCACTGTATATATATATATATATATATATATATATATATATATATATATATATATTAATTTGTGTAGGAAAGACTGGGGTTTATTGACACATTTATCCATACAGGTATAAAACTATTTAGAACAAGAAAACAAAGCAAGTGACCCTGTTTTTATCCTGATGCACTCAGAAAATTTACAAGCGCCTAATTGCAGCTCTCCGTGGCGAAGTTTGTTTTGGTTTTTTGTTGTTGGGTGTTTTTTTTTTTAATGAGGGGGCCTTGGTTTACGTTACCGTTTGTTTGGTGTCTGTTTGGTGTTTTTTGTATGTAAAAAAATGTTTTTTATTTAAAATAATATATTGAAAAACGGTCAGCGCATGCGCGTGCGCATACGCAGTTTATCAAAACGCGGCATAAACAGCTGCACATAAGCGCTTCTGAAAATTTCTTTGTATTTTTAATACTGAATGTTATTTGTTAATACATATTTTTTATTTATATCTCCACCATTAGTATTTAATACTTTAACTTGTGATATTGAATACTAAAATGTGTGTATTGTATACAATATGTTATCATACTAACATAGAGACCGGGCTGGTACATTTGGATCCCCACGCAACATGTGTTTATTAATACTGTAACATTTGGTAAATTATATCACACTTATAGTTTGGTATACTTTAACTTATAGTTGTTGTGTTATTGATCTAGTTTAAATTATGCTACAGTATTTAGTAAAATAATAATCGGTAAATAATACCACAATTTTGATTAGTAATAATACAGAGAAAAGTAAAAAAAGGATCGATTATTTTGTCAGTGTGTAATTGTGTGTGCTTGCAATCTTTATATTATTACTAATCAAAATTTTGATCTTATTTACCGATTGTTAATTTTTCTGAATACTGTAACATACTTTAAACTATATCAGTAATACAACTTAACAACAAGTCAAAGTATACCATACTCTAAGTGTGATATGCTAGTATTAATAAACACATGTTGCGTGGGGATTCAAATGTACCAGCACGTTGTGATGTGGTAGTATGAGAACATACTGTATATAATACACACATTGTAGTATTTAATATCACAAATAAAGTATTAAATACCAATGGTGGCGATATTAATTACAAATATTAATTGTTAATATTAAAATTAAAATGACATTTTATGAGTGCGTGCAAATTGCCTAACTTTATGGTGGTATAATATACTATACAGGGTTATTCACGGAAGTGGCCTATTAAACGTTTATGGAGAACCAATAACTTTGAAAGTCTGCTAATTTGCACTTTGGGGTTTTTGAATATGGGCAATCGATTAAAAATGTTTTCATGCTTGTGCCACTTACGGTTGTACCGGAAGTGGCACTCAACTTTAATTTTTTAAATGGAACACCCTATATATTTTTTAATTTTTAAAATTTGCATAAAATTTGCTTTATTTTAATGTATAACACGTTATGTCTATCTCCAGTAGTTTTTGAGTTATTCAAGTTTTTAGCGAAAAATAAGCAAATTCAAGCACCCCTAAAAACAATAATTTCTCCTTGATTTTTTAAATTGAAGAAAAGTTGTTTTGTATTTTGCTCAATGATGGTTAAGCGAATCATTCTAAGCTAAAATGGAATCCAAAATTTATACAGGGTGTCTGAAAAAGCAGGTCAAACTTAACAAAATTAAAATAGCCATAACTCTTTTTTTTTAAATGACACCCTACATTTTTTTTTATTTGTTTAAATAGAGAATTCAATTTTCTTTAAAATAAGTATAGGATACCCTATACATAACTTTAACCGTTTTCGAGCTATTTGCAAATTAATGTGAAAAAGAAGTATTTTGCAGTATTTCTGCAATTACGTAAATTTTTAAAATTGTATTGTGTTTTTATTTCTTTTAACCTAAATGTTATCGTTCTTATCGTGATAAATTAGTGTAAAATAATGGCAGAGGCTTATTCTTACCCTGTTATTTTGGATTTATTTGCTATTTTTGGTGAAAATGATAAAATAATTAGTAGAACCTGCAGAAACTTTAATACAAAATATCCTGATTTACCAAGAATGTCATGTAAAAAATTTAGAAGAATACACAAAATTTTTTCGCAATTTGGAAAAGAAAATGCAGTGAAATCTCTTACGAAACCAATCACAAACAACGAAAATAACGAAGTCAATGTTTTGGGTTACTTTTATGCATTTCCACATGCCTCAATTCCTGCAGCTAGTTACGACTTGGGAATTTCCTATTCAAGCATCCAAAGAATTTTAAAAAACCACAAGATGCACGATTACAAAAAGCAAAAAATACAGGCCTTAAAACCTAATGATTTTCAAAATAGAGTGGACTTTTGTGAAAATCTTTTGATAAATATTCAAGAAAAACCAAACTTTTTAAAAAGAATAATTTGGACGGACGAGGCTAAATTTTCTCAACAGGGTATTTTTAAGGTAAATATAATGATCTTTGAGGTAAATAAATAAAAATCGATTAATTTTTCTGGCCTATTTTATAAAATATAACAAATTTTAACAGAAATACGGCTGTTTCACAATAATTTGCAAATAGCTCAAAAACGGTTAAAGTTAGGTATAGGGTATCCTATACTTATTTTAAAGCAAATTGAATTCTCTATTTAACCAAATAAAAAAAAATGTAGGGTGCCATTTAAAAAAAATGAGTTATGGCTATATTAAATTTGTTAGATTTGACCTGCTTTTTCAGACACTCTGTATAATTTTTGGGTTCCATTTTAGCATAGGATAATTCGTTTAAGCATCATTGAGCAAAACACAAAACATCTTTTCTCCAATTGAAAAAATCAAGGAGAAATTATTGTTTTTAGGGGTGCTTGAATTTACTTATTTTTCGCTAAAAACTTGAATAACACAAAAACTACTGAAGATAGACATGAAGTATTATACATCAAAATAAAGCAAATTTAATGCAAATTTTAAAAATTAAAAAATATATGAGGTGTTCCATTTAAAAACTCAAAGTTAAGTGCCACTTCCGGTACAACAGGAAGTGGCACAAGCATGAAAATATTTTTAATCGATAGGCCATATTCAAAAACCCCAAAGTGCAAATTAGCAGACTTTTAAAGTTATTGGTTCTCCATAAACGTTTAATAGGCCACTTCCGTGAATAACCCTGTATAATGTGGATTTTGTTTTAGTCATAAACTTTTTCTGCCGACCCTAAAAAAATCTGACATTACGCCCCTGTTCTAGCTAGAAATACGCAGTGCTTAAACAGTTTTATACGATGGTTTTAAAATTACCAAAATCTTCTATAATTTCCCTACATCAAAAAAAAAATTGTAAAGAAATGTTTAAAAATATGTTTTTTATTAAATTCTGAGCAAACTTAAAAAATATCCGTCCGTCTGTCTGTCTGTCTGTCCGGCTGTCCATTCTTCCGTTCGTCCTGCAAAAATATGCATTACTTATTTAAAGTCTGGCCCCTTAAAGGTAAAATTATTAATTACAATTAAAATTAACAACTTTGTTTTAGTTGCATATGTAATCCAATTATTGAGAAGTTTTTATCATAAAACTTTTATCAGATTTTTTGACAAACCCTTGTAAGTTTTATTTACCAGTTTCCCAAAGGGATAAATAATAACCATGGCCGGTCAAGTATTGATTATCGAAGTCCTTAAAGTCTTACACAATGTTAGTTTAGGTAAAAATATGTGCACTATAAACCTGTGTTTAGTATACCTTTAGGTAAAGGCCTGATGTGTATATAAAAATGGCAGTAAAAATGAATAAAATTTAACCATATACAGGGTGGTTCATTTATATTATTATTTACATTTTACAGTTCTAAACATTTTAACCCTTTCGTGGGCAAAAGGCTTTGTCGCATGTTCACTTATGTCATTTTAATGACATTTTTAATATTATTTGTAATAATTTTTATTCAATACATACAAGTTTCAATATTAGGTGTTGGTTAATTTGGAGCAAGACAGTGCTAATTAGCTGGGAATTATACTTCCCACGGCCCACGAAAGGGATAATAACTAGCAGTTAACTGCTAGATATATCGAAAAAAGTTTTAAATCAAAGTTTTAGGAGCTTAAAGGAAGCACAAAACGGTGTAGGTATATTTCATAGACAAAGAACATAGATGAGCTGTCATCTCAAGGTCATATAAAATTTACGATCCGCCATTTCGATTATAACTCAACCGGGAAATTTAAATTAATGGCTAAAATGTACATAAATGACATAACCTCACTTAAAAAAAATATATCATCTACTGTAGAGATAAATTATGCTCATAAAAAAGTTACAAAGGAATTCGTGCAGTGCAATGAAGATCATAATTTTTCATTTATAATACTGTGTAGGACTGTCCTACTAGGACATACACTGCAGTGTGTAGTCAAGTCATGTCATTTATTTATACTCGTACATCATGTAAGCATGAAACAACCTAAAACATTTTAACTAAAAACTGTTAAACTAAGCCAGAATTTAGAAACCAGGTACATTGCACGCTTTTAAAATATCTGCTATGGTAGATTTTTCAATTTTTTTTTTCAATCTTTTTTCTCTTGATATGTTATTTGACATTATTACTACCTTTACTATGTACTATTAAACAACTACCTCTTAAATTCATGAACACTGTACAATGTATTTTATTTACTTTATTAAAAAACAATCTAATATTAACATGCAATTTTACAAAAGTAACTTTATTGTCGAAGCCTAGTTTTTAGTAGATCTTTGATCGATGAGAGAAAAAGTGTCATTTAACAAGAGATCTAAAGATAGTCTTGTGAGTGGACTAATCATAAAACTAGAAACATATACCTAATAAGATTTAAGGCATATCCAGAAGCTTGCATAAGAACATAAAATATAAGAATGCGATGCCGTGATTGGCTTACAAGATACATGGCGGCCCATCAAGCCAATCACGACATCGCATTTTTATGTTTATGTTCTTATGCGAGCTTGTGAATAGGCACCTAACTAGAAAACAACATTTTTTTTTAAGAAAAAATAATTTACATAAAAGTTATAAATTTTTATAAAAAAATATGTTTGAAAATTGTGAAGCTTTTATAATATTTAAAAGTATGGACAATATTACAGGGGGGCCCGCCCCCCTTCCTATGAGTCCATGGGAAATAGGTGAGCGAATTTGGCGAAATCTAAAAGTACAAAAATGTTTCTCCTTACTCAAAAATTTAGCATCTGCAAGAATTTTATTGGCTATTATAGTAAGTTAATATAATATTAAAATTGCCATTAACAAGTACGTTTTACAATAATAATTAATTTACATTAATTAAGGAAATTGCCTACGTTCATTTAGAAATTTTTAATTTGTAAAAGTATCAAGGAAATATTGCAAATTATTATTTATCTACTTATAATATTCCCGGTTTCACTTTTTGAAGGTAACTATTTTTGACCAAAAGTGCCAAACCACTTTGTATTGTTTTAAATTTTAAAAATATGTTTTACTAAGGTTTTGAGGCTTGCTAATTTGGAATCAGAAGTCAAAAATTAAAATTTTAGTTTATTATTCCATCAATCTATTTTCTAATCATCGTACAGAGTGATATTGGTAGACTGACAGTTTCGGGCTGCTGGCCCTCTTCAGTACCAAGAGTCAACTCTGCACGCTGATTAAGAAAACGTTTTTAGACTTTACTCGCAAAAGGAATATAGCCATTAGATTGATGTAGACTTGTGCGCCATCTATTTGACTCTTGGTACTGAAGAGGGCCAGCAGCCCGAAACTGTCAGTCTACCAATATCACTCTGTACGATGATTAGAAAATAGATTGATGGAATAATAAATTAATATTTTTATAATTTTGTTTAAAATTAAAAATTTCTGTCCTTACTAATTTTACGTCTAACCACCCGTTAGTGGTACTATGTGCTTGAGACACACAAGTCTTCAACTTGCTACCATTCAAAGTCTCCAGATTAGGAGAGGTATGAGTAGTTGTCTACATCTAGAAATAGATGGCGCACAAGTCTACATCAATCTAATGGCTATATTCCTTTTGCGAGTAAAGTCTAAAAACGTTTTCTTAATCAGCGTGCAGAGTTGACTCTTGGTACTAAAGAGGGCCAGCAGCCCGAAACTGTTAGTCTACCAATATCACTCTGTACGATGATTAGAAAATAGATTGATGGAATAATAAATTAATATTTTTATAATTTTGTTTAAAATTAAAAATTTCTGTCCTTAAAATTTTAGTATTGGTTCAACCAAATTTTATTTGAATTTAAACTATAGTGTGCGTTTTTAATGGCACGTGAGATCATTTTAAAGCTCGTTAAAATCCATTTTTTTTTAAACTGTGATTTACTTGGAGCTGTTTTGGAATGTTCATTTATTATTATTACTAATATTATTATTGAATAGAGCTTTTTATGAGCTTTAAAATAATGAATCAGAAGACCCCCTTTTCATTTTAAAAAATCCTCTATTGCCCCTAAAAATATCCATATACCAATGAATGACTTTGGTTATGTTATTTTGGTGCTCCAAGTTTCAAGTTCAAAAGATTGTTATTATTATTAAATACCTTCATATTTGTCATCTATTTATTATTATTATTTTTTTTTATTTTCCTTAAAAAGGTATGATCCTTAAATGTTTAATGATACACGCGACATTTGAGATAAAAAAGAATGTAAATTCTTAAAAAAAAACAAATACGTGAAAATTTTTCCATATACATATTATGCTCGAGTTTAATCTGGATTTTCTTAGAAATATCTTGCTGATAATAAAATTCCTGCTTATAAGAGAGTTTCTTGTTCAAACAGTACAATACAACGTAGATTTATATATTTTTTGCACGATCAGGCAATTTGACACGTTTACTAGCTTAAATTATAACAGTAGTAGGTTATGTTTACAAATTGCTGATCGGTAAGTAAATTACTTTTCCAACACTGAAATAGGTTTCCGTCGAGGTGCAATACTATTTTTCCTACGACCTAACACCTAAACCTCCAAAAAAAAGAAAAAATTCTCTTAAAATTAATTTGTCAATTTGAGGTTATGTTTGACGTTTACTTATTTTCTGACAGCAGATATGTAAAATCAGCTGTTACTTTCCGATCGTTATCATATGCAACGGGTGGAAAATAGGCACTAACTACTAATTAAGTGGTAGAAAAAATAGTATACGAACCTCGAGGAAAACCTATTTCAGTGCACTTCGAGTGCTTTTTTTTACTCGGCTCCGCATTGTAAAAAATAAGCACTCTCGTGCACTGAAAACTAGGTTCTTGGTGCGTAATATACTAATTTCCTACAATCCCCTATGAAAATGACATTTAGCACACTCTTTTGTTCTTTAGAAAACGTCTTATATCACACTAGTTTGATATTTTTCCATCACCCTGTGATATACATATATAAAGATTTGCCTAATTTAATTTAGATATTTAAGTTGTAGATTCTACGAATTTTATTTACCTCGTTTTATATGCCATTTTCCACCTTTCATCACAGCCATTTATGATATAGTTTATGTTTTTTTAATTCAAATATTTTTCTTTTTCATGTCAAAAATAAAAACTATAGTTATAGCCTTACTATTTTAACCAAGGTCAATATAAATTGGGATGTTTTATTAATGTCTAGATTTTATAAAAATTACTTAATTTTTAATTTAGTTACCCAACATATTATAAAAAACATCAATAATTCCTCATGAAATGTAAAACATTGTAGAATTTTACACTCTTATATAGTAACATATCCACAGAATTCAAATTTAATTAGTAAACTGTCAAATTTTCCTTGATTTAAAAGATGCTTGCGGTTAGGCAACCCATTAAACAGTGTTGGGCTTTCATAATAATAGGTTGTATTAAATATAAAACCAAGAAAACTAAAGGCAAATAAAAAAACATATTTCCTCTTGACATACATACAAATATAAATTTGTATGCTATTTTGTGTTTTGCTTTTCTCAAAAATTCTCGGAATAAGTAATAAAAATTAGAAAATATTAAATTAAGAAACTTTATATTTTTTCGGGATCGTAGAAAAAATAGTGTACATAACTCGTTGTAAGGTGTATTTCTTACACTCGTGGGGTTTCCTCACTCACCTGACGGCTCGTTCGTAAACATTCGCGTGAAATATATCACTTTCCACACTAGTTATGTAAAATACTATTTCACTACTAGATTTACAAATTGCTATTATTTACCTCAGTTTAAATTTTAAAACCATTTTTCTCTACCTATTAATAGTCTTTTGTGATTATTATGAACTACTAGTTCATAAAGTTAAAGCCTCTCATGATAATAGAGAGTTTAATACTTGAACTTAAACTTTAAGTGCTGAATGCGTAAGAGTATATTACATACCGAGGTGGAAACAATTTCGTTTCCTGAGGGAGCAAAGCTAGGAGCGTAGCTCCAAGGTTTGCTAATTCCCGAAGGACAAATAAAATGTTGAACCGAGGTTTGTATACTATTTTATTCCAACCATACCTGTTTTAGTTACAATCATTTTCCTTCTTCCCCAAACACTGTTTGAATTTAGACGCCATATTGAAAAGTTTATTTGCAGTGAAGTTTGTTACAAATGTTGCTTTTTGGATATAGAATAATAAATAGAAATCAATAAATTAAACTTTGATTTTTGTTAATTAACAACTTTAAAACATTTATTTTCATTCAATATAAATTAAGTAATACATTTAAATGTTTTTATCTAAAAACTAGTAGAAATGCCTACGTTACTTCGTTATTTTAGTGATAGAGGGCAACATACGTTTTCGTTTTTGAGTGCGTTTATTTTGTTTTGTGACATCAGACTTTTAATGAGACATGATTAAGTTAATAAATAAACTATTTATTTATAGTTTTCCGTGTAAAATACGAATAAAAATAGAAAATTTAAATTTATACACTAGCTAAAGCTTAATGACAATTTCGATTATAGTAGGGATACACCAAAGAAATACGACAAATGATTGGCCACCAAGGTAAATAATATACTTGAATTTATCTTACTTTACTTACTAACTATTTTTGGTTATTTGTTTTATGAAGTTAGGTACCTTATACTGTAATGTAAATAGTAGTATAATAATAACCTATAAAGTTGGAAGTAGTCACTGTTTATTTTTCATAAATGCCAAAAAATATAACTTAAATTTATATGTGATGTTATTTTATAAAAATAAATCATGAATAAATGAACAAATAAAAAAATAAATGCATTTAAAACTATTTTGTCATAAAATTTAAGTCGATAAATTCAAGTTTTTGACAAGTGACATACGTGAAGTTAGCTACAAGTGCCTTCCCGACAAAGAGAGGGAAATAAGGTGTTTCTAACTTTTTGGAAAGTTGCAGTTAATAATAATTCATTTCCAACTTTTATGTATATATGTAATTATCCAATTACTAAATGGTTGTGAATAAAAGCGTTTGCATTTACGTTTACGGTTATTCATTTTAGAGTTTAAGTGCTACTTATTTACTTTTAGTGAATAAATTAATTTATTTATTGTTTTCAAAAATGGCGATTTCAAGGGCTACTTGTTTTTTCGCGGTTAATTAGGATTCAGAAACATTTAATTTCGTTAATGATAAGAAATGTTTAAATTAACTTGCTAGTAGTGAAAAAAATAATATACCGGGTGTCACAGATCCAATGTACACCCTTAACTTCTGTATTTGTAAAGATAAAATTTCGAAATTTGGTACCTATAATGTACTTAGGGAACCTCAACTTTTGAAGTATAAAACGACATTTTGCTACTTCCGGGTTTACTGGACGTGCTGCTAACTTTCACAATTTAAGTGCTACATTTAAATGCCTTACATTTTTGAAATCTGCACACTTTTCTGAAAACATAAGTGACATTTCAAATGTCAAATTTTATTTAAATTTTGCTTCTTTTTTTGGACTCCAATGGACACCTGAAATGCTAAAATATAATAACTTACTCTTAACTTGTATAATTCTTTAAATTAGGAGGTGTCAGAGATTCTTGAATTTTGTATCCATGTACAGTGTACGTTGTGTACATTGTACACCCATGGTACCATTGTAAAATTTAAGAGTGCATAAACGTGGAATCGATCCATGCGCTAACTTTTTATACAAGGGGAATAATGACCCTTTCTTTTTCGTTTTGACTACAATTTTTATTTTTAATTAACCCTAGGATGCATACCTCGGGCCTCCGAGGCCCGGCAGGTTAAATAATTAGCTGTATCTTACAGAAAAATAAATTTATAAGAAAATCCTTTTAGGAATGCCTCAATTCAAGTATTTGGAATAAGATTTTTGCAAAATTGTTATTTTAATTTTATACCATGTGGTATAAAAAGTACTCTTCCATCGATACCCCATATACGTAAATATGTATTTTTAATTATAAAAAAAAATAAAAACGCTGGTAAATCATTTTAAGTTAGATTTATAGAAAATAAAAACCAATTGAACGTAACATATTTTATCTTGTTGTTCTGCATTTATATATGTTATTTACACAGGCCGAAATTTTGTAAAGTTCACAGTTACGCTGATGACACGCAATATTATGCTTCTTTTAGTCCAGAAGATTCTGATAAAGCTATTAGAATGATTAATGATGATTTAACCGCTTTAGTTCAAGCTTCAAAAGACCATGATCTTTCCATAAATCCAAGAAAATCTTTGCTCATGATTTTTGGAAAAAATAAAGATTATGAAATGTATTCCAGAAACTTTATAATAAAAGTTGATGATGTTATCCTAGAACCCGTAAAAGAAGCAAGAAACCTTGGTCTAATATTTGATGTAGATTTAAGATTTAAAAATCACATAAAAAAATGTGTTAGGCTGGCATTTTGTAACCTCAAAAAAATATATGTACATAAGGATTACCTGAACCAAAAAATTAAACAAACATTATGCGATTCTCTCGTTCTCTCTCATTTTTCTTACTGTGACTCCATTTATGGCCCTTGCTTGGACTTAGCTACCAAAAAAATTATACAACGTATTCAAAATTCGTGCACTAGATTTATTTGTGGAATTCCTAGACGTGAGCACACTAGTCAATATATAAAAAACCTTGGTTGGCTCAACATGGCTAATAGGCGATTACTGCACTCTTCGGTTCTCTTTCACAAGGTTATCACATCTAAAATTCCCTCATACTTGTGCAACAAAATAACATTTAGAACGGATGTACATAATATTAATATTAGAAGAAAAGATCTTATAACTTGTCCTGCTCACAAATCTGCTTTATTTAAACGTTCATTTTCTTATACAGTATACAGTATTTATAATAGCTTGCCAGAGGATCTTAAAAGCTTAAGCTTAAATAATTTTAAAGCTCGGTTAAAGAGATTAATTTTTAGTGGTATTTTTGTTTATTGATATTTCTGTTTATTAATATTTTTAATTTTTTGTTATTGTTATTTAGTAACTTAATATAGTTTAGGGTTAAGTGGAAGAGCAGCTTGCTGAACTTCGCCCTTTGTCAATGCAATATTAATTCTTTTATTTATGTTCATATTTCCATGTTTGACAATAAAGTCCATTATTATTATTATTATTATTATTATTATTATTATTATTATTATTATTATTATTATTATTATTATCTACTATACTTGTAAAAGACAAACTAAACGTTGGACAATGGCGTTCTTCCTAAATAAGATTGATGTAGCAGCTTCAAATGCATTTATTGCTTTTTCAATGGACATCCAAATTTGTACAATCCAAAACTAACCCATAGACGAAGACTCTTTTAAAGGATTTAGCAAAACAGTTTACAATACCTCATTATGAGTCATATGGTAAAGACATCTAAAAATCCATGTTTTTCACGGTACGTTTTTGATAGCATGGGTAAGTTCATAGAAATTCCTAAACCATTTGACGAAGCGCCAAGACCGTCCAATAGGAAAATATACTATTTGTGCCCCTCAAAATTGGACAGAACAAGTAAAATGACTTGTCAAAATGTAAAAATAATATTTGCAATGAATACTTTACCAAAAATTGTAATAATTGCTTCTCTAAGGACTAAATTCTTTTCATTTATTTTTTTAGTGATTATTTTATGATATTTATTAGGATATTTTTAAGGGTTTTATTTAATTTTCGTTTTAGTTTTTATTTTATAAAGAAATAAAAATATATTATACTTTAATTTTATATGATACTTATTAAACCGTTAATTTTTATATTCGGGCCTCCCAGGCATGTAAATGTGTATATTTTTTAGGGTATGCACTTAGGGTTAACAATTAAAATTGGTAATTATTCGACTTATATGAAAAGTTAGCGCATGGATCGATTCCATTTTTCTTGCACTTTTAAATGGTACGATGGGTCTACATGGGTACCAAATTCAAGAATCGCTTAAAACATCCCAATTTAAATATTCATACAAGTTAAGATAAAATTATTATTCTTTAGCATTTATGGTGTCCATTAGAGTCCATTATAGATGTCATGGCCCACCAAGTTAAACAAATTATTATTATTAATTAATTAATTATTAAATAAAATTAAAATAAAATTTGACATTTGAAATGTCACATGCATATGCAGATTCCAAAAGTATAAGGCATTTGGATGTCCCACTTAAAATGTGGAAGTTGGTAGCACTTCCAGTAAAACCGGAAGTAGCAAAATATGGTTTTATATGTCAAAAGTTGAAGTACCTTAAGTACATTATAGGTACCAAATTTTAAAAATTTATCTTTAAAAATACAGAAGTTAAGGGGGCTGTACACTGGATCTGTGAAACCCGGTATATAAACCATGATAGAAAATACTTATAGCCTCGCGCTCTTATATCCTTCGATGCTGCGCATCTCGGGATATAATACGCTCGGATATAAAAAGTGTCTTCTCTACCTTGGTATATAATTACTATTATAGGATCAGCAACGATGTATCCCTTCTGTAAGGGCTTTTAAAAATAGCCAACACTGAAACACATTGAGCGAGTCAGTTAGTTCGCGCTCGTCACTTGGATTCTAATTACCGCATTTCAAACCTATACTATATTATGTAGTATAAATATATAGAACGTCTTTTTTTAATGAATGAACTGTACTTTATTCGCTTTGTTGAACCCAAACATATCCACATTAATGTGTATAACATAGAGTGAAGTAAACAGTACTTTTTTACCTAGGAGTAGTTATTTTACGTTTATGATTAAACCAAAAAACACCGACGAGGAGATCTATTCTATTTTCAAACGTAAGTTAATTTTAGATTAGTAGTCTACATTATTTAAGACATTAATTTTAGATTATAATATGCAGATTTTTTATAAAACTCTTTTGAATTTTTTATATAGTAATGGACATAAGAAAACATACAGAGGAAGTTTTTGTAATTACCTAGTTATAACCTATTAAAATTTAATTGTAATGAATAGTCCAATACGGTAAACTATGTAATAGTCCAGTCAAATAACAAAGAATTCCTGTACGATATGGCAATAAATGTAAACGGGCTGATATTTTAAAGGGTAGTAGTGGATGGTAAGAGAACACTCCTGTTAGTTTTTTCACCGGGTGATTTGCGTAAGGGGTGTCCGCTACCTTGAATTTTAGGGGAAAGTGAGGTTATCTCGCTAAATATGCATCTTACGATAAAACTGCATATTACCCATTTGGTCAAGGAGAAAATTTCCAACAATTCTTGTTAGGATAATTTTTTTAATATATTAATAACAATCGAGTTATAAACACTCAAAATGGCTATTTTGGGGGTTAAATTGATTTTTTCGATTTTTCAGCTAAATTATTCATCGGAAAATAAAAAAGGTTATGAGCAAATTTATACCTCTTAAAATTCTCTATAAGTTTTAAGAGTATATAATATATACTAAATATTATAAATTTTGAAATACTGTGGAACGGTTACAGTGAGCGCTGAAAGTTGAGTCTGTAACCACACAAAAATACCTATGAAAATTCAAAATATATAAAACTTATAGAGAATTTTAAGAGCTACAAGTTTGCTTATAACCCCTTTTTATCCTTCTATGAATAATTTGGCTGATTATTAAAAAAAACCATTACACCTCCAACATAGCTATTTTTGAATATAACTCGATTGTTATTATTATAACAAAAAATAATCCTTACAAAAATTGTTAAGAAATTGTTAGAAATTAGCTTCTTAATTGGTAATATGCATTTTTATCGTAAGATGCATATTTAGCGAGATAACCGCACACACCCCTAAAATTCAAGATAGCGGACACCCCTTAGGCAAATCACCCAGTGAAAAACTAAAAGGAGTGTTCTGTTACCATCTCAGGGCCGTAACCAGGAAAAATATAGGAGGGGCTCAGCCCCCAGAGTGGTACGGTATAAGCGCCTTCGCCATCTTTTAAAATTTGCTATATTTTAATGTTTTTTTAATTTTAAAGAGACAGTTTTTAAGTCCAATTCCTTGGTTTATTTTTTTCCAAATGTTTTAAATTATGTATATTATTTTTTTAGTGCCACAAGCGATTTTTTTTCTAAAATGAATTGGTTTTTGCTAAAAGGGCGTAAGTCATTAAAGTAAAAGTTTTGGGAAATTAAAAAAAACTTCCTGTTTTATTTGTTGTTAAAAAAAAAACAAAAACACTTTTTGTTGAAAGTAAACCTAGTGTTTAATATATAGTAAAATTTTCACATAAGTTGGAAGAGCCGTTTTCATGTAATTAAATCCCTAAATTAGTAAAAAAGTCCTTTCAACAAAAATCAATGTGTCTATCCTCTACGATAATAAAACTGCATCTAACTCAATTTTGAATAAATTGACTTACGCCCTTTTAGCAAAAACTGATTCAATTAAGGTTTAGCATTTTTCAGATATTTAAGAATACAAATTAGACTAGGCAACAAATCGCAACCTTTTTTTTTGCCCCGATCGCAAAGTAAATTTTACTTACTAATTTCAGGAAGTCCAGGAAATAATTATTTTTTTCAAAATCTTAAAAAAAAAGTAGGATTTTGAAAATTTTAGGATATATTAAAAAAAATAAAAAGCTGAATGAAAGTGCAGGTTTACTTAATTGCAAAATTTGTGGCAAAACTATCAAATTTGTATAAAAATTTTAAGTACCTGTAAATGAGTTTTTTTCTTAGTTTTTGATGTACATTTGCATAGCATAATTAAAATGTTGAAAACTAAAATTACAATTATGCTAGGCGAATGTACATCAAAAACTAAGAAAAAAACCTCATTTACAGGTACTTCCAAAAATCAAACCTAAGGGAGCTATGGTCTCATAAAAATACACGAAGAGCCATATGACCAATTTTTCTACCGAAGACTTGAAACGTGAAATTGCACCTTCAAATGAATTTTTGTCGAAAACGGGTAATCCTACAGTACACAACAGGAGTACCTTTTTTATGTATTTTTACCTGAGGAATCATGTTCCAATAATAGAATTACAAAAAGTTTTGGGTAAAAAACTGATAAGACCTCCCTGTTTCGCACGTCCCTGGTTAAAATAAATACATGAAAATAAGATACGAAGATGGGCCTTGTTAAGGTTAGTTTACATACAAACCTCGTTGCTCTATCTATATCAGAGTTATTAATTAAAAACATTACTTTTATTAAAATTTTAAAGGGTCGTAACTCCCTTAGGGTTCGTTTCTGGACCTATGTTCCTATAATGGTTTATCATGTAGAATCATCTCCTTTCATATGTAACATAAGACTTAAAACCTTAAATTTTTATTTTTTTTCGGAATTTTTAAAAGTGACCTTGGAAACGCCATTATTTTTTTTTTCAATAACAATAAATAAGTATTTTAAAATATCAAACTGGCAGCTTTGTCGCTATAACGTTGAACTGGGTCAAATTTTTACACCTTTCATACCTGGGTGACTCTATAGGAACCGCCGGCTGAACTAACGAGTCCCCATTTCATGTACGGCAGAACAAAATACCGTAAGTCTGCTAGCTACTGGCTCTTAGACTATCACGAAAACTATTGAATTTTGGGAGCTTTGCGCCAAAATAAGTTTGAACAGAAAGTCAAGAACTATAACATATCCAAAATTCAGCCAAATCGGACCCTAGCGTCTTTTCCATGAGACCCATGCACCGCGGTTAAAACCGCACAAGATCAAAGCAATTATGTAAGTTGCCTTTTGACCCGGAAAGATGCAACATAGTCCCAGCGAAATTATCCTTCAGCAGCGACTAATTTATGTAAAAAAGTGTTTGTTAAGAAAATATTAACACAGCTGAAACTGTTATAACTTTTAAAAGTGGATGAATCCGGATTAGACTTATCCACATGTTTTTTGAGGTTATGTTATAGAAGAAAATTTTATTTATTTGAAACGATTATAATACTTGTACCTGGTCAAAAAGAACGTACAGTTCAAGACCATTAAGTGACCAAAAGGTCACATTTTAAGGAGAAGAAAGCAATTATGTTTTCGGTAGTATATCGAGATAAAACGCAGAATGCTATCTACTGTAAATTATTCTATGCGAAGCGAAGCATTAAATATCTTCGTGGCTTGTACATAGCTTAAATTCATTACGTGTTAATCCAAATAGCTTTTGTTAATTTTTAAGATAATATTCAATGTTGCAGTAATAATGTTGAAGCTAAATATAGTCAAGAATGCTTATTGTCTCCGTTTGAATTGGTTAACGTTACAAATATGAATAATTGAAATTACAAAATTTTTAGTACCTTTAAGCAAAGTATGCTTCTAGTTTTTCGAACTAATAACTCTTCTCTCTAGAATAGGCATTTCCTTTTTTAAAAACTGACAAAAACGTAGCCAACATATACATTTGTCTGTCTTACACGCACAGCTTTGTTCTAACAGAGACAACAATAATAGTTACTGGTAATTGTTGTTGTTCAGGCCTGAATATACCTTCTATTTGTTTACAAATAAGCCGAGATGTTGGCGATACTTTATATTAACGGTATTCGTATTCTAGAGAGCAAAAATTTTAATATAGTCTGTTTAATAGTAATTAAACTATTTTTTTTGTAGACTGGTGAAATTATTGCAGTTTTAATTGCTATTACGTACACTTTCGGTCCAGTGTTTTCTCTACAACCATAAAAATATACTAACTGCTTTTTATTATATTTTTTGTACACCCTGTATATTAAATAAGCTGCTTATTTATCGAAAAATGGAAGAGACAATCTAAACAAATCATAAAAAAGAGGAAGCCAAAAATCAAAACACATCCTGTTTTAATAGAATATAGTACGGTAGTAAATAATCTGTTTTCTAACATAAACAATTAAGTTGCACTATAACACACTATAATGTAGGGGAAATTGGGGGAATAGTGCGGACCTAAGCCAAACTTGATATGAATGGCAGCTTATGAATGTTCTATAAATTTTATAAGTGGCCAAAGAATCCTTACGTAGCAGACTAGATAATATCCATTCTATCTGATAATGCAACTCTGACGTCACAGCGCGTAAATTTAAATGCCCTCTATATTCTAACTGAACCTTATTTATTAAGGCTCAGTACATAATTATTATATAGAAAATGTATATAAGCAAAAAACATTTATTAAATCTTAAAAGAAATAAGTTTCAATTACCCTACAGAGTGGTATTTAGCTTACGCGCTATGACGTCAGAGTCGCACTCTCAGATTGAATGGATATTATCAACGAGTGGATTACGGACTTGATTCGAAAAAATAAACCTCGTTTTTTTTGACCTAGAGAAAATTACCTCGAACACCGTTACCTCGAAAAAATTACCACTAAAATATGGGAGGATTGGTTAGTGGTCTACCGCGTGTGTACATGACAAGTCTATTAGCCAACTAACGCGCTATAGCGTGAGTTCGATTCTCACTGGCGCCGATTTACCTTTTTCAGTTAATTAATAATTTAAATTTGGCGAAGGCGTAAGTGAAGCGGACACTCCCTATATAAACTGGTTCGAAAGTCAGTATAAGCCGGTGGTTCCCTCTACTACTAGCCCACTCAACCTGGATGCATAATTAAGTAGAATAGTACGAGGTTAAACAAACATGTAATACATAATTTTTTAAAAATAATAAAAACAACTGCCAATCAATCCAAAATAACACCATCATCCACAAAATGAGGTTTCCTTTACTTGTAAGCAATGTTATCATATTTTCCACATTTCCAAAAAAATTGTCTTTGTACACATAGGCTCCGACTCCGGGGAGCCCAGGGGCTATTGCCCCCGGGATGTACCTTTGCAACGGTACATCTCCTGGTTGCATCTTCCGTGATTGGTGCGGATGCGGTTTAACACACCATTGCCTGCGGGGAAGATTAAATCCAGGGACTTTGGTTGTAGGGTCGTCCACAATACCTTTATTGGCACAATCTCCATCACTCCAATAAACTCATCCATCGGTTGTTAATGTTAAAGTCTTTGGGCATGTTAGCAGCTGTTCTGTATGATGGAGAGCGGGATTTAAGCCTATGGGTCTGATTCATGAGTGGGTCTGCATGTAGGTAAATGGGAAGTTCTTGGTTTGTTTCACACTTATCGTGCAGCGCTTTCAATGCTGCTTCTCTCCGGCAGCTCTATTCTTGACCATTCGCAAAAATAATTCGCATACGCTGTTGCTAAGGAAGCTAATATGTGACTGGTTGTACCTGCGTATACGAAATATTTTTGCTAATGAGCTACTGAGTTGCAGGGGGCTATGTGTGACAAAACAGGTAGCCATTTGATCGCAGTTGGTTTTATTGTTCCACTTATCAATCTCATAGCTTGATTAAGTTGATCATCTATCAAATGAGTGTGGTGACTGTTAATCCATTCCGGGGCGCAGTATTCGGCTAGAGAGAGAAGTTCTTAGTGTGTCTACGTCCGTTCCCCAGAATGAATTGGATGATGTTGATTCTCGACTTAATTTTACCGGAGACCTTTTGTAAGTGTGGCTTATATGTAAGTGTTCTGTCCAGTGCGACACCTAAGTATTTTGGGGTAAAGCTTTTTTTTTATATTTCACAATTTAATTGTACTGTTAATAATGTTAATTCGTTCATACGAAATATATATATACTTTATAAAATATTATACAAAAGATGATTATATAATATTTAATTAACAAGCTGGCAGGGCCAGACCTAAATGGTTAGCGCCGCAGGCGATTTTTTTTTATAAATCTGTTAAATTGTGACATATTCTTTTTAAATTCAATATTTTAAAAATGCAAAAAAGCTATCGCTGCAGGTAATTTTTTTTACAAATTTCAAGTATAAGTTTTACAAACTCTTAAAAACGTAAAATTTTGCGCCACATTCGAAAATTTTTACTTTGATTAACTACTTTAATTTTAAAACATCGTTACAATTTAAAGTTTCACAAAAATGCAAAATTTTAACTATTTTTACGTTTAAGTTTAACATAAAATATCTTAAATAAAAAAAAACAAAGGAAGCCCCAGTGCCGCAGGCGAAAATTTTTACGAATTTAAAAAACGGCCCTGCATTTTTGCTTGTTTTGGCGCCCTTATCGATCTGGGGGAATATAAATAAATAAAGTGTAAACTGTTGAATAAAATTAAAAAAAAAACGTAAAAAGCTTAGCGCCGCAGGCAGATTTTTCTACAATTTTGATGGTCTATTTTAATTTTAAAGCAGTATTATTATGACTTTGTAATATATTGCTCAATAAATAAATAATTAAATTACAATTTAAAATTTGATAAAAATGCAAGAAAGCTCTATCGCCAAATTAAAAATTAAAATAGTAGAATAAAATTAATCGAAAAAAAAAAATAAATAAAACAACTAGTTGTTAATTAAGTTAAAACTTAATTAACTTTTCTTTTAATTATAAAGTATAATAAGAATTATTTGAATAGTACCATATAAAAAACTAACAAAAA
Organism: Brachypterus glaber; assembly: GCA_958510825.1. Classification (NCBI taxonomy): domain Eukaryota; kingdom Metazoa; phylum Arthropoda; class Insecta; order Coleoptera; family Kateretidae; genus Brachypterus; species Brachypterus glaber. Next base: position 25,784,371 of record OY294049.1, on the reverse strand, counting down.
ATCCAGTACTTACTGTGTTTTACCCTAGACGGTCGTTGTCTAAAGTTTAACCTAACTTTTAAAATTCATTGTCAGAATTATATGTTGTAAAGCCTACGATTTTAATTCCTACCTTGATAAAACCTCTTAATGCTTGATCTGATTATTTTTGTTTGCTATGTATGGTATAATCTCAAACGCACGGTATGTAGAGAAGATTACATATAAGCAGAGTTGCGTTGTCATATTTTCTAATTTTTATCATAGACACTGGCGTTGCGTTGTTGTAGAGTGTGGACAGGCGACTTGCAGTCGCTTCCAATCAGTGCTGAATTTATGCTACGCTGATGAACGAAACAACAACTTGCTTATCCCCGAGGTATGTATATAAGAACATAAGCTTGCAATTTTATGATTTTATTTTGAAAGTGACTGTATCTATTTGTGAAAAATAAGTATTTATTAAATTTTTCCACTTCAGTTCTGAAATTCTAAAAGACATATTTCTGTAATTGAGTTTCTTTTCGAACAATAATATTTCCTCTTGTCCTTTTTATTCCTCTTAAATGTAGCAAATTTTATTTCTTTTGTGTAATGTTATCTTTTTTTGTCAGCCATATATTAACAATACCCAAAATAATATTTAATAAGGTCCTAAGGCTAAACATAAAAACTACGCTTTACAAAAATGACATTTGTTTTATTTTAAGATCTTAAGATTTTTAATACAAACAATTCCGTTTTGTTTATTTTTAAAAATATTTCATACTAAAAATAAAAACATAAATGAACAAATTACAAAATAGGAATAAACTAATAAAACGAAAGACTAATAGTTATTTATGGTAAGGTAAAGTAAGATATTGCCCATGAGAAAATTAACCTGCGAGGCGTCAGCCAAGCAGGTTAATTTTCGAGAGGGCAATATCGGTTTACCCATGAGTGCCATACAAGGTTTTATCCAATAAATAGCTTAGGAATTCATATTTTTATTAAAAATTTTAATGACATTTACAAGATAATAATTTGAGAAGTGACAGTTGAGTGGGTAAAATAAATAATTATCCACTCAATAAAGTAAAAACCACGCGGGGGTTATTATTGAGTTTATCTATTTAAAATAAAGCTGGTAATTGTCTCATTATCTGTATGTATTGGATAATGTAATTTTTTATTCGTTTGTATTAACAAGGGCAGACTAACCTCCCTACTCTCAATTTTTCTACTCCCTAATATCCATACTCCATAAATAAATTTTAGAATACTACATTTTTGATTATTCTAGAGTTTCATCGAGTCATGTCAAAATGTTACGTTTTTTTTTGCTAAATTGTAGGGATTCTAAATGAACATTATGAAATGACTTTAAACAATCTATTTTCTAATCATCGTACGGAGTAGACTGACAGTTTCGACTGCTGCTAGTACAAGAGTCATCTGTGTACGCTGATTAAGAAAAGAGTCCTTGACAGTCGCAAAAGAAGTATTCTTATCAGATTGACGTATACTTGTGCGCCATCTATTGCTAGATGTAGACAACTAATCATACTTCTCCTAGTATGGAGACTTTGAATGGTAGCAAGTTGAAGACTTGTGTGTCTCAAGCACATAGTACCACTAACGTGTGGTTAGTACTGAAGAGGGCTAGCAGTCCCAAACTGTCAGTCTACTAATGTCACTCTGTACGATGATTAGAAAATAGATTGATCGAATAATAAATTAATAGTTTTATAATTTTGTTTAAAATTAAAATTTTTTGTCCTCATAACTTTAAACTTCACACTTCTGTGAAATGATTTTTTTTTCTAACTACTAACTAGGTAAGTTGACATTACTTAATCAAAAAGTCGACAGTAATGGAAAGTACTATATCGAGCACACTTATTAGGTAATTGATGAAATTAATACAAACAAAACCGTAACTAAAGACAGAAAAAAACTATTTACGGCGCAAGGACACTTAGTGTCCGACACTTACCGCAGAGGGACATCTAGACACAATACCACTATTTTTAATTTTATATGGTGATTCTTTAAAAAAAATTATTTTTTGAATTGTCAAAGATATAAATGTTAAAAATGTTTTTAATAAAATAAGATATTAACTCCTTGGCAGTGAGAAAAACGTAATGCGCTACTCGTAGGTAAGTTTTTTTCTGTCTTTGGTCGTGTTTATGGACCTCAGCTCCGCTTTGGTCCACAAAATACGACCTCACCTCACAGAAAAATTCACTTTACGTCATCTTTTTTTATTAACAACTAATTTCATAGATTTTTGAAATATATTTAAATAACCCTAATTCAAAATACATGTTAGTATGCTTGATACAAAATTTCTGTAAATACAATTTTTTGGTGCTTAAGCTAAAAAATTATGAAATACCTCTATTTTGCTAAAATATAATAGTTTTATACACATTTTTTAAACCGCTATGTGATGTCTTTTACATTAACCTACATATTTTTGATTTAAATATTTAAATGTTTACATTTATATTATTGCATTTATATAATAAAATTGGTTACCTAAAATTTATGCCATAAATTAAATAAATAATTTATATTTAGGGTGACTTTATGTAACAGTTTTTATTAAGTATCTATAATATGGATTTAAATAAAATAAAATAGGTACCGCTAAACAGGGTTATACAGAAATAGGGTCATTAATTTTAAGAGCTAATTACATCATAAAATATGAAAAAAAGTTCCTATAAACATATGTCTAAAAATGCGCTGTAAGGGAGCTAAGCCCCTTTGAAAGTGGCTAAAAAATTCGGTTTTTATTTAATACCTCAGGAACCCTTTGTAATATAGCGAAGAGGTTTTGCATGTGAACTATTCTTAATAAGGCCCATCTTCGTATCTTATTGTCATGTACTATTTTAACCAGGGCCCTGCAGGGGTGTGCTAAACCCCCTTATCCCCTTATCAGTTTTTGTCCCAAACTTTTTTCCCTGTTACTTTTTTGTAATTATATTTTTGGAATATGATTCCTCAGGTCAAAATACATAAAAAGGCACTCTTGTTGTAATGACATGTACATCACGTATATATATTTTTGTTTTTACACGTTCAAATGTTTATGCATTTTAGTGTAAAATAGCATATTTATTGTAAAAAAAAAAATTATATTATGTAATTTCTAGACCAATAAATATTATTATTATTATTATTATAATACTGTAGGATTAACCGTTTTCAAGAAAAATGCATTGGAAGGTGAAATAACACGTTTCGAGGACGAAAAATTACATACTAAAATGTTAAAAACCAAAATTTCAATGATGCAAGGTTATTCTTTATCAAAAACTAAGAACAAAAGTTTCTATACATGTAGGTCGAAAAATGGTTTTTAAAGCTACTATAGCCCTTTAATAATGGTGCATTTTTAGGAGACCTTAGCTCCCTTAGGATTTTTGGAAGTACATGTATATGATTAATTGGTTTTCAACATTTTAGTATTTAATTTTTCGTCCTCGAACTGTGAAATTCCACCATCAAATTATTTTTTCTCGAAAACGGTTAATCCTACATTATTACAGAAAGAGTACATTTTTTATGTATTTTGACCTAAGGAATCATATTCCAAAAATAGAATTACAAAAAAGTTACAGGGAAAAAAGTTTGGGACCAAAAACTATAAGACCTCCCCCCTCCCGTTTCGCACACTTCTGGTTAAAATAAGTACATGAAAATAACATACGAAGATGGGCCTGATTAAGATTAGTTCACTTACAAAACCTAGTTGCTATCTTAAAGGGTTCCTGAGTTAATAAAAACCGATTTTTTAGCCACTTTCAAAGGGACTTAGCTCTCTTACGACGCATTTTTACACATATGTTTATAGGAATGTTTTTTTCTTATTTTCCTTTGTAGAATCAGCCCTTAAAAGGAATGATCCTATTTGTAAATTACCCTCTATAATGATATATATTTTTTTATTTTTAAAGCTGATTAAATTTTTTACAAAAACTTTCTATGCTGTATTTTTTTTATACAATATACACAAATATTATTTGGACCCTAATTTCCAGTGTTTTTTTTATAATAAATTAAAATTACTTAAAGTCAAAAATTTACCCAAGTTATATGTTCAATGATAATAAATTTTTTAATAAATTATATCACAAAATCATATTATTGTGACTGGTCAAAACCAGAAAAATTATTGAAGAAGAAAAAGAAATTATGAAATTACACGCGAAAAGGTTAAAAAAATTATCATAATGTGTACAGGGTGTCCCAGCTAAGATAGATCAATCGTTTTTCCCTTTATTATTAAAGCTATCGAAATAAAATTTATGTCGGTTAATATACATCCAAAAAGCGATATTGTGCCTAAACAATAGTTATTTGCTCTTCTAGTAGAGGTAAGTGAATTTTTCTGTGTGAGGACGTTTTTTGTGGACCGAAGCGGAGCTGAGGTCCATAAACACGACCGAAGAGAGAAAAAAAACTTACCTACGAGTAGCGAATTACGTTTTTCTCACTACGAAGGAATTAAAATCTTATTTTATTAATAGTATTTTTGACATTTATATGTGTGGCAATTCAAAAATATTTTTTTTATAAAATTAAGAATAGTAGTCTTGTGTCTAGGTGTCCCTAGGTGTAGGTGTAGGTAAGTGTCGGACAATTCGTGTCCTTTAGCGGTAAAACGTTTTTTCTGTCTAGTTACGGTTTTGTTTGTATTGAGTCTATCGATTTCATCTATCACTACTAAGTGTGCTTGATATAGTACTTTCCATTACTGTCGGCTTTTTTATTAAGTAATGTCAACTTACCTAGGTGGTAGTGAGAAAAAGTTTTTTACTGGTTTTTGTTTCTGATATACATGTTTTTTTCTTAACTGTTGCTATAAATAATATTTAAAAAAATATTATAATATTAAACTATTTTTTAATTTATTTACATTTGCTAAATAAATCATATTATTATCAAATTATTTTTAATTAATTTCTTTTAAAAACTATGAACTTTTTTAATAAAATTATTTTATCCATAACTTCATGAACTTCACTTATTTTGATTACAGTTAAGGGTTTCGCGAATGAAATATCAAAATTATAAATATCTGGATAAATGTCATAAATTGTCAAAGTTGAATAAACTTTAACTTGGGTTTGGACTTTTTAGGTATAAACACTAAAAAATTAGAATGTGTGGCTAATGTAAAGGTACCATAAGTAGTAACAAAACATGCTTAAATAAACTTTATTCAGATTAAAGTGTTAAAAAATACAGTAGATCTAGGAAATAGTTTCGGTACTTGGAACCCTCAACTATAGAGACTTTTAAACAAGTTATTATAATTTTAACAAAATAATAAATTGGAATTATTGCAAATAAAATTATTTATAATTTAAATACAAACTATAAAACATTATTTGGTCAATGTGTAAAGAATAAAAATATTTTTTAATTTTAGTATTAAAATTAAACTTGCATATAAAAATGGTGTCAAATAAGCTATATCTAAAAAAAAACTATGGTCTGCTTTTTCAGGTTTAAATAGTATAATATACTAACATATTATGTTTGTGTATAGAATATAGTTATGTTTTATAAAATAAACTACGCAGTATATTCGCACATACAATATTCGAATCTGTTTTGAAAATATTTACTGTGCGATTTTTAATTTACTATCTTGCTTGAAAAAACAGACCATAGTAAAAAACTTTTGTTTATGCATAATTATAGATTGTTGGGTCTATACATATTAGGGTGTAGCGTACTACAACTACTTCAAAAAACTAAAATTCTTGGGGTGCCATTTTTTCTTTTTTACCTAATAAAACGTGCGAAGTTACACAACAATCAGAAAAGAAATTGATGCTCCGCAAGGTCAAAATAAGAGAGAATCCTCACGTTTTTTTGATTTTTTACTTGTTTTGGCCTTGCGGAGCATCAGTTTTTTTTCTGATTGATCTGTAACTGCACACAATTGTTTTTTAGTTAAAAAAGAAAATTACACTGCTCAGTAAAAGAGCTTTCCCATTTTACACCTCCGCGCGTAAAATGGATTTTTTTATTATCAGATTCACTTTCAGCAATCATAAAAACCTTAATATACCAATTTTCACCAAAACTACCCTCTGCCCCTTTGGGGGTGAAGTTAGAATTTTGTTATAATCAGATTCCCTTTCAACAACCTCAAAAACCCCAATATACCAATTTACACGAAAACTACCCCTCACCCCTCAGGGGGTGGATTTAGAATATTTTTATTATCAGATTCACTTTCAGCAACCTCAAAAACCCCAATACTCCAGTTTTCACGAAAACTACTCCCCACCCCACAGGGGTGAAATTAGGGGAAAAAAATGTGATAATAAAAATCAATTTCACGCGCGGAGGTGAAAAATGGGAAAGCTCTTTTACTGAGCAGTGTTTTATTACCATATTTAGTTTCAGCAACCTTGAAAACCCCTATATACCAACTTTCAGAAAATCACCCCCCACCCCCTGGGGGTAGGGGTAGAGTTAGACCATTTTTATTATCAGATTCACTTCCAGCAACCTCAAAAACGTCAATATACCAATTTTTACAAAAATCACCCCTCACCCCTAAGGGGGTGGGTTTCAAAAAATATACTTCAAGATTCATTTTTATCAACCTCAAAAACCCCTATCTACAAATTTTCACGAAAACTTGGAAAACATTTCAAAATATTTACCCCCTCACCCCCTCGGGGGTGGAGTTAGAGAAATTTTATTATCAGATTCAATTTCAGCAACCTTAAAAACCTCTATATAGCAATTTTAAATTTTTTCTAAAAAAAATGTATTTTTCCCCATTTGCCCCCCTTGCCGCACGCCAATGTTCACCAAAAACAATTCCGAGCGAGAACTTTTGGTAACATACCTGTATGCCAAAATTCAAGTCTCTAGCTTAAAGCGTTCTTAAGTTATAGTGCTTACAAGATTTCCCGGACAGACCGATCGACCGACCGATCGACCGACAATTTTTTTTTTGCTTGAAATTGATTTATATCGACATAAAACGCAAAAATTCGCAAAAAAAAATTTTTGCACGAATACAAGGCTTTCCGAAATTTTGAAAATGTTCAAAATGGGAAAGCAAAATGGCACCCCACCATTTTAGTTTTTCGAAATTGTTATATGTTATACATTATGTTATATTATATGTTATACAATACAATACAATAACATATATATTTTATTGTATGTATATGTGAGTGGTGCAGCGAAAAGGTATATTAGCAACAAAAAAATCAATTTTTTTTGGCTGTTTTTGATGCATTCATTAACGTAAAAAAAATATATCTATTTTTTTTTTTTGCTATAAAGTCCGCTATAAAGTTCACACCCTACTATGGTCTGTTTTTTCAAGCAAGATAGTAAATTCAAAATCGCACAGTAAATATTTTTACAACATGTTTAAATAGCATATGTTTGTGTATAGGATATAGTTATGTTTTATAAAATAAATTACTCGGTATATTCGCACATCCAATATTCGAATCTTTACTGCGCGATTTTTAATTTACTCTCTTGCTTGATGAAACACACTGTATACTGTATATTGACTGACATAAATTTTATTCCGATAGATCTAATAATAACGCAAATAAACGATTGATCTGTTTTAGTTGGGACAACCTGTATTATCATTATTATAATACGTATTATCATTATCATATCATTATTATTTCGATAGCTTCTTTTAAAAAGTTAAATTAAAACTAATTATTTTTAAAGCATAAAAATCTCATGTATCCATAAGTGTACTCTTGTAAAAAAAATCATTAAATTATAAAAGTTAAAGGTACAATATACATTACATCTCTACTCCAAATAAAACTAAGTACTTCGTTAAAAGGCGAAGTCTCGGGCTTAGTAATACTATATACTATATATTTCATAAAATTTAATATGTATTTTTATTCTTACATTATTTATTGATATCAAATTACTAGTCATTATAAATAAATATATCATTACACAGGACCACAAAAAAAAAACAAGCTGTGAAGATAATAACTTCACGGTTTGTTTTTCATATTTTGTAATGATACGTATTCCATTATATTATTCACAGTAAATGGTATATTATATTTCCCAAATACTTGAAAAAAATCAAAAAACAACAAAAAAAATACATTAACAAAAAAAACTCTTTTTTGAAAAACGAAAAATTATTAAAAAAAAAGTTTTATTTTTTTTTTAATTTTTCATTTTTTTTTTATTAAATTTTCTTTTTCCGAAAAAATTTTAATTTTTTTAAAAAATTTTTTTGGTAGAATTGATCCTGACAATAAAAGTAATTTTTCCTAAAAAAATACGTTAATCGGAATTTTCTTTCAGCTTTTTTGATTTTTTTAAAAGGTTAACCCCCCATAATTTTTTTGTTTTTGGGGGGATTACTTTCAAAAACAATAGGGGTCTTCCCCTTGTAGAACTTTTTTCTAAAAATTTCAATTCGATCGGATTATTCGTTTTTGAGTTATCGTGACATCGGACAAAAAAAAGTTAGCTTATTTTTTCGTGGAACAAATTTATATCCAAGAATTTTTTGTCTAAGACGATTTTTGATTTTTTTGCAAATTCGAAACTACCATATAATATTATTCTTGCGCAGGCGCTGTGAATAATATAATAATAGTATATAATAGTATACTGGGTGTTTTTTTACCCTGAAAATTTCAAATATCTCGAATACTATGCATTTTAGAAAAAAAATGTCCAATAAAAAACGTTTATTTTAATGGGGGAAACAAAATGGCGTATTTATTTTTTAAGCATTTTTACGTTTTCAAGGTAATTTCAAGGTCAACTTTGTTTTTTTAAATAGAAACATATATATTTTTTTACTGTTATTTAATTTTCCTCAAAAAAATAAAAATATTTTGTAAAAAACTTTTTTTTATCGGACTTTTAGTTGCAGAGATAACACAGCCACACAAAATTAAAAAAGTTGGCTCTCCGATGGACTTGTCTAGTAAATTCCTATGTATTTTGAGCCGCTGAATCCGAATCTGAGGTCGGAATTTGAAAGTTAACTCATATCATTGCGAACAGCACGTTTTTTGAGGTTATGTTGAAAATGAGAGCTAGCTTTTAAATTCTGACCTCAGATTCGGATTCAGCGGCTCAAAATACATAGGAATTGACTAGTCAATTCCGTCAGGGATCTAACTTTTTTAATTTAGTGTGGCTGTGTTATCTCTGCAACTAAAGGTCTGATCAAAAAAAGTTTTTTACAAAAGATTTTTATTTTTTTAAGGAAAATTAAATAATAGTAAAAAATATATATGTTTCTATTTAAAAAAAAGCTGACCTTGAAATGACCTTGAAAACGTAAATATTCTTAAAAAATAAATACGCCATTTTGTTTCCCCCATTAAAATAAACGTTTTTTGTTTGATATTTTTTTTTCTAAAATGCATAGTATTCGAGATATTTGAAAGTTTCAGGTTAAAAAAAAAACACCCGGTATAGACCATATGGATCCGAAAATTGGGGCTTAATTGATAGTAGAAAATTACATTAAAATGTTTACATTTAGCGCAAATAAAGGATAATTCCAAGAATAATTCTAAAGAACCTCTTCGTGGTTATCATCGTGTACTTTAAAAATACAATTTTCTTTGATTTATAACTTCATGTTGTTAGTTTTTGTGCATGTACAGTGGTGGAATTAAATATCGGGAAAAGCTCAAAAAAATTCATTTTTATATTTTTTTAATGGATTGTTTTAAAAATTACTAACTAGATTACTTCGGTTTGACATAACTGAATTAAATTAATAAATTAATGTTAATTGATAAACATGAATTCATTAAATTTTACACAAATTTAAATAATAACAAAATTTATATTCTTTGGATCAAAATTGTACTATATGGGTAAAGAATATAGAGGAAAGTCGCCTAATTTCGGATACCATTTACAATGTATTCAATATTTAATACTCGGTATTACTTTTTGATATTTATAAAATAAACAAGCATAATAATGCAACTGAGCACAAAACTGCCATTTGCAATATAAACGATTTGTGCTGCCATTTAAAGGGGAGAAGCTCTACCGTTATCATATTACAGGACGGATTTAGTTTGACTTTTGGCTTCACATAAAAGTAGGTTTACCTTTGCAGACAGTATCTTAAATACACTACTATCCGAAATTTGGAAACCATCCGAAATTAGGCGTATTTCCTCTATGTTTAATATCCATTAAAAAATACACATAATTTTGCTCTTCAGTACAGCTAAAAACTCACAAGGTTCTATAAATTTTCTGTTGCAAATGGATTTGAGTTTAAGAGTTCATTAGTGAAGAGCCGCCCTGAGGTAAGCGGTAAAAAATTCCTAGTAATTCCTAGTTGCCGTAACTGCACCCTATTTTTCTTATATAATTAAAAATTTATTCACTACAATGGATTGTAGCTTTTGACCTCTTAGGACCCCTTTTTCGGCTTGATATAAAAACCCAATGTTTTTCAATACACCATTTCTTAAGAAACAGATCTATTTCTTGAACTGTTTTCACTAAAACTGAAAGTCCAAATGAATATCTCCTAATACTAAGGACGACTGAGCATTTTTTCTCGTAAATTTCCACGATAAGTAAACTCATTTTAAATTAAAATAAAGATAAAAAACACTTTTTTACAAACTACTTGTATAACAGCCAAAAATAAACAAACATTTTACATATTTTGGGATTTTCTAAAAGATGACACAAGACCCACTATAATCTATGTTTGTCCCGATATTTAATGCCACCACCAACTGAAACATGTTTTTTTTTTCTAATGGTGGCAACCTGGATTTCCTCGTCCAAAGCTCCCGTGCCTTTGGTCAATAACCTACTATAGTGATTACGTGTCAAAGTTTAAACTTTTTTTCAACATTCTAAATGCTACAAAAAATATACTTTTTCATACGACCTAGTTAGTAGATAGTGCTCATTTTCCACCCGTTGCCATGACAGCGGTCGGGAAGTGAAAATTAGCTGATTTTACATATCTGCTGTCAGAGAATAATAAATAAACTTCATGGAGGAAGATGTTCCTCCATGATAAACGTCAAACACATAATCTCAAATTGACAAATTGATTTTTAGACAATTCTTGCGTTTTTTGGGTGTTTAGGTGTTAGGTCGTAGGAAAAAAAGTATACGCACCTCGACGCAAACCATTTTCATTGCAATTCGAGTGCGTGCTTTTTTTACTCGGCTCCGCCTCGTAAAGAAATAAACACTCTCGCACAGTGGGGCAAATTTAATTTCTAGAAGGAGAAAATTCTAAAATTTTCAGTATTATAAAATAATCTGCTGATAACGAGAAAAATAGTTTAAAAAAATCTAAAGGGGATCAGTTTTTAAGAGGTTAAAATTTGTAAATTTTAATAGAAAAAACTAAAAATATTAGAATCAACTATAAATAAGCTGCTGATAAAAAATATTGTGAAAACCTAATGCTTAAGGGCTCCATTTTGGGGGCCAAATATTGTAAACTTCAATAAAAAAATCTAATATATATATATATATATATATTAAATTTTGACCAAAAATTCGTAATCTACGACCCCAAATGCCAAAACTCGCCATACTGGCGTTTTGAATTTTTAAATTTTAGCAAAAATTGTTTAATCTACGAGCCAGAAAATTCCTAGTTACCGATTTTGGTTTGACTAGGCGAAGTCGTTCTCCATATTGGCGTAGCCATTTTGAAATTTTTTATTTTGACCAATAATGTTTAATCGACGACACAGAAAACCTTCAGATACCGATTTTGGTTCGAATAGGCCAATAATGACAAAAATCGTCCTCTATGTTGACGCCGCCATTTTAGTTTTTTTTAATTTTGACCAAAAATTCGTAATCTACGGCCCCGAATACCGATTTTGGTTCGAATCGGACGGAAATGACACAAGTCGTTCGCCATATTGGCGCAGTCATTTCGAATTTTTTAATTTTAACCAAAAATTTGTAATTTTTGACCCCGAAAAATGACCCATACCGATTTTGGGCCGATTTGAAAGCATAACTTTAAAACCTACATTTTGACTACCGTATAGTACTATTTTAGCATTACGCGCTGTGAATAGTATAATAAAGCGCTTATTGTTTCATAGTTTTCTCAATAAATATTTAGCTTTTTATTACATTTGATTTGAATAATAGTTCAAAAAATGAAGGTTTGGTTTCCAAATTTAAAAAAAAATATTTTATTTCTGTAAAAAACTATTTTCGAGCTTTTTCTTATATTCTTTTAATTGACTTTTTTTCTAATTCACCCTCTGGTAAATCAGTTTGTGCACCATCTATGAAGTCTACCGAAGAATTGGTAATACCGTTTTTCTATTTTGCTACTTTTATAAGCTCATAATGACACGCATTTTGCGTGTTCTTATAGGCCCATAAGAGGTCTGTACTTTTTGTTCTTTTGGGTTGGCAACAGACCTGGCCTATCGCTTGACGTTTTCCGTGCAAATGTCAATGTCGCTTTAAAGTTGAATTTTCTACAAAATTTTGTGTTTAGGTTATTTTTACCATGTTGAAGTTGTGGCTTGGTTAATTGCAGTAAAAAAGAGAAGAGATGACTATAAAATATATGAAAATATCATTTGTTCTTAGAATTTTAAACATGGTGTAAACTGTAATGCCAATCCAAAACAAAAATCCCTAAATCAGTCATCAATTTAAATGTAAGTTTTTTAAATTTTAGAGCAAAATAGAAAAAATTGTATAAAGCACTTGTTTCGTAACACGTTTTTAGCGCACTTTGTTATGAAACTAGTACTTTAATATACTATTTTAGAATATTAGCTATTTGTTTATTATTTTAAAGTATATTTTAAAATACCTATATAAAACAATAAACAAACTAATGACGATAGAACAAATTAACTAAACACTGCTTATTATCCTTATTTATCGTAATTTTGAATTAATAGAAAAGTTTAATCACAGGGATGAGCCTAGAGAAAGTAGTGTCTAAAGCCAACAGGTGTAGCTTTCTGGTAGGATGCAGTACGTAACTGAATTTTTGTGGAAAGTAACTAAGAATCCTTTTGGTGTCCCCCATTCAGGACTCGTCATGCGGTTCGAGTCTTGGTTCCCTTTTCCTTCTCCTGTTAAATCAATAAACCAAATATTAAATTGCTATTTACAAAAATAAAAATCCTAAACCAACTTGCAAAGCGCAAATACCAAAGTTTTAAAACAGTTTTTTTTATATTTATTTAATAGTAGTTCACATCAGAGTATTGCAGGTGGGGAGAATGATCATGGAGTATTATATTTATTCCTAACGTTTCATTGGTGATCTTCCTATTGGTCGATATATTTACAGTGACGAGAGTCTTGCCGCGAGATTTATTCCAATTATATTAAATTATGGCAAGTCATTTGGCTTTCACACCAAAACACCCCGGTTAGTACACTAACCTTCCAGGAAGGTTCCTGAAACATTACATCGGTTATATTTCATAGTTTCAGGAACATTACCTATAGATCTCGTTACGTTCCTGCAAGCTTTGGAAGGTTAAAATGTCCGCTGTGTTTTACGTTCCAGAAATATAACAATGTTACGTCTCATCGTCTAAGAGCTAGCAACGTTTTCAAGAAAGAATTCTGGGACGGCTAATTTTTTGATATCCCCTCCATTTCACTATTACGGTAGGCATGCGGACGGTCTGACTGGCGGGAGCGGTTGCGTTTACCTGTGCGCATCGCATTTATACAGGTAAAATCATCTGTAAATGTTTTAAATTCTGGGTAAAATATTGAGAATACGAAAAAATGATAGGAATACTTTTTTGTAGGAAATTAATTTTTTTATAAAAATGGTTCTTATCAATTTTATCATATCTTTCATCCTTTTGACAGACATGGTTAATTTTACCGTAGGAGGGTGATGGGGATGACGGGGAAAGTTTAATTTAAAAGAAAATTTTATTGTCATGGATTAATAGTCCAGTCAAATAATAAATTTAAATTTCAATAAATGAACACGGGCTGATATTTTAAAGGGTAATAGTGGATGGTAAAAGAACAATCCTTTTAGTTTTTAACTGGGTGATTTGCCTAAGGGGTGACCGCTATCTTACGATAAAAATGCATATAACCAATTTTGGTTAAGGAGGAAATTTCCAACAATTTTCCTTTGAATCATTTTTTTTAATATATTAATAACAATCGAGTCAATTTAAAAAGAGTCATGATCGAGGTGAAATTGTTTTTTTTCCATTTTTCAGCCAGATTATTCATTGGACGATATAAGTAGACTTGTAGCTCTTGAAATTCTCTATAATTTTCATGTACTATAAATTTTCATAGGTACTTTGGTAGGGTTACAGAGGGCGCAACTCGACTTTCACCGCCCACTGTAACCGTAACAAAATAATTATGAAAACGCATAATATATAAAACTTATAGAGAATTTCAAGAGCTACAAGTTTGCTCATAACCACTTTTATCCTTCGACGAATAATTCGGCTGAAAAATTGAGGATAAATATATATAATATATACATGAGTAAAGAAAATATAAGGGTTTTAATTAAAAATAGTTCTGGTACGGTGTTACTGACGGCGAAATTTATTTTGCTAAAAGTTAATAAAAACCAATGAAAAACAAAAAAATCGACCTAAAATCATTTAAAAATTCAATATTTTTACCTGTATAGTTGCGATGCGCACAGGTAAGCGCAGCCACTCCCACCAGCTAGACCATCCGCATGCCTACCGTAGTAGTGAAAGGAAGAGCATATCAAAAAATTATCCGTTGATGGCTCTCGGACTATCAGGAAAGTTTCAAGAAATAGACCGGAAATGGCGAGTAATAATGTCAGCGTTTCAAGTCAGAAATTTTAAAGATAGCTAACCAAAATTTTACAATTATATTATCTTCTACATCACATTTGTACGATTTACAAAAAAATTAACCATTTGACATTTTATTTTTTAAATTAATTTCTGACATTTTTACTTAAAATTGCTTGATCCAAGGCATCTTGATTAAATGTTTAATTGATAATTATGTTAACATTGCAATGTAACCTTGCAGTTATCTTCCAGAAAGGCAACTTGTTATGTTATGTTCCTGAAATCTTCCAGAAAGGTAACAAATATAATGTTTCAATTTTACAACTCTTGAAAGGTTTCAGGAAGGTAGCTTGTGGAATGTTATGAAAATGGAAGGTTTCTATGCTCCTGGAGGGTAATCGGTGCTGACAGAGAAAACATTAACAACTCGTGTGCGATGTTGCCGATGATCCATTCCACTTCCCAGATTACTACGTCTTCTTCGGTAAAGTTTTCGAGAGTCTAACATAGCAACACTGTCTAGGCACATAACTAACGTGTTCTGAGGACTGAAAATGAGCATTCTCCTTTCCTGGTTTCCTGGTTCATACATATCCATCGCCCATCACTTTTAATTTAACTGCAGTATCATAACTTGGAAGGCCGTTATTATCTTCTTTTTCTATTTCTAAGTTGGTTTCTTTTATTAGAGGCACTACGACATCGTAAGCAGGCGGTGGACCTGGGGATGGCGGACTATGCATTTCCACTGCGTAGTCTTCATTTACCAACCACTGGAAACAAAAATAAAGTATAAATCAATAAATAAATATTTATATTATGATCCAACCTTAAAGATTGGGATTTGAATTGAATTAAAATAAAGGAGGTTATCGTATTTTGGAAAAAAAACGCCTGCAACGATAAGATTGTATATGCTTATAGATATAATTAAAAAAAAAATACCTAACCAAAATTTCAGCCCTTCTAGTGTCCCGGAACATACTTTAATTTATTATTTTGTTTACGACAATGGACATAGGTTAATGAAGGATTTGGCAACATTGCACGTTATAGGTTGAAGTGGCATGTGGAAATAAACAAAGGTTATGTTGTTAACGCACATGATTAAGAAACTATTAGGTATATTTGATATTTGTAGTTTTTAAAATGTGGTTAGGGAGGTAAAGGAGGGTATTTTTTTAATGGAAAGGGGTCCATTTCAAAGAAAATAAAATTCTCTATTCGAGCATATCATTTTTAATTTTTAAACATTTTTTTTACTAAAAAATGCGATTTTTTAAGATTTTTTTTTGTAAAATTTGATTTATATTATATAAAATTAGTTGAAATAAACCATTTTTTAAAAATTATTTCATTTTTTGACGAAAATTCCCATTTTAAATCCCCAAAAATTGTTTCGAAAAAATAAAAAAATATGTGGTCAAATGAAAAATTTCATGTATCACACGACCCCCCTTTCCATTTAAAAATTGCCCTTCATGCCCCCTGTCCACCAGCTAAAAATATTAAATATATCCAAAAATATAGTTTAAGTTGTCTTATTTACTAGTTATAAATTTAAAGTCGAATCCTCAACTCGCTCAAAAGTTAATATTATCGGGAGTGACTTTTGGATCGCACAGTATTTATTTAGGTATAGGTAAAGTTAAAACGTTAGAAGGTATAACTGTAATTAATTATAACTGTATATATTTGAATAATAAAATGGGCCTTATTCTTAAGGCACTGCCTTAAGAATACAATACGGCTCTATAAAAGTATTCCCTGATTAATATTAATTACTAAACATTGATTTGCGTAAAAAACTATGCTACAAAAGCGGGTGTTTTAAGAAATATAATACTTAAGTGAAAAAACATTACCCGTACAATGGGTTTTAAACCCTTTTTTTACTAATCTAAAATTGTAATTTTGGTTTAAATACGTCTCATTGCTACCATTCAAAGTCTCCAGACTAGTAGGAGTAGTTGTCTACATCTAGCAATAGATGGCGCACAAGTCTACATCAATCTAATGACTATATTCCTTTTGCGACTAAAGTCTAAAAACGTTTTCTTAATCAGCGTGCAGAGTTGACTCTTGGTACTGAAGAGGGCCAGCAGCCCTAAACTGTCAGTTTACCAGTATCACTCTGTACGATGATTAGAAAATAGATTGATGAAATAATAAATTATTGTTTTTATAATTTTGTTTAAAATTAAAAATTTCTGTCCTTACTAATTCTACGTCTAACCACTCGTTAGTGGTACTATGTGCTTGAGACACAGAAGTCTTCAACTTGCTACCATTCAAAGTCTCCAGACTCCAGAGAGAGGTAAAAGTATTTATCTAATTCTAACAATAGATGGCGCACAAGTCTACATCAATCTAATGACTATATTCCTTTTGCAAAAAAAGACTAAAAACGTTTTCTTAATCAGAGTGTAGAGTTGACTCTTGGTACTGAAGAGGGCCAGCAGCCCGAAACTGTCAGTCTGTCAATCTCACTCTGTACGATGATTAGAAAATAGATTGATGGAATAATAAATTACTGTCTTTCTGTCTTAATTTTATTTAAAATTAAAAATTTCTGTCCTTACAGTAATTTTTGTTGTTGCTTATTTTGATTTCTCTCGATGTTTCAGGAAAAAAATAAGATGATTTAGGCAAAAACAAAATTTTTGATTTTTTTTTATCACAATACATGAGAAAGTAAAAAGCGATAAAATAAACTAGAAAACTTCCCGGGATATTTTATAATAAGTTAATTGGTATTCACTTTTATAAATTCATTAAGAAAGTTAAGAATTAAATAAATATTTGCATTAGAAGATTAAATACAATTATACTGTAATTGAGAAGAAATTATATAAGGTTGCTAACTTAATTTTTCTACGACTGCTTTAGAATGTAAACAAATACACACACTTTTTAAACCCAGAATGAATTCATTCTAGCTCTAGATACGGTATAAATATTCCGTATCAAGTGTTAGAATGAGCACATGTAGTGCCATCTTTTGTTTATAAAAGTAAAAAAAACTGTAGCAAAATTAGCAAAAATATATATATTTTACCATGAAATATTGAAAATTTCATAAAGTTTATTAGTTTTTCCTAATAAGACCAGTTTTTTATCAATTTAGTTCAAAAAATTAAAACTGCTCCATCTGTTGTTAAATATTTAAACCTGATATCTGTCACAACAATCTGACATAACCTTCAATTTTTGCATTATAATTTGTAAATATGTGCTAGAATTTAATAAAAATCTTTTTTAAGTACTGATTTGATATAATTATTAAATAGCATTAATTGTTTTATTTAAAAATATGTGTTTTGTTGCATTTGCAATGTCGAGTCACAGAAAACATTGTTTTTAACCTTGCCCGCAGTTTAAAGCCATACAGTGTTTCATATTTGCAGTCGAAGAAAAAGTATAGTCTACAACACGTATGGAATAGTCATTCCGCGCTCGCGGGACCGTCATACTCGCCTGCCGGCTCGTATGGAAAACTTTCCGCTCGAGCGGAATATTGTCTATTCCATACTAGTTATAGAATATACTATTTTAACACTTCAATCTACCGCCGAAATTGTTTTTTTTGCTCGTGTTATACAGGGTGGACCAAAAAAATATGACTTATCGCTTATAATTTCTATCTTAAAACTCGTTTCTTGATGAAATTTTCACTATTCTCAGGTAGTTGGAGTACCGAGAACCGAAAACCGAAACCAAAAGTTGCTAACCATTTCGGTGGCAGAACTACATAAAATCGAAGTTACTTTTTCGGATGTTTCACAATTTCTGTGAATTCGCTTATTCGGTGAATCTATTGCACTTTTTGATTGCTCTTCTGTTTGAATTGGCGGGATGAAATCTGAATTATTGCTGAGAGGGAGAGGTCCCTGTATTTTAGTAAAATATTTGACAAACTAAACGCTTTTTAGGCTTTGTTATCCAACAGGAAGTTTATGCACACAAATAATTCTTTAAATGATTACCAAAACCAAGTACGTAATATTAGAAGAAGCTTTCTTATTTATTTTTTGTCAAAATTAATAGCAAATAATAATAAATAAAAATAAATAATAAATAATTATAAATAATAATAGAATAATAACAAGCCGTGAAGATATGTAATGCTACGCATTCCATTATACACACACACACAACTAAGTTAAAAAGTATATTTTTCCATAATTATCCTCAAAAACCAGCTTTTTAAAATATGTAAGTATACTTACATTTTGTCCAGTTTCAACTGTATATATTTCTAGTGATAAGGCGGGATCTCTCCAATATGTTGGCAAACTTGATGGAGATTTTCTGTTGGTTTTGTGACAACAATAACACATTATAAACACTACCAAAATTATTCCACTAAGCATAGCCCTAAAAATAATCAAAAAAATCTATAAGCTAATAGTAATTATACATGTATAAAAAGGTAGATAACACTCGCACTTTTATATCCATCTCGGGATAAAATACGCTCGGCTATAATAGTGATTTGGCTTTTATTTTTTTACTACTAGCGCATTTATTCTTATTATTTAAAAAAAAAATTATCAATAATAAACAATTTGCTGGATTTTAATTAACCGCAAAAAACGAGTAGCATTGAAAATCGTCATTTTGAAAACAAATAAAAAATACAGTAATTTATTCACTAAAAGTTGACAGTACTATGGTCTGTTTCATCAAGCAAGAGAGTAAATTAAAAATCGCACAGTAAATATTTTTAAAACAGTTGGATGTGCGAATATATGGCGTAGTTTATTTTATAAAACATAACTATATTCTATACACAAACATATACTATTCAAATCTGTTGTAAAAATATTTACTGTGCGATTTTTAATTTACTCTCTTGCTTGATGAAACAGACCATAGTAGCGTTTTTATATTTTCCTACGATCCCCTATGAAAATAAATTTGGCACACTCTTTTGTTCTTTAAAAAACGCCTCATATCGCACTAGTTTGATATTTTTATATCACACTCGTGTGATATTTATGTATGGAGCTTTGCCTAATTTTATTTAGATATTTACCTCGTAGATTCTACGAATTTGATTCACCTTGTTTTATAAACCATTTTCCACCTTTCACCACAGCCTTTTATATCTTTTAAGTGTTTTAATCCAAATATCTCTGTTTTTCATGCCAAAAATAGTAACTATATAACGTTACTATTTTAACCATTACTGCTTGTCTAGACAGTCTAGATCTTATAAAAATTACTTAATTTTTTAAATATTTACCTTACATTACATAAAAAACAACAAAATACACAGTATTTTTCTTATGAAATGTAAAACAGTACAATTTTACTGTCTTGTATGGCTATAACCACAGAAATCTAATTTAATAAGCAAACTCAAGTTTGGATTTATTTAGGAATAGGCAACCTATTAAACAGCTATGTATTGTATTAAATATAAAACCAAAAAAACTAAAGCTAAATGAAAATCATATTTCCTGTTTGACATACCTACATATATAAATTTGTATGCTCTTTATAATTATTTTGTGCTTTGCTTTTCTTAAAAATTAATAAAAATTAGAAAATTTTAAAATAAGAAACTTCATATTTTTTCGGGATCGTAGGAAAAATAGTGTACATAACTCGTTGGAAAGTGTATTTCATACTCTCGTGGGGTTTCCTCATTCGCCTGGCGGCTCGTTCGTAAACCTTCCCACTCGCGTGAAATATGTCACTTTCGACACTAGTTATGTAATTTACTATTTTAAAATGTGTAAAAACTTAGGGGTGTACTTTTTTAATAAATAATGTGTTAAATTCTATTATAATTATGTTTACCATATTAATTTTTCATCCAATATTGTTGAATTTTGTCCAACATAAATTGTAATTTAATAATTATAAATCAATGTCATTAAATACATGATAAATAATGGTACGTTTTAAAGCTAGTAGTGAAAAAAATATTTTATTTAAGAATAAATGTAGATTTCGCATTATTTGTTACCCCCCCAAACGACCGGGCCCGAGATTATTGTACCCGCTTTGTTCCCCTATGTGCGAGCCCGTAGGAGCTATAGCCATTTTGAGTCTATGCTTCTCGGAAGTTATATGTTTTGACATGGAATAAAATTTTAAACCTTATAATAAAAGGACCCTGTATACTTACCCTCCTAGCATTACGTTGACCCCGTGCACCGGAGCGGGGGGTGACCCTGGTGTGGGGTACATATCTGTTCCGTTCAATCTTCCATCGTTGTGTATAGCTGATAATATTGCTAGCTTTTTCATTGACATAACACACCTAAAAAAATAAATGTAGCATTAATGTTTTTAAACGAGTCGAAATTCAAGTTAAAAATTCTAGTTGCTGTTATATTAAGGGCCTATTAAAACGTAAAATCGTATTTGTAAATAGGCCTTAACAGACCCCGGAATAAATATAACATTGGTCGCATATACCAGTAGCGGATTTAAAATAATTTTAATTTTAGTATATTCTGTTTAAATTAATTATTATTACATCCTGTATTTTTGCATTTATCACAAGGGCGAATTTAGGGGGGGAGGGGCATGGGGGCCATGCCACCCACAGCGAGATATATTAGAATAGAAATACCTTCAAAATTATATTTTTGGTGAATGCAATTTTTTTCCTTAAGGATCCCCCCCCTTAAAACGAAATAAATCCGTCCCTGATTTATCATATGTCATAAAATAATTTATTCCGGGGTCTGTAAATTAATATTGAAATTTGTTATCTATTTTTACCACAGATGTTCTGATTATCTTTTGTGGTCTTTGTCGAACTGTAAAAACATAAAATAATATTCAATCCAAATAATTTTAATTTAGGACAATTCAACGTTTGGACCTAAATTTTTACAAGTGCTTGTTTATATGAATATCTTGGCGGGGTAATATAGGAATTCCTAACCCTAAGGGGAATTTGAAGAGTTAATGCAGAGCCGGCCTTTGTATGAATCAAGTGAAAACCCCCTACTTCAGGGCGCGAGCCTAGAGAGGCGCCGCTGAGGAGCGTTTTTTTTAGCCAAAGCTTTTTTTTCAAGGGTGTTTTTTTTTACTAGGGACGCCAAGTTTTGGTAGAAACCGTCAGGGACAAAGAAAGCTTTTTTTTTAGGGTAAGGCGCCAAGTTTTGGCAGAACCGTCAGGGACAAAGCTTTTTATTCTTGCTAGGGGCGCTTAGTTTTGGTAGAAACCGTCAGGGACAAAGCTTTTTTTTGCTGCTAGGGGCGCCAAGTTTAGGTAGAAACCGTCAGTAATAAAGCTTTTTTTTAGGGTGTTTTTATTTGCTAGGGGCGCCTAGGCGCCTAGTTCAAGACAAGGGCAGTCCTGAGTTAATGTGTGTTTTTATGAAAAAATGTATTTTGGGGTCTTAAGGGATGCAACAAAAAAAAAAAAAAAGAAACCTTTGCCCAAAAATTATTGTGTATAACTATGAAACTAGCTTAATCTGAATGTATTAAATGTAATGTATAATACACATTGTGTATGACTCGAAAAATTAAAAATAGTTTTTTAGGGTAACTCATTTCCATAGATTTTCGGGTTTCTAAAACCCAAAAAAAAAAACAGATCCAGAACCTAGAAATTTGGAAATGGCTTAATTTTAATTTACTTTTTATAAAGATATACACACTGCATATTATATAGGGTTATTCTTTTAACAGTGCCTCTAACTTTTGAACGTAAGATATCTATTTGAAATTTGAAACAGACATAACTATAACATAAAATAAAGTATCTTTGGCGATAAATTATTTATTTTTAAATTTAGAATAACACTAGGGGTGCGTTGGGGGGCAAAATCTTAAATGGGAAGGGGGTGGAGAAATACATAATTTGAAAGGAAAATTTCTATTCAAATGTATGTTTATCTTTTGATTTTCGATTAAATTGGAATATTATATTTATCTATAAAATTTTAAAAAGCCATCAATATATTGCATTCGAATGTGATCGTCCTCCCTTAATGTTTCCAAAACCAAGCAAAATATTAAAATTCTATAAAAGAGTTCAATTTAATTCATTATAATTTTAATAATAATTATCAGAGCAACTTAAATCTGCACATTTAAACATTATAAATATCCCACCCCATAACCCCAACCCCAAAATCTTACTTTTATGTCATATATTAAGGGGTATCAGAAATGTTTTACGTATGTTGGTTACACCGGCACACAAAAAAAATCTCGAGTGCGGCAGACCGGACTAGTAATTTCTTACGTATTTTGGGTCGCTGAATCTGAATTTGAGGTCAGAATTTAAAAGTTCGCGGATCCAATATGGCGGATTAAAATTTCCGAGAAACTTCAAAAAAATCTAATCGGCTATATTGGATCCGCCAATTTGAATTTTGGAAAACTGGCACCAGGTTCGTAATCAGCAAAAACCCTCGAGTACCAAGTTTCATGCAAATCCGAGCAACTTTTTAAAATTTAAAATCTAATCCGCCATATTGGATCCGCCATTTTGAACGCCCAGCCCCCCAAAGGCCCCAAATTAGGTGCTTTTTTTAATAAACTCCCAGAAAAACTAGAAATTTGAAATTTGGAATACACATAAGACAAAAATTTCTATACATTTTTGGGGTCGATGAATCCGAATCTGGGGTTGGTTTGACCCGGTCAGTTCGCATTTCGTTCCTAAATTCAAAAAAGTGATAAAAAGTGTTTCAACTTTTATTACTTTTTTGAGGTTAGAAACCTGACCGAGTCAAATCAACCCCAGGCTCGGATTCAGCGACCCCCAAATGTTTGTCTGGTCTGGTGGACAAGATCTTTGTTTCTTGTGTCTGTTTTTTGTTGAATCAGTTGGGTGGGGGTCAAAAAATGTTCAATTAACCTGAAATTTGGTATGCAAGCTTAGTTTTTCAATTGAAAAGACATACGGGGGGTGCCTATGAAAAATTAAAAAAAGTGTTTTTTTGCATCGCCTAATGTAAAATCTAAAAATCGACACTTTTGTTATATCGATTTACCGAATTTCTGCTTGGTTGGGCAGATTTAATGATACTAGAATATGTCCGCGACTTCGTCCGCGTAGGAATCAAGGCACTAAAAAGGTTCACTGTTACGGTATACTTTAAAACAATACGAAAGTCACGTCGCCCGTTACACGTCACCCGTGGCCTATATATATATAAAGTTCCAAATTTGAAGTCGATATCTCAACTGGTTCAAAAGTTAAGAGGGGGGGGGTGACTTTTGGACCGCTCTGTATATATTAGATTGATAGATTAGATAGATATTAGATATTTTTCATTGATATCTTCGGATGACTCAGTTTGCTTATGATTGATGTAAGTGATGATTATTATGTTTTATAGCCCGTTTATAGCTAAATTTTTAATGTCTTTTGGTCTTAATGCTATCCATCAATTTTCATTGTTTTATCTGTGACATAAAGATAGATAAATCAATTTCTAAAGAATTAGGTTAAGTCAACAATAACATTTCCCAGATTTTTGAAAGTATTATATGACATTAGTTATTATACCCCTCGCAGCTTGAAAGAAGATGAGTAGACATACATAGATACAGTGCGGTCCAAAAGTCACCCCTTTGTTCATAATACTTAATACCTATAATAATAACCCAATGGTTCAATTAAAAAACCGTAACATAACATTTTATTATTTAATTTTTCGTCCTCAAAACGTGAAATTTCACCTTCAAATGAACTTTTCTCGTAAACGGTTGATCCTATTACAACAGGAGTACCTTTTTTATGTATTTTAAGCTGAGGAATCATGTTCCAATGACCAAATTAGGGTCTGTCCATATATTAAGTAACGCAATTTTTCGAAATTTTTGCCCTCCTTCCCTGTGTCACAAGCTGTCAGATTTACTAAACCCCCCCTCCCCCAGGGTGTCACGTAACAATATCCTAATTAGTATTTTTTTTTCTAATATACTTAATGATACAGAATTTCGGTTTTTAATTGCATAATGCAAAACCTTATTTAAAAATGATAGGTACTTAAAGGATACATTTTTATCGCTTAAATTACAACTTTTATATTTTTAACTCATGAAATTTAAAACTTTTTCGAATTTCAAGATAGGTAGGGCGAAGGCTCCTCCCCATCCCCCTATAGCTACAGCCCTGGTCATGTGTTTTTTCACGTCGACAAAAGGCATTACAGGGGGTCTATTCTGGTTTAAGGCCCCTCGTTTCGTACGCCCCTGGTTAAAATAAGTACATGAAAATAACATATGAATTATTAGAATTAACCAAGCCGTGAAGATTTGTAATGCTACGCATTCCATTATATATTATTCACAGTGTATAGCATTTCCCAAATACTCAAAAAAAAAAAAATAATTTTCAAACAAAATAATTTTCAAAAAAACTAAAAAAAACACATTTAAAAAAAGATCTTTTTTTAGAATCGAAAAATTATTGAAAAAAAATAAAAAATAAATAAAAAAAGTTTTTAAAATTCATTTTTTTTTTAAATTTCTTTTTGAAAAAGATGAAAAATTAAAAAAAAAATTAAAACAAAATTGCAAACAAATTTTTTAAAAATTTTTAAAAAATTTAAATTTTTTTTATTTATTTATTTTTTTTTTGTAGAATTTATCCTTATAATAAAATTATTTTTTTGTGAAAAAATTACGTTAATCGGAATTTTCTTTCAGCCTTTTTCAATTTTTTTTTAAAGTTTATCCCCCCAAAACTTTTTTGTTTTTGGGGGGGATTACTTTTAAAAACAATAGGGATCTTCCCCGCGTAGAACTAGATTTTTCCTGAAAAAAGTCGAGCGGATTATTCGTTCTTGAGTTATCGTGTAAACAAAAACGTGACATCAGACGGACAGATGCACATTTGGAAAAAAAGTTCCTTATTTTTTCATGAAAAAAATTTATATCCAAGAATTTTTTGTCTAGGACGATTTTTGATTTTTTTTGAAAATTAGAAACTACTGTATTATATTATTCTAGCGCTGGCGCTGTGAATAATGTAATAATGTATTGTCCATTCTTAAAGTGGAGTGAAATAAAAGGGTTCCTGAGTTATTAAACAAAAACCGATTTTTTTAGCCACTTTCAAAGGGGTTTAGCTACTTTACAACGCATTTTTAGGGTAAGGGCTTTACAGCGCAGTCCATTACCGCGAAATCGTTACCGAGCCACCGTTATCGCACATGGACTTTACCGCGCATGGACTTTACCGCAAAAGCCATTACCGCGAATAAAATAACAAGAAGGGGTCAATACCGCGCATGGACTTTACCGCAAAAACCATTACCGCGCATAATTATTTTAATTTTTTTTGAAGAAAAAAAGATTAAATAAAAAAAATAAATATTTTTCAGAAAACAATTAAATATTTCTGATATAGCTGCTGGGTCAGGGTTGTGGGCATGACTAGTTTCCTTTAAAACATTTCCGAAGTATGCAAACGCCCCTTGCAACAAATCACGTCGTAATTTGTGCACAATTTTTTTTATTTTTAATAGTCTTTTCTTTCCTGTATATAAAATGTTTATATACAGCGAGGTCTTTGCCACTTTTTATTATTTCGATAGACATGACTATTCGTACTAAACTGATTATTAATCAGCGATATATACAAATCAATCAATATAAATTAAAAAAAAAACACACATAAAAAACTTAAACACATAAATGGGTACATTTAGTAAACGTTCCATTTTATTATTAATAAAAATAAAAACCAAAACCAAAACTAACCAAACCAAACTTCCATCAATTCCACGAAAATACCCTTACATAAAATAAAAATAATGTATAAAAAATGGCGCGGTTAACGATTCTTGCTGTAAAAGTCATATGCGGTAAAGAGCGTTCGCGGTAATGGACTGCGCGGTAATGGTCTTCGCGGTTATTTTTTCGCTGTAAAGTCCGGCGCCCCATTTTTAGACATATGTTTATAGGAACTTTCTGTCGTATTTTCTGATGTAGAATCACCCCTTAAAATGATTGACCCTATTATATGTATGGGAAAACAATCTATTTTTACCTTTTTAAATATATCTTATGAAAAAAAGTTAAATCTATTACATTAGGGTAACTTGCATACAATCTAGCCAAAGTTCCTAAAAGCCACTTTACACGGAGCAATTTGTGCGCAAGTTTGATGCTATGCAAGAATGATTCACTCACTGCGCATGCCTTCAGGCAAGTTTGAGGCCATTTTCGTGCCATCAAATTATTTAGAACATGTTCTATTTTTCGGCGATTTTCACGCAAGTTTTATGGTTATTTTCGTGGTACCAACCTGGAAAAAAAGTTACCGAATCGATTTCATTTTACTAATATGGTAGCAACTGCACATGTTAATAATTATTATAATTAATAATAGGTCGTTCTGTCTAACTAAAAAACTTCCTGAAAAAAGCAAATGCTAGGTTATGTTTTTGTCAACAAACGCAGAGACACGTCAATATATAGCACCAAACTTGCGTACAACTTGCTCCGTGAAAAGGCAAATCTATGTCCAATTGTTCTCATGCTATATCTGGCAGCAAACTTGCATAGCATCAAACTTGCGTACAAATTGCTCCGTGTAAAGTGGTCCTAATACATTAGTTCAAAAAATATTGAAAACGAATATTCTTAAATTTTATTTGTTAACTCGAATGAATACAGTCACAGTGCTTATGCACCACCATAGAAAATATTTTACAAGATTTAAAAGACAACACAATATTAACTTGTGAACAATTTTTTTGTGTATTGGAGACTGTTTTAGTCTCCATAAACGATAGATATGTTAAATATAATATTACTTAATAATAGGTATATTTGTGTGTCCACAAAATAAGATGCGAGTTTAAACAAAACAGAACCAAAGTGATACTAGGGGTTTATTAAGTAAGTCTATACATTATGCAAAAAGCCCCCTTCAGTAATAAACACATATTAATAGAAAATACATATGTACTTTTAAACTAATACACAAGGATGTTTCTTCTTAATCTGTAACGTGGCTCTTGTGGCGTTTTCAAATACTTCTCTAACACCCTCCTTACTTTTGGCAGAGCATTCCAAATAAGCAAATGCGTTTATTTTTTCAGCCATTGAACCACCATCCTGTGGCTTGATTGGTTCTTGTTCTCTTTTTTTTAGTTCATTAATTGTATTAGGGTCATTACGAAGATCCTTTTTGTTACCTACCAAAATTATTGGCACATTTGGACAAAAGTATTTAACCTCGGGTGACCATTTCTCAGGAATATTTTTCAGAGAGGTTG
The DNA here is from genome assembly GCA_958510825.1 of Brachypterus glaber. NCBI lineage: Eukaryota > Metazoa > Arthropoda > Insecta > Coleoptera > Kateretidae > Brachypterus > Brachypterus glaber. Next base: position 25,756,371 of record OY294049.1, on the reverse strand, counting down.
GCGAGTCCACCGAGAAGCACATAAGGATTACATCAGTGCCGGGGTAGAACAGGGGCCTTAAGCGATCGCAATCTTCCTGACCAGCTGTATCCCACAATACAAGCTCCACTTGCTTACCATCTACTTCAATGTCCGCTACGTAATTTTCGAACACAGTGGGATTGTAAACGTTGGGAAATTGGTCTTTGCTGAAGACAAATAATAGGGAAGTCTTACCGCAGGCTCCATCACCAACAATCAACAGTTTTTTACGTCTTGCAGCCATTGGACCTGCCAAAAACAAACAACGTTAACGGACATGAAATGGGAGTAGGGGCAAAATATACAGCTTACAAAAATGAAATAACCGCACCTTTTGTAGTCCTCTGTGTAAGAACAACAACACCACATCCAGCAGCTTTTCCACCAATTATGGGTATAATTTAACTTCGTTTAAGGACACAACCTATTTATTTATTTTTTCTAGGAACACTACGGATGTGGAAAAAAACTGACACATTTTTGTTTTTGCGCAAATCCACAAACTTTTACTGCACATCCTGTTCTGTTTCTCACGTTAACGTATCTTCGGTCTCTTTTTAAAATTCCAGTGCGGTTTTGGCGAACTATTTAAAATAGAAACCAAAATTAATGGACAATCCTTCAAATTAAATAATAGTTTATCTATTTACCTAGAATAGATAATATCTTATCCCGTATTTATATATTTTAAACCTCATCGCTTTTTTTAACAATTGGCGGTAGCCGTTGTCAATCAAAATGATAGGTAAACCGAAAAAAAAATCTGGCTTCAAGTAGACACTTTTAAAAAATTACCACCGCTTATTTCATTAAATTATGCTTTAACAAAACTATACATCCCCTACAGATATTTACTTAATTTTTACAAAAAATGCAAAAATAAAATTGAGAAAAAAATTGAGAATGAAAAAATTGAGAAGAAAAAATGCTGCTATTAAAAGAATACTATAAGAATTCTTATTTATTAATAAAGAAAACAAAAACCTTTTTCGAAAAAAGAAAAATTAAAAAAATATATTTTTTGAAATATTAAAAAAATATTTAAAAAATAGTTATTTATGGTACTAGTGGGTAAAGTAAGATATTGCCCATAAGAAAATTAACCTGCGAGGCTTCAGCCAAGCAGGTTAATTTTCGAGAGGGCAATATCGGTTTACCCATGAGTTTAATTCAATAAATAACTTAGGAATTCATATTTTTATTAAAAATTTTAATGACATTTACAAGAAAATAATTTGACAAGTGACAGTTGAGTGGGTAAAATAAATAATTATCCACTCAATAAAGTAAAAGCCACGCGGGGGTTATTATTGAGTTTATCTATTTAAAATAAAGCTGGTAATTGTCTTATTATCTGTATGTATTGGATAAAAATATTTTTTCTACTCCAAGGTAACCCTTGTTTGACCCTATTACCCCACCCCAATATTTATCAAAAAACAATCCCAGCCGAAAATATTGAATAAGCTATGATTTAGCTCGAAGCGTGCTTATGGTCACAAATTTTCGCGGACAGACATACCGTCCGACAGACAGAATTTTATTTTCGCGGAAATCAGTCTTAAAAATATATGAAACGCAATTTAAATTTTACACGACCAGAATAGTGGAAAGGAATTATATTACACTTTTTGTCAAACTTTAGCAACACTTGTGCATTCGGTTGTATTATTAAACACTCCTTCGCATAAGTATGTTCCACCAAATACAACTGGGCATCTTCTGCGCATTCGTATGTATTATTAAACACATAAGTTTGTTTTACTTAAAACTCCTAAGTATGTTTTACCAAAAACTTCTGCACATTTACATAGGTTTACATAGGTTTGCCAGAACACTTCTGTGCATTCATATGTATTAAACACTTCTCCGCATAAATATGTTTAACCAAATACTTTTTTGCATCGATATATTTGTAGATATTGGCAGGAAAATTTCTGCGCATTCGTATGTTTTCTCAAATGTTTTACCGAACACTTCTGCGCATCAGTATATTTGCATATGTTTGGCAGAACACTTCTGCGGATTCGTTTTTTAAAGTGTTTAAAAACATTTCCGCGCATAAGTATGTTCTACTAAACATTGCTGCCCATCGGTATATTTTTATATGTTTGCCAAAACACTTTTGTGCATTACTATGTATTATTAAACACTTTTGCGCATAAGTATGTTTTACCAAACACTATGGAACACAATGGAATTGATTGCATGTACTTACTCAGGCAAATCAATTTGCCGCGTTTGGGTTCGAGACATGAGGATACCTTTCTTTGTAATTTTATCAGGACCAACGTTATGGTTAGATCGCCAATAAATATAATATGTAATAACTTTAATTCGTTAAACCGTTCCATTAATATTAACGCGTGTTTTCTTTCTTACTTTTATATACTAACAACCTACAATAATAGGTTAAAATTGTGTATTTATGTATCCATATATTTTTTATCTTTTGTCCAGTGGCTGTGCGTCACAAATTGTTTAAAAAAAATCCCAATTTTTGCAATCCTATAAAATGGGTCACATAATACCTACATTCCCAGAATAAACAAAAACTTACAGAATAACCTACAGACAGGCAAAAATACAGAAATATCTGTCTGCAGACAAATAGATAAGAACGAGGACTGCAGTCCTGCAGTACCATGTGATGAGGACAGACAAAGAGATGGACCAAGAGAATTTAAATAAATATTAATTAAGAAAACTTTGCCTATAGACCCTTTTGTCAATGTACCTAACTTAACTTGGAGTATTATAATATATTATATGTATATTATAAAATATTTATGTAAGGACCTATATAAACTATAGTTTAATCCTATATCCTTGTTGTATGTATATGTACAAAAATATAGTTAATATATTTTGGATACTATTAAAACTTGTTGTTTTTATGTTCTATACTATATAATCTAAACAATCCCAATTTTTTAAAGCTTGCAAATGTGCAATTTTAAAGTTTTTGATATATAGCATACAGCCTGTTCCAGAACTCGCGTACCGAAATTTGAGGGTATATTAAAAATCCTCTGGAAAATATGAAAAAAAATTCAAAAAAAATCCATCTTCGTTCAATTCAAAAATAAGAACGCTTTAAGTGGACCAATACTGCTGCTGATTATAAATTACCATTAAAGGTTGAATTTGTAGCTATGGAAGCAAATTTAATTATTGCAGGTAAATATTCTGTAGGTTGACATGGTGATTAATGTGACATAAATATTTATTAATGTCATAAAAAAAAATATCAAAACTTTCATGATGTTTACTTCAGAAGAGTATTGCGAAATGCTAATTTTATATGGCGAGTGTGGCCGGAGTGCTTCAGCTACATCTGTAGAATATTCTATTCGTTTTCCCAATAGAGAACATCCTAGCAGAAATGTTATTTTAAGATTGGTGCAAAGGGCAAGAAATTCTGGAAATTTAACTCCAAACAAAAAAGTCCAAACGAATTTTGCACATGGCTGTTGCAGAAACATCAAGAAAATGAAAACTTTGTAAAAAGCATTCTTTTTACGGATGAGTCTGGGTTTCAAAGAGATGGTTTTTTTAATTCAAGGAATTCTCATGTTTGGGGACAGGAAAATCCCCATGCCTTCAGGCAAGGAAATCCCCAACGAAGGTTTTCCTTAAATATTTGGGCCGGAATATTGGGAGATGCTATAGTAAGTTATTTTGAGAAATAAACCACCATAAAATGCTTAAAATATTTGTTTTTAGGTTGGACCCCATGAGTTTCCTGGCAGATTGAATGGCGAAACCTACACTTACTTCTTAAGGGATGAAGTGGAAAATCTTATTGATGACATCCCACTTCAAAGGTTGGCAAATGTGGATAACATCTGGTTTCAACATGATGGCTGTCCAGTGCATTTCTCAGAAACGGCAAGAAGCCAACTGGACATCAGTTTTCCAAACAGTTGGATAGGCCGTGGGGGTCCCAGAAGGTGGCCTCCTAGATCCCCTGATCTCACTCCAATGGACTTCTTTTTATATATAAATTTTTCCTATGTTCATTACTTTGAAATAAATAAATAAAATTCAGTTATTGTATTTTTATTTTATTAATTTGTATTAAGAATTTATAGCCAGTAAATCAATTAAAAGATCTGAGTTTCTAATAAAAAAACACTACATTCAGCGCGCTGAATGGAGTTGCAGCGGCAGTTTGTTGCTGCCGTCTAAGACGGGTATCATAAAACCACCGCCGGATGGAGTGACCCTATAAAAATAGAATATTTGATAGCCTCTGTCGGTTTTGTCAAAATATAATAACCTAAAAAGATTCTAAAGTTGACAGTCTTAAACAATGCACGAGTCAACCATTAAAATGCAACCATAGTTACTAATAAGTAGAGAAAAACTAATTTTTAGGTAATTTAACATCAGCAACAGGATTGGTCAGATTAAATAGCTTCCTTTTTAATTAGTATTGAAGATGGATTTTTTTTTAAATTTTTTTCATATTTTCCAGAGGGTTTTTAATATACCCTCAAATTTCGGTACGCGAGTTCTGGAACAGGCTGTATATGCCAAAAACTTTAAAATTGCACGTTTGCAAGCTCTAGAAAATTTTGATAACTTCTGTAGAAATTATCCAAAACTATAAATTACATAACTAATAATTTTACATTTTTACATTTTACATTTTGTTTAACCTCGTACTATACTACTTAATTAAGCATCCCCACTTGTGTGGGCTAGTAGTAGAGGGAACCACCGGCTTTAGTTGACTTTCGAACCAATTTATAGAGAGTGTCCGCTTCACTTACGCCTTCGCCAAATTTCAATTATTAATTAACTGAAAAAGGCAAATCGGCGCAAAATATATATTACGTATATGGAAAACAAATTACATGATTAATATGATAAAATATCGTGAATATTACATTACTAGTATACTAAAATATTGCATGTCGAATATGGTAAATTTTCAGTATTCCCAAGGGCATTAAATAACCAATGGCGGTTATGGTAATTTTACACGATTTTTATTTACAGTGTACTGCGCGTCGGTATCATCGGTATTACAGTGAAGTGTATTTTGTTATTTTACTAATATCTCCAAAAGTATGCGTGATAAAAGTCGTTGTGTAAAATGTAATAATTTTTACCATCCAAGCTGCATGAAGCAATCTGCAGCCAGCAAAAACACAGATTGCATTCATGAGGAACGCGATAGTGAGGTTGATAAACAGTCAAAAACTTCAACTGATTCAGAGGTAACGTTATTAAAACTATTAGTTGCCGAATTACAAAGCAAAAATAGGATTTTAGAAGATAATGTAGCATTATTGAAAGAAAAAGTCATTAGGTTAGAATCTGGTTCGAAAAAGGAAGGTCAACGACCTAAAAGTGCCAGTGCGTTGTTAAATATCCAAAAAAGTCCTTGGAACTTTGAACTACGAAACACCGGTTCAGATAATCTGACAACACAGCAAAATCTCGGTGCATCAACATCACGCGCAAGCGCAAATGCTTTGTTGACGAATAATAAGTCGCAGGTTATGTCTGATTTGCAAAACAAATCAAAATCTCAAATAAATAATATTGAAAATAATATTACGATGGAAAAAGTTAATGAAGCTGTTGCTAATGCAGTTTCTAATACGCTTAGTACACTTTACTCGGAAGATTTTACGCTATTTCAAACCCGTAAACAAAGACAAAAATCTAAGAGGCAGTCTATTATAGGACAAAAGAAAGTTTTAGAGGTGGAAAATAGTGCTACAGAAGATGCTGAATTTATGTTTACAGCTGCGGAAAAAACTAGTTGGATTCATGTATGTTATGTGCAGCCTGGGTACACAGTTGAAAAAATGAGAAAATATGTGGCAAAATTCTTTGATTTAAATAGTATAAAATGTTTCAAAATTGCAGATAATGATAAATACAGCTCATTTAAAATTGGGGTAAAAACCTCTGAATTGAACATCATTTTAGAAGGAAAAGGTTGGCCTGAGGATGTCTCGGTGAGTGAATTTATAAATAGAAGACGACTTAGGTCACATAATAACACTAAGACGACAACGGAACAAAGAACTTTGGAAGAAAAGTCTAATTTTTTACAAAATCCAGGGGTTGGGGCCTAAATGTCTACTACCAGAATATAAGAGGATTAAGAACGAAATTAAAACAATTTTCAGCTGCAGTGTTAAGCTCAGATTATGACATTATTCTTCTCACAGAATCAGGGCTTTCTGAGGATATTACTGATGCAGAACTTAATGTCTATGGTTTTAATGTGTATAGATGTGATAGAAATGGAAATACTAGTCAGTACGAACGAGGAGGAGGCTCTTTAATACTTGTAAAGTCCAAGTGCCCGTCTTCAATCATTGACATAGAATGTAAAACAGTTGAGCAGGTGTTTGTTGGTGTTAATGTTGGTGAAAAGTTATATATTTTTTTAGTTGTCTACATCCCTCCCAAATCAAAGGAAGATTTGTACATTAATCATGCTGATAGTGTGGCTGCAATTGCAGAGCGATATCCTGATGCAAGTCTTATTATTAGTGGAGACTACAATCTACCAGAGGTAAAGTGGTCTAATGATGAGTTTGGGGTAAGTCTCTTGGACTCTTATAGTGACAAAGTTCATGAGTTGTGTAATGCTTTTGGATTTTTAAATCTTTTTCAATGTAACAAATTCTTAAACCCAAATGGTGTTATGCTTGATCTAGTCTTTAGTAGCTTTTGTGATTTATATATATTTTTGTCATTTGATCCCCTATCAGGAGTTGACATGCATCATCCACCTATATCTTTTAAAGTTAAACTGGAAAAGAAAATGGATTTTTTAAGTTTTACATATTTTGAATTTGATTTTAATAATGTTAATTATAGGATGTTTAATGATGCGGTAGCTTCCTTGGATTGGGTAAGGGTTTTAAATTCAAATAATGTAGAAAGTAATGTACTTGTTTTTTATGACATTTTAAATCACTTGTTAAATTTACATGTTCCCAAAAAAATGATTAAAAAATCAAATTTTCCAAATTGGTATAGCACTGAATTGAAGGAAGTCATAATTCATAAAAAAGAAGCACATAAAAATTTTAAAATCACGGGGGCTGCTGTTGACTACCAAAAGTTTCAAAAATTAAGAGAAAGTGTAAATCTATTCATGATTTGTGTTACGCTCAGTATATAAAAAATTTGGAGACTGATTTTCAAGAAAATTCTAACAATTTTTGGAAATATGTAAATAACAGTAAGGGCACAAATGGACTTCCGACGACTATGTCTTTTAATGGAAACTCTACTAGTGATCCTCAAGTTATTGCAAATTTCTTTGCTGATAATTTTTCTTCCATTTATTCAAAAAATAAAACTCAATCATATGACATGCCTTATATGTCGAATGTAAATTTTTCAACCTGCAGTTTATCAAAAGCTGAAATTTTAGTGGGTCTTGATAAACTTGAATTGAAAAGTCCAGTTGTGGGCCTGATGGCATTCCAGCAATTTTATTGAAAAATTGCAGATTTTCCCTGACTGAACCTCTCTTTTTGCTTTTTAATCAATCTCTGCTCAACTGGAAAAAGTCTTACGTAACTCCAGTGTACAAAACTGGTGATAGAAGTAACATAAAAAATTATAGACCAGTTTCCAAAATTTCACAAATACCCAAAGTTTTTGAAAAACTGGTAAGCAAATATTTTATTTATAACTTCAAAAGTGTTCTGATCAGCAGCACGGTTTTCGACAGGGAAGATCTGCAACAACCAATCTCCTTTGTTTCGAACATGATGTTTTAGATGCTTTTGAAAAAGGTTTGCAAGTTCATACTATTTATACTGATTTTTATAAGGCCTTTGACATTGTTCCACATAATGTTTTGTTAGACAAAATGTTTTCGTTTGGTTTAGGTGGAAAAATGTATGAATGGCTTTATGACTTTCTGAAGAATAGACTGCAGGTTGTTAAAATTTATAATATCTTGTCTTATGTGTTCGAGGTGCCATCTGGTGTACCCCAGGGTGGACACCTTTCTACAACTTTATTTAACCTTTTTATAAATGATATTTTTAGATTTATAGGCTATTTATTTTTTCTGTTATTTGCAGATGACCTTAAACTTTATTTAATTATTAGAAATATTTTTGATTGTATAAGGCTACAAGAAGGGTTAAATAAACTGTATGAGTGGTGTGTTTTGAATGGAATGTGTTTGAATATTGAAAAATGTAAAGTAATGCAATTTTCTAGAAGTCACAATGCAATACAGTATACTTATAATATCAATGGCGTTAATCTTGAAAATGTCACGTTTATAAGAGATTTGGGAATAACATATGATAATTTATTAAGTTTTCAAAGACATATTGATTTTCAAGCTTTTTGGGATTTTTGAAAGAAATTTGAAAGATTTTAGGAATATAAAATGTATAAAACAACTTTACTTTTCTATTGTAAGATCAAATTTAGAATTTTCGTCAATTGTATGGTCTCCATTCTATAATGAGCAGAAATATAAAATTGAATGTGTTCAAAATCGATTTTTAAAATTTTTAAATTATAAGGCTGGTTTTCAGCTTCCTGATGTCTTTTCTACTAGAATTTATTTTGAAATAAGTTCATTGAGAATAGACGCAGGTATTTAGATTTAATTTTTTTATACAGGTTGGTGAATGGTATATATGATTGTCCAAAGGCTTTATCACTTTTAAATTTTTTTTTTACTCCTCAGCGGAGTTCTAGAACTAAATATATATTTTACACTGAGTTTTGTAGAACAAATTATATATTAAATTCGCCAATCAATAGATTGTGTTTGTTAGCAAACAAAATGGATTTGGACTTTTCTGTGTCCCTAAATAGATTTAAAATACAAGTAAAAAGTTGACTAGATAGTCTGTGATATATATTTAAGTATCTAGTATATTTAAGGAAATGTAACTACATATTGTAAACTTAAATTGGCTCTGCCGTAAATAAATAAATAAATAAATAAATAATTTACTACTTTTTAGGAAACATATTTGTATTCAAATTTCTTTGTCTAGTATGGTTTTTGGCGATTTTAGAAATTTCAAAACTACCGTATCATACTCTTTCACCGCTTTCGCTTATAACAAAATATATCAACACAATATATATTTGTCACCGAATAAAATACAGTGTATTATAAATATTATAAATAATTATAAATAATAATTATTATGAATAAAGCTTAAATAATTATTTAAGCTTTATAAGTAGATACCATGTTTGACATTAAATTTCGTTTGGGGGTCACCGAGCTTTGGTTTATCATGTTTTAACATTATAATTAACCTGACTGTCTCTACCATATCTGTTTTAGAAATGGTAGCATACTCCGCATTATAACGAAGGTATTTTTATGGCAGATAACATAATTAGCCGCAATTTTAATTACGTGGTTATGATTTAATTAAGGATAATAAGGCTGCGAACAAATAATTCCGGCAACGAAGTTTTTTTTTACACAAAAACATTTAAAAGTTTTAAAAATTGGTAGTTTGACCTTCCTGATGTGACATTAAATATTGTAAAACCATTTTGTAAATTAATGTAATGTATTAACCCTCTAAGGTATAAAATACCCACGATGTGGGTCCTTAGTGGGACTATAATTAAATAAATAACACTGTGCTCGAATTTGAAACTTTTTTTATCCGACCACATAGGTAGAGAATATATAGAGGAAATAAACGTTTGCGCAGGTTTTTGCGCTGCGTAATAACAATAGATAGAAAATTGACATCTAAACGGTAAAAATGTCGGTTCTACGTTGCCAACAATATTTCAACCGTATAATTTTTAATTATAAAAACCAATAAATTTCCAATATTTTGCTACAAATTTTAATAAAAACACTCAAAGACAGCATAAATTTACATTCAAACCGTTTAAATGCAAGCAAACATAAATTTGCATGGGTAGGAGGTCCGACAACGCTGCACTCATTTTGTTGTGAAATCGAATAATTGGTGATATTTTGTTTGTGGCGTTGTTTGTTGTATTTGCGTGTCTTTATAGTTTTATTTTGTTTATAGTGTTAAAATTTTTAACTTAAAAATTACTTGTTTTGTAAAAATTTGAAAAACCTTTTCGAGGTTTTGTTTTTGTTTACAAATTTTGACGTTTAAAAGGTAAAAATGGCGGACTAAATTTTACACACCTAATGTGTTTTTTGTTTTTCTCTAATACCCACTATAGCTTCTCTACCTATGTGCTGGAGACTGGCTATTTTTGATAATATCAGGTGCTATGAGTCCAGTGGTAACGACGGTTTTGTTCCATCACGTCTAGTTTTTAAGATATCGATTTGGCACTTTGCTTGTTAGACCTCCTGAAACGACACTGAAAACTTCGTTCAAATGGATTGAAAATCTGTATTGGGGGATATTGGTACGAGAAAACCGAATCTGATATTCTTTTTGCGATAAAACCAAGTTTTGACACACTTCCTGTACAAAAACATTCAAAAATCGGCCAAAAATCGCCAAAAATGTGTATTTTTTCATTCGACTTGCATGAAATTTGGTTTACGACAAACATTTGAAACTTGATATATAGGGGTTTTTAAGGTTTCTGAAATTGAATCTAAACAAAAAATTTCTAACTCCACCCCGCGGGGGCGAGGGGTTAAATATTTTTATATATTTTTAATATTTTCGTCAAAATTGGTATATAGGGGTTTTGTGGGGTCGACGAATCTGAATCTGATAATAA